>ML785205.1:479257-561564 GCA_009831015.1 Picea engelmannii | reverse complement strand
AGTACGTGTTCAGTTCAAGTGTAGAAGAAGACCTTTTCAAAGAAAAGCCTTAAAGTATCCCTGGTTGTCCATCCAGATCCGTGATCCTATGATGAAAGAAATAAGTGGAATATTTAGGGCATGGAATCTATAAGAAACTCCATGGACCTGAAGAACTAAAGAAACACATCAGGAAGAACATGAGGATTCCAAGAAAGAAAGAGAAGACAGAACAACCAATCATTGTATTAAGAATCACAAGATTACTAGCCTGATATGAACTCACTAAAAGCAATCAACTAAAAGTTGTGATGAAGAACAGTGTATGGAAGACTTATGAATGAAATCATTGCAAGATCCAGAACTAGAGGTTCTCCCAGATGAAGGGAGAAGACTATGATGATTACTCGTTTCGGTAAACCAAATATATCCTTACATGAGTCAATATCCATGAGTTGGAGTTCTACATCAGATAAATGCAAAGAATGTTCTCGAGAGCAATTGAGCAAAGAGCATATGAAGAGAAATCTCAAGACTTTGAGGCATACCAGAAAGAGACCCTTGTATACAGATGGAAGAAGATGACTTGGTGAAGAACCTCCAATGCACAGCAGAAGTGTGGTGAAGATTCTCTATAACAGAGATATTGTATCAAGATGATTACTCAGTAGATCAGATCTCATGATGAAAGAAGAAGTGTCACATGGATATGTTCCAATGTTCCAACAATGATATATTTTATTGATCCAGAGCTATATGAATACTTCAAAGAAGACCAGTGCTCTAGAATGAAGTACATTTGAAATCAAGAATTAAATTATCCGTGATGAAGTTCAGAAAGGGGAAAGAGGTTCTCCAATACATATCTCCACAGATGAGCAGATAAACAGACATCTTGGTAAAGCTTCTATCCAAGATGAAAGAGTTTGCATACTCAAACTAGAGCTCGTGGAGATGACTTCCTTATTTAAAAAGAAAGAGATGACTCCCAGTTTGGGAGGGAGCACTGATATGTATTGATTTATGGACAATCATTTTTTTAGTTCGAAAAATGATCTAGGATGAGCAGTTTCCTTTCCAGTTCAGAAAGTGGATCAAGATTTCTAACAGATAACGATTTCCCATTATGGTTAACATGGGAAATGGTCCAGATTGTTGATGTGTCATAGAAAACGACTTCCCATTGTGGTTAACATGGGGAGTGGTCTAGGGCAGTCTCTATTCTTGAGGGTTACTCAAGAATACTGGCCCGCCTCGCCGGACAGATTTCTCATTGTGGTTAACAGGAGGAATGGTCCGTTTTGTAGGTTGATATAGGACAGTCTTTTCCTCTTGTGGTTAACAGAAGAAATGGTTCAGACAATCATTCCTTAGGGTTTATACTTTCTCTCCAGGGTGAACTTTGATTAGTGTAGGAGGAATGGCCCAGGGTGGGGAATGGTCCAGGCTCAACAATCAGGGACAAGAATTCCTTAAGGTTTATACATTCTCTCTAGGGTGCACTTTGATTAGTGTAGGAAGAATGGCCCAGGGTGGGGAATGGTCCAGGTTCAGAATATAGGACAGCTATTCTTCCTTGCTTGAGAAGAATAGTCCATATATCTCATTTTTCTACTTTGAGGGTAGATATTCTTTTAGATCTCGCAGATGTGAGTGAAATATTGGCCTAGATGATTCAGTTTATATCATAACATTGTTTCTATGCAGGTTGATATCAGATGTTTGTTATGAAGATTGTATGACAGTAGATGTATACTACTATGGTGGATGTGTTCCATTGTTCGTGACTATACGTTGTTGATCAAGTACCTATGTCTTACTTGGTGTGGTAGTGTACCAATGGATTGTAGTTATGTACTACTATAGATAATACACAATTGTGTTCTACTTTGGTTCGACTGTCTTGAAGACTATCAACAATATTGGAAATTATTATTAGTTAGATGGATAATCAAAGGATAGAGATTTCCCAGATGGAAAATGGTTCAGAGCATTTACTCTTCTAGATTAGAAGAATGGTTCTTGTATCACTCTGTGGAGTGAGCATCATGTCTGATTACTCAGATAGAGTATGGTTTTGAGAGATGATGCAACTGATGACACTGACGATGATGATAGTGCTCATGATCTAGTCATGATCTAGTCTATACAAGTATGTTGATGCTACTAGGTGAATGGTATGTTTTTGTGCTCAAGACCATTACCTGTAATACCTCCCTAGCTAGGAGGGAGTGTTGATATTATGGTAGTTGCGGGAGGTATTTACCTCCACGTGTAAACTTGATGAGGATAAAATACTCCGTGAAGCAAGAATAAACCCTAACGAGTTGGCTAATAACCCTAGAAGACTTTTCGACTCAAAAAGATAATTTATATTAGGTTATTAGCCTCCAAGAGAAGAAGTCGACCAAAAATAATAATATATACTGAACAGACAAATACCCAGAATGAGAAGTTGGCCCAGGCAGTTAGCCAGAATTAGTATAAATATAGGAGGCCAATTCTCATTCTGGCAGGTAGTCTCGGAATTGCAAAGCAACAACTTCTCTGCACTGCAGTGCCCAGTTTTGTGTGCAGGTTTGAGGAGAGCGGTCGGTGCAGCTATTGCAGCTAACAGTTACATTTTGGCTTGGAATATCTCTTGTCTAGGGTTTGGACTATTTGATTAGCTCTTGTTGGTGCGCTATCCTTGGGAAAAGGTACTTTACCCTTTGTTTGGCTATCTAGCCTAGGTTTTGCTTCTGGAGTGATTCTCTATCAAGGTTAAGGTGCTCAGAGGGTGGCTTCGGCCTATGGTTGGGTGACAATAGAGATATTGTCAATGGTAAAATGAGCACATCCATTATATTCTAACAACAACTAGATGAGGAGGGCATGGTTGCATGATGTAAATGTAGGTGGACCCATGATGCATGACCTATGTTGTGTAAAGTTGTCTAAGTTCATTGCAAACCCCTTTGCACAACTATAGCTCATGTGTAGTTTGGAGTTGCTTGTGATGACCAATTGATGTGTCTAGATTCTTGATTGAACCATGACTAGATGTGGAGACCTTTGAGTTGAACTAAACATATGGGGATATCTCTAAGTTAAATATAATTTTTTTATCATAGTGTATTTTCTCATGATTGTTAATGTTATCACTATGAAGAAACGTAGTTGCAAGAATGCATTTTTGTGGAAATGCGAAAGAAAAACCAATGATCGACGTGATAGTGGAAGATATGTGGTGGTGGAAAAGAGTCGTTGTAAGAAATGATACCTATGGTGGAAGCCTTGCAATCAAGTGTCCAGAGAAAAAAAATAGTTATATAGGTATGTTGGTGCTCAATATTAATATTACAATGAGTGTAAGAGAAATCTGTGGTGAATCAATCTGTTGATTTAAAGAATTGACTCTGTATTGGCTTGAGAAACATGATGGTGTGTAATACATCAAATCTATTGGTGCTAGATCAAGTTTGAGATCTCTATGTGTGGCTATGATGCAAAGAATCTTGGATTTTTCATGTTGTGTGAACGCATTCAAAATAGTAGGATTCATCGTGTTGGATTTGCTTGAAAGATTGCCTTGGTGAATTTTTAAGAGAGTGCAAATTAGCGGTGGAACATTCTATTGGATATAATATATCACTGATGAAAGTGTAGCTACAAATAAATTTGGTGAGTTGGTGAGTGATACTACCCATTCGTAATTATTATTATAAAGTAAGATTCACCTTTGGTGGTATTATTGCTAATAAACAAGAGAGTAGACATTGTTTCCACACTCAAAAAAATTGTGTTGAGTGATTTATTCATCAAACAACGTTACATATTTATACAACATCATATCAAACAACTTATTAACAAAACAAAAAAAGAGTTTGAGAAGTTTTCTCAATATTTCAACCACTCATCCTCAAGTTAGGAACAATCTCGTTGGAGAAAATCTCTCATCCAACTAATATCCAATCCTAAAAACACACAAGGTTACTCACGTAGAGACAAACTCTACATCATAATTCCCAACACAACAACAAGCACAACCCATTCATAGTACACATTATTCCATATGACAAGTAAGAGTTAATGATTCCAACACTCTCCCTTAACAAATACTTGTCTTAATCTCTATTAGGTCAAGTATTCATGATCATTTAGTCCTTTGCAACACATGCTCCTCTAGATATTAAAAATGCTCCTCATCAACAAAGTCAAGTTTGTCTTTTGGTTTGACCAAGGATTTTCTTCTTGTAGACATCAATAATTTGTAGAAGTCCAATTAAAGGAACAACCATTCACAAGAATACATGGATGCCTAACCATTGGTCTAGTAGGATGTCCTTTAAGCACATGGCTAATTCAACTTGATGAACTTCCCCTGAATGTGAAAACAACTCTATCAACAATTCCAAGAGCTAACTAGTGCAATAGATGCACCCACTCTTGGTTGACATCCATCTCTTGATTCTTACATCATTTTGACAAAACAAATAAATTGTAAATAGGGTTTTGGTCCCACAGTACACGACCAACATATGGTCCACTCATAGAGAATTAAACTAACACATGACCCACTCCTCCAAGTTTTAACAACTCCTTATACAAGTGAACAATCTCCCCTTTCAAGGAAAACCAATAATTAATGCAATAGGTGCTCACTTTAGTGATTCAACTCAACTATGCCATGTGAATGTGCATTAGTTGTCCTCATTCTCAAGCAAGATCAAATGGCCAATTCAACTTATGCGCCCAAGAACAACGATGCAAATCCATATGTCCTAGTTAAGTTGAACTCACCTATTCATCATAGAGATCAAACCTTGTAGACTAGACACACCATAATTGAGGTCGTCTGGATCTCAACTCGAATACATCAAGACATCCTTTGTTGGTTGTTGAGTGCCATTGAGATTTTGTATGGCGTCAAGGGTTTCAACCCATAACAAATCTCCATAGAAGAATGTTAATTTAAATATGGGTTGTGTTGTTGTAGTTGTGTTGTATTATGTGGAAGGTATTTATCCCCTTGCTTATTGGATCAATAATATAATCATGAAACATAGACAAGGGTTCGATTTACCACTCTTGTTTGTCTAATGGTTTTTGCATGGAAGTGAACTATAATTGAAAACTCAACATTCTCTATAAGGATTGCTAACAATGGTTAAGGAATTGTGGATCTTGATCAAATACATTGGTTGTGTGTTTTGAAAGAAGAGTTCTATAATATGAGATGCATTAATGGTTTCACCGCAAGGGATGAAAATCACTATTTTAGAGAAGCGACACTACAAAGATATGTTGCCTCTATGTGGAAGATCAGTTGTTATTGAATTCCATCGAGATTGGTTCCTATGGTAAAAAGGCATTGATGGTGGTATAATCTATAAGCTTTTAGCTTCTAGCTAGATGGCTTGGGCTAATTACATAATGCATATGTCTAGATATAGTGATCCACATTTTCCCTCATAGACAACTAATTGACTATCATCAAAGATAGTTGTGTTAGTGTTTGTTAATGTCAAAACATCCCATGTAAGATGTGTTGGGTTTACTCAAATCTCTTTTTTAGGTCTTTTAATAATAATTCTCATATAAATATGAATATGTTTCTTTTGAAATGACTAAATGTGGAAGTGTTTTCTTATTCATGAATTAATTAAAAAGAAAACATTCAAAATCAGATCACACAATTAAAAAAAAGAGTAGATAATCAATTAATTATGCACAAGAAACATTCACCTTGAAAGGACAAAAAATGATCAAAGAGTAGATAATTAATTAATTATGCACAAGTAACATTCACCTTGAAAGGACAAAAAAATGATCCTCCAAAAACTTGTGATTCTATTAAGCCAAGATTATTATAATAGAATCATCAAAGAAGACACCCATAATGCTTTTCTTCAATGTTGTATATAAGCTCTCACACACAAAGAATATATACCAAATAGGGAAAACATGAAAGACACCTAAATATTTTTTTTTAAAATGTCTAAATTAACACTAGCTTCTCAAAAATAGAGAACATAACAACCAATTGCACTTAATGCTAAGATTACGCCACAAAAATAGAGCATTGGGACTCTAAATCTTACACATATCTAGGAAGGTTGACTCACACACATAGAATTCACCCACATACGAGACTAATAAAAATAACTCTTAAAAAAACATTAACCATGTGACTCTTGAATGCTACTCACTAGACATTTATAACATGTTTAAATGATTTTATCACATCATATATGTCAAGGACATTAGCATTAAAATACAAGTGTAAAAAATGTGTGATTAGATAGTCAAGTGAGAACATCATCCTCACACATAACATTTGAATGCTCCCTCTCAAGGATGGAGTTATGGTTTGTCATTCCAAAACATCCTCTGGGTACCTCATACTTTGGCCTAGCCAAAGTCCTCATCAGTATGTTTACAATGTCGCCCACACTTGGACAATGTTCAAGATGTACCTCCTATGTAATTGATTCCCTCAAAAAATGGTACCTAATCTCAATATGCTTTGATACATCATGGAACATGGAGCTAGTAGTAAGCTTCAAACAAGATTGATTATTAAAATAAATCAAGGAAGAGTCATTTTCCAATACTACTAATTCATGCACCAATTTCATCAACCATATTGAATCACAACTTGTAGTTGTTGCAATGTGCTTTACCTTGGTATAAGAAAGAGATAGGTATGCCTCTCATTACAAAGGTACAAAAGGTTGTCGATCAATTGTCTATATAAAGTACCGCATATTGAGTCATTACTTCAATCATCATACTTTAAGTTAACACAAGGATTCATAGGGGTGGATATTAGCTAACAACCACCCATCTGGAACCTTTTCAACACATCAATTGTGTACTTGCACTGTGTAATTACCAACTCATGATAACACTTCCAAAGCCTTAAAATTAATGTAGGTCGCATAGGTATTTTCATCTCATATTATTAGCACAACTCTAAAACCAATGCAAAATATCATTAATGTATCCAATGAACACGAGCTCATCAACATACAAAACAATCACAAAAATGTTTCCCTCTAGAAGGAAATATAAATTTGTATCAACAAGTAGTAGAACCTTTCTTATAAAACCACTCATCAATCTAAGTGTACCAAACTTCACCTTTGGCCATAAATGACCTTATGTAATCATTATTATTAGGTTTGGCTAAGGTCAACCTAATCAATAAAGAGTAGTTGTGTGTGACCATAACCCCCCTTGGGGAAAGCACCCTACTAGAGATGGGTATAAACAAACCCTCTCTTATTTGTATTTCACATTAGGTAATCATGTTCATTCTTTCATTCTTTATACAAGTGACTAGCCTACATGCACCTTTACCTATTCCACTCTCATTGTTTATCGGTTGTTATGGTTGCGATATTATCTCTCTAGTGTACTTGGTGGTTCTCTCTCTAGTGCACTTATGGTTCAACGTTATCACACTTGTTATGTGTTTTATGTTATGTTCCCTATTGTTATTTCCTACTTTGTTTATTGCAGGATTTAGGGTTTTACTAGTTGATTCCATTTGATCCTCCTCACTTGTTGTGAATCTCAACATGGTATCAAAACATGTGTGAAACTTCTTTATTCATTCCGTCACTCAATATTCTTCTTGGCTCTTTATGCGAGTATCTTTTATGCTCAATATTTGCATGCATAAGAGTACTTAACTTGAGGAGTATTGGGGTTGTTTTCATGGTATTATTATTTGATGGATAATGGTGGCTTATTTGGGACTATTTGAGCATGTTTTATGCACTTATTTAGAGTTATTGTGCATAGGACTCAACTACCAAACTTGAGAATTTACATGCTGATTTATTTAGTTGTTTTTATTGAACTAATCCAAGGCTATTTGTTGGTGGAATCACTATTTTTTGTGTTGGCGAAACTAGGGTTTCAAATCATCATTTTTACTCATTTTTTGTAATGACCCTTTTCTTGTTACTATGAATATTTTCATAAATAATCCTAAACCTTAGCTAAATTATAATTAATTATTATATAACCTTAATTAATTATAATTTATTAATTAATTATTTTGATTATAATTAGTTGAAGTATGATTAACTCCTTGATTAAGGGTTAATGAATGAGTAATTATTAAATGAGACATTAAATGATTAATTATTAAATTAATGGTTAGTGATTAAATGATTATTAATTAAAGTAATTGATTAATTATGTATTAAAATGGGGGAAAATAAAATATAAGTTTAAATGGGTTACGTATCCCATAAGGGATAACGTAACCCATACGTAAAATGAACATTAAGTACAGGATAAGACCATTAAAGAGAAATAAATGTAGGGATAAGGGGTTGGGTGAGGAGTAAAGGTGCGAGGGCGGTGAAGGAGGCATAAGAGAAGGAGGAGGATTCATTTTTTTTTGGGGGGGGGTTATTCATTCAGGCAGTCTACGAGAGGAGATTTTTGGGAGCTTTGAGAGAGAGTTAGAACAGTGGGATTTACAGTGCACACCGGGGCTGAGGGGTTTTGGGCTCGGAGGGCTAGGACATCCGTAGATGTCCTAGGGCCAGGCGTACTGGTCGGTAGGGTGGCTGGTTTTGGGGTGTCGAAGGAGCAAGCTGTTGCGGATTTGTTGCGGATTGGTTCAAGCGAAGGGAGACATCATCAGAACGAGGTATTTCACCTGTTATGCAATTTGTTATATAAATTTAGCTTGTATGCAAATGGATGGTTATGTAAATTGTTAATTTATTTATTGAAAAATGGGAGTGAATATGCTAGATTAATTTAAAAATTTAGTAAATTTCAAATTTACTGTTCTATTTTATTTTCTGGTAGTTTAATGAAATCCCGGTCACTACATTTTTCAACAATTGTTATGAGGCTTTTTTGCTAGTGGCATCATTGAATTTGTGACTTAGATTTTAGACCATCTTCTCTACTCGTTTTTTTCACTTGATTAAGGCTTTTGGTTGGTGGCATTGCTATTGTTTTGTGACTACGGAGCCATGGTTTGGGATCATCTCTTTCACTCATTTTTGCAATTGATCCAAATATGTTTCGTTAGTGATGTTTCCCTAAGGGTTGCAAAACTAGGATTTTTTGGATCATTCTTTTTTAGGGTTTAAACCCCTCTTTTACAATGAACACACTCTCCTATTTTACTATAGATTTATTTTTCGAAAGATGCAGGTACCTCATAGGATTTAAAACCATCTTTTATAGCGAGTGCACTCTTCTAGGTTTTAAAACCCTCTTTTATAGTAAGTGCACTCTCTTAGGGTTTAAAACCCTCTATTCAATCCACACTATTTGTTTTTTTTAGTATTGTGGATCTCTCTTGGGTTTCACCTTTCGGCTAAATATTGCTCTACCCTAAAACATATTTAATACACTATAAAAAAATTTAGAAGAACACAATACTATTTTTTCCTCCATTTGGTCTAATCAAGGTGACTTTTGCATACTTATTTGGGCCATCTATGAACATAGTGGACTCAAAGTGGATGTTTTCTCATCTAAACACAACCAATTTCCATGTTTGGGTTGCACAAATAAAGAGGAATTGTATATGCAAATTCGGACATAAAAAGGGACATGCCTTCAAGTCTTGCATGGTTTGTCTTCAGAAAATTGAAGAACTTCCAAGAGTAATAGTTTGCGATGGGGATATTTTTAAAAATATTGTTGAAACAATTGACAATGCACATGTGGTCATGCACTTTAATTATGGGATCATTTCCTCTCACCAAATGTTTGATTGAAAAGGTGCAATCTTTGATGAAGATTCTATTCATGGTTTATCGAGATCTTTTGCACTATTACTTACCAAAGATTATTATATGGATGACTCTAATATTATTACAGTGGATCTCTTTTGTGATGGATTGATGTACCTTCTATTATCAATCTACCTTCTACAAGTGTTTCCTCGATCAATCCATTTTTTAGACATATAAATTATTCTTAACATGTTTCATTGGATCTCTTTCACATGATGATGTTGGTCCATTCTTAGGGGAAACTTGTGTTGATCTTTGTACTTTTAGCAAACTGGATTATCAACATCTTCTCCATACCTTTATCATATGTCATCTTCAACAACACATGGAAACAAAATGGTGTTGAAGTTGTGGCTTTTAGGGGGGCTACTATGTAATGTCTTCACTATATGACCCTTACTTACCATTGAGGGGGATGTGTATCTTATGTAATTCCTTCTCTCTTAGCACCCCTATTTAGATTAAGGGGGATGTTTATAATAGTTGTGTAATCTTCTATTGCGGCCATGTCCAACCTTTTTATTGAGTTGGGTATCCATAAACCCACACTCATTTGTATTTGAGATGGGTGTCCATCAACCCATTCTCTTTGTCATTTGTATCGAGTTGGGTATCCATAAACCCACTCTCATTTGTATTTTGGCTATGATCGACCCTATATTATGTTGGTATTCATAAACCCACTTTCATTTGTTATATTGATTTGTGTATCCATAAACCAACTCTCATTTGTATTTCGGCTATGGCCAACCCTATATTGGTTGGGTATTCATAAACTTGCTATCATTTACAATATTGACTATCCATAATCCCACTCTCATCTGTATTTCAAGTACAAATAACTCTATATTGATTTGAGTATCTATAAATCCACTCTTATTTGTATTCCCCATTTTATCTATGTGGCCTCCTATTTAGTGTAAGGGGGGGGATGTTGAGACTGTGTTGAAATTATGCTTATAATTGGGCGGGGGTCAATCAATATAATACAATTTTTACTTTAAATGGGTATTGATTAGTCATTCATTAACTTTAAAACAATAAATTCATGTAAACTCAAATCACAGTGCACATAGATTAATTTGGAAACCGTTGTGGGAGAAAACCACAAAAACTTATCTTTATAAATGTTTATAGGCACCAACCTACTATTACAAAGCTTGTAGGAACCAACCTACTAGAGATACCAATATCTTCAACTGAGCACCAACTCAACAAGATATTGTGTAGGCACTAACCTACCAGAGACACCAATCTCTTCAGTTGAGCACCAACTCAACAAGATATTGTGTAGGCACCAACGTACTGAAGACACCAATCTCCTCAGCTAAGCACCAACTTAGTAAGACCTGTATGGGTACCAATATAAGATATTCATACACATAGTAATTCTAACTTCACCTGCATGCTTCTTACTTCATGCATTTCACAACATCATCATACCCTTAACTTTCATGCTCCAACGCCTCTCCTTGCTTCATACCCCAGACATAACTTCAAACCTGAGTCATATTTAACATTCATGCCCTAGTGAACCTCATAACATCATTTCCAAAATATAATTCCAAATTGCAACATCACAACCTCAAAACGATGCTCTTTGCAACATCATAGATCTTAGTCCTTCATAGCACACCTTTAAAACACCAAGAAAACTCATCTTGCACACATTTAGACCTCAAGAATACTTCCCAACTCCTCTTGTGCATCTAAGATCTCTTCTGCGCACTTGTACTTACTCTTCTTGCTTTGATACTCTTCAAATGCACACATATATCTTGTATTTATAGTGTTTCTACGTTCACTTATGGGGCCGACTTATAAAATTGGATGGGCCAACTTGACATAATATTTCATATATCTTCATTCCTATGGAGTTATAGGGAGTTCCATATATCATGGGAAAGGTCTTGGAATAAAATTGTGAACCATATATGCTATGCTCTCATTTGAGTTAGGTCTTAATAGTAAAAAGACCTTCAAAGATAGGGTATATAAATTGAACATAAAAAATCCAATAACAAAATTTCCAACCATCTTTATCTTGCAACATTTATCTTGGATATATGTAGTCTCCCCCTTGTCTTTGACATCAATGACAACAATATTTCAAAAAATATCCCCCTTTGTCATTGATGGAAACCCTTAGCCAATTCTGTAATACTCCCCCTATATGCAACTCTCCTTGTGTCTACAATTATGTATATGTCTACAACTTCTCCCCCTTTGACATCAATGGCAAAGAGATGTTTCCCATGAGCTTGTGCTTCCCTTTACTGACGAGATGAGAGGGATATATTTCAAATCTTTTGTCTGAGATATGCAAATGTGCCTTTGGGAAGGGAATTGGTAAAACTATATGCAACATGTTCTTTGGTAGCAATGTATTCCAACTTGACACTTTGCTCAACAATCTATTCTATTAGGAAGTGTTACTTGATGGGAATATGCTTCTTTTTTTAGTACACAATGGGATTCTTTGAAATGTTGATTGCACTTGTGTTGTCACATATGATTGAGATTGGTTGATCATGTTCTACCTTGATATCCTTCAATGTCTCCTTCATCAAAAGAACTTGTGTACAACATGTTACAATATATTAAGCTTCTGCTATGGATAGAGAGATTGAAGTTTTCTTATTTCTTAACCATGATACTAGACAGTTGCTTAGAAAGAATTCTCCTCCACTGTAACTTTTCTTGTCATCAATACTTCTTAACCAATATGCATCTATATATGTTGTTATAGTGAAGTCCTTACTTCTTGAATACCAGAAGCCAAAGTCCATTGTGCCCTTCGGATATATGAATATTTTTTTTATTGCTTGCACATGTCTCTCCTTTGGTGCAGATTGAAATCTTCCAACCAATCCTACTACTTGCATGATGCATGGCCTTGATGTTGTCACATATAGTAGGATGCCAATCATTGACTTATACAGTGTTTGATTTTCTTCTGGAGATTCATCATCTTTTCCCAACTTACATCCTATGATCATGGGTGTACTAACATGTGCCCGATCTTCCATTCTGAATGTCTTCAACATTTCCTTGATATATTTGTTCTGAGAAATGAATATGCCTTTGTTGGATTGAGAAATCTGCAACCCTAGAAATAATGAAAATTCTCCAAGCATGAACGTCTCAAATTATTTTTGCATTTCTTCTACAAACTTTTGACTCATTCTATTGGCATTACTTCCAAATATGATATCATCCATATAAACCACAATGATTAATATATTTTCATTGTTTGTTTTGATGTAAAGATTGATGTTTGCAACTCCTATTTTGAAACCTTCTCATTGTTGGTATTTGTCAAGTCTTAAATATAGACAAAGTTACCAACTTAACAATAATTGTGACCTCAAAATGAGAACTCTGGAAAAAAAAAACCATATTTTTTTGTCAAAAGAAATAAAAATAAATCCTCAAATAAAAAAAGGGTTGCTACTGGTAGAACCCTTTTTTGTGGGGTGGTTAAAATCCTGATTTGTTTGAACTTGTTTGAAATCGAGTCCTCGACAATCAGAAAAAAAAACCCTAAAATTGACCCTTGAATTGAAAAGTGATGCTAATAGTAGCACCAAGTTTTTTGGGGGGAGTTAAAATTACAACCTAATTGAAACTGTGGCCTTGGCAATGGATACCTACACAAATAAAAACCCAAAATTGGATCCTAAATGGTCACTTGAAAATTTGTTTACTAATTAATTAATTTTTTTAATTTGCATTAAAAATAAATAAATAAAAAGGAGAAAATCTTCGCAGAGAAGTTTTTTTTTAAATGAAGAAAAAAACACATTTTAAAATAATATTCATAATGCGCATTTAAAAATAATAATAAAAAAAGTAAAAAAGAAAGGAAAAAAAAAACAAAAATTTCCCTAAAAATATCCTACAATATTTAAACCTATTTTTAAAAGAAAAAAAATAAAAATTGAAAAAAGAATTAACTAAATAAAAAAAATTAACCTTTAAAATTTTCCTTGAGAAAATAAAAATGGATTCATAATATATACACTTAAATAATTTTATACATACCATAAATAACACCTCAAACTATCCCATCACTGCCTTGACAAGGAGAATGAATAAAAATGAAACCTTGATAATTACAACTCATTAATTTTCCTTGATGAAATAAAAATGGATTCATAATCTATACACATAAATAATTTTATACATACCATAAATAACACCTGAAACTATCCCATCATTGCCTTGACAAGTGACAAGGAGAATGAATAAAAATGAAACCTTGTTAATTACAACTCATTATCTTTAAWGTGTCAAGCAAAACCCGTGAAAATGAAACCTTRAGRAACACAACTTGTTCTTCACTATTCATCTCAAACCCTTTGGGAAAAAGTACTTATACACTCTAAGGAAATGTGTTGTAATGTTTTGAGTTGTCATAAGGTATGGAGCCAAATTCCAAACTCATCTCAAACCCTTTGGGAAAAAGTACTTATACACTCTAAGGAAATGTGTTGTAATGTTTTGAGTTGTCATAAGGTATGGAGCCAAATTCCAAACATTGTATTTAACCTATTGTTTTGTGGAAATCTACAGTAATCTAGTGATTGGAATTTAGCCAATCACATAATTCATTTGCTCCCAATGTAGTGTTACACTATATGGACCCTCCTTAAAAGCAATCTATGCTTTAAATATGATTTAATTTAATAAAAAATTGTTTAAAACAAGTAACAATTTGTATGATTAAGTAAGAAAGTTTAAACTTGACCGTAATTTAAATGTTCTATGTTTTTCACCATTTTCCACAACCATCATAAACCCCTAAAATACAAGTATTATGCAAATTTAACAATTGAAAATTTGCAATTCCAATAATTTATAATCATAGGAAAATATAACTCAAAATAGTAAATAAAACTTTTAAACTACATCTTAAACTTAACAATAAAAATTTGACATGACAATTGAAAACTTGCAATCCAATACAATAAATTCTTTTACATCCATTTCCTTTTAAGATATACAAAATTATATTTATTACTTTATTATCCAATACAATAAATTCTTTTACATCCATACTTTTTTAAGATATTAAAAATTATATTTATTACTTTTTAATTTAATATACTTTATATTTTTATTTATGAGCACATCCAAAGGCTATCAATCTTTCAACCTGATCCTACAAGTGGAAGTAAATATTTTGCATATATACATTTAATAAGAGGCGTATGATTCGTGTAACGAAAACCTAGAGCATCCCCACAAAATGGATATAAACCATACGCTTGCTTTAATTTAGAAGACGACGTGCCTTCCCGGCTTATCTATGAAGTCGTCTTAGCTACGGTTTTATGATTTGCATTGCCACTCCCATCATCATGATAATAACGATGTACCTACTGCAATGCAAACGATTGGGTTGCAGGTATCATTCATTGTAATAGTAAGCTACTTGTATTATTTAGGTTACTTGATTTCCAGGGTTACTGTAGCATAAGTTATCCATTTAATTATTGGGATAGGCTGTCGTTGGAAAGCTTTCGTTCTCTTTCTTTTGTTGTTGTTGCTTCACTTCTCTTGCCTAACCATGCAACAATGTCTACGAATACCAATTCTATGCACTCTGGATATTCTCCATATGTTAGTGCATGCCATATAGTGGGATACAACTTGAACGTCTTATTAGATCTTTTAGCAAAAGCATGGAGTAAGTTGCTCACTGATGGGTCTGTTACTTTATGATCTTTACCATGAACAATCACAAAAGGCAAACTCACCTACAAAATATAATAGATTAGGATCATGACTGAATAATAATATTTAATTGATTATTTTGGAGTGGGACGTGAGGAGGAGTGATGTCAGGCCTGACATCACCCCCCACACCCCCACACGGGGATCCCAGTGTGGAGGGCGTGGGGAGCGATGTCAGGCATCGCTCCTCCCCATGCCCAGTTCCAAGACAGTTGATACACATGCATGTGTGAAGGGCATGGGGGGCAATGTTGGGCATCGCCTGTTGAAATATTGTAACTGCAAAGAGTATTCTATTTATTATTGAGTTATTATTCATTAGATCAATCCCCTTTTGTGGATTGATCATGTCGGGCATTGTAATTGACCAAATCCCCTTTTGTGGATTGGTCAAACCCTAAATATATTATGCAAATTGAGAAGTTGGCCCCTAGGCTAATTAAAGTGGTTTTAACCACTAAGAAGACAAGTCAGCCCTACCCAGTGAAGAGACACATTTCCAGCAGCTGCCAGTTTTTATAAATAAAGGAAGCCAACGCCTCATTTCATCACTCACTCATTCACTCATCAAGTGCGCAAGTTTGGAGAGCTGCAGTTGGGAGAAGAAGGAAGAGAGAGGTACATTGCTCAATGTTGGATATTCTCTAGTGTTTTGGTTTATTGCCTTGACATTGTATTGGCTATCTATATTAAGGAAATTTTTGTTGGGTTTTCTCCCCCATGAGGGTTTCCCATGATAAATGTTGTGTATCTTGTGATTGTGTTTCTCTTAGTGATACTACCTATGTTATTGTTATCTAGTAAATTGAAAAGAAACCTAATAATAGCTCAAAACTTAACATGGTATCAGAGCTAAGCTGATGAGCGAACCTTTCACTGGATAAGCAAACACATCACTGTTGTCGTATAAGAAAATTAGGGCTTTTTATTGGAGATGAATTTTTGCCTAAAAACCATCTAGAAAAGTGCGCCCTACTCTAGTGAATCTTTTGGCACCTTGAGCGCACCTTTTAAGTGGACAAAACTCTCGGAAAGTGAAACCCTAGTTTTCACTAGTACCAGAAAACCAAAAAACTAGAAATACCAGAAAACCAGAAGTACCAGAAAACTAGAAGTACCATAAAACCAGGAAACTAGAACCAGTGCGAGAAGTACCAATCCAGATTTCCGCAAGCTCAGTTTCAAGGGGTAAAATTTGGATTTTCAGAAATCTGAGTGCACCAGCTTACTCGCCTCAGCTCAGTGCATCTAGTCCCTGGTTCAGAATTTCAAAATTTGAAGTTTGAAAAATTAGGGTTTCCTCATAAAACCCTAAGTTGCAGTTGCATTTGCAGTTTCAGAATCAGTTGCAGTTGCAGTATCAGTTGAAGTATCAGTTGCAGTACCGGTTGCAGTCACCCTTGAAGTTTTAAAAGGGTTGGTAATTATTACCGCTGCTACCAGATGGTGCCACTACCTGCAAATGCTATCAGAGGTATGTACTCACATATGTTTAAACTATTAAGCTTTAAAGAGTATTTGCAGGAGAATAGATCTCTTTCCATAGATCCAGAAGGATCTCAAGATCCAACACATTCAGAGGAATAATGCAACCCAGGTTTGATTATTCTGATATGCATCTGTTTGTTATGACATTATTTTGATCTAGGTTGCATATTGAAGCTATGACCATCATACTAACCTTTGGTCAAAATTAAAGTCAAGGTATTAGATGGATTAAAGTTGAGATCATAGAGTTTATTCTCTAACCCAACTTTTTGTCAAGATAACATATTGTCTTAGTACAGAAGACAGGTTGAAGAAAGCACTTGTCATCTTGAGTGAAGGAGACTTGGAAGAAAAGAAACACACTCATTCTTGAGGACAAGACTCTAGGTTCCAGGTTTGATTAATTAAGTTGTTAAGATTCAAAGTTGCACATGACAAAGTTGATAACTACCCCATTACAAGTAAACACTATAGTTGAGGTAGCAGTATTCGAAAAGTATTATACTTGGTAGCATGTGAGCATATCGAGATAAATGCTTAATGTAATCATTTACCAGATACAACTAACATCTCCTCTAGGAGAAAATTCTTGTGTTGATTCCAGGTTACCTTGGATGACTGTTTGATCACAACACTAGAAGAGTGTTGATCTCATTTTGTATTGTATTTCTTGTTTTTGATATTTGTTTCAGACAGGTCACAAGTGATAGCTCTAAAGGAGCTACTGTGACGATTATTCGTGCTATTATTTTATTACTATTATCAAAAGAGTATTATTCATGTTTGTTGACATTGTTTCAGGTCACAGGTGATAACCTGAGGAAGCTATAGTGAAGGTTGCCAAAGGCAACATATTAGATGAGACATGAAGAAGACTATGTACACGACCATATACATTCATGTACCAAAAAAGATGAAGAAGAAGCTATTTGTTGATATCTAGAGTATCTCATATGGAGATTGATTGTACGGAGTAGAAGTCTCCAAAGATGACAGAACATTATAACAAGAACTCACAGCATAATTGTTCAAAGGTTAATGAAGCCACCTTGACGAGAAGTGGAACTCGTTTGAAGCATGACTCTATCTTTCATATTTAGACTTGGTATTCAACACCAAGTATACCCTGTAAGAGATGATGAAGTCATTGTAGACTTAGAAGAAATCAAGGATAAGCCTGATCTCAGAAAGGATCATATGAAGAGACAACTTCTAGGATTGGGAGACAGATGCCATGAGAAGACTAGATCGTAACTTCAGAGACTCATAGGAGATATGAAATCTCCTGGAAGATTCCCTTGTTTCATTGACAGGGAAGGAATCCATTCAGAAAGAATAGGATATGGATTCTTCCGTGAGACTAGAAGAGAAGTTGGTATTGAATTCCAAGATTGATCTATACAAATCAAGCATGTTGCAGATGTACAAATCTTGATGTGTGTCCAGAGGATTCTCCCAGCAAAAGGGAGAAGACTATGATGAGACACTTACTCCAGTATTTGAAGAAATGGTTCCAGTATTCATGAAGACAACTAGAACAACCATGATTCATATATAGTATGAGATGCAGGGGGAGCAATCCCCATATTTAAAATTGAGTGGTAGTTGGTGCATTACATTAATTGGGTCATGGAGACATGACTATGATAAAATATAGAGTTACCTCCATGAAAGAAGAAAAGCTACCTTCAATATCAGTTATCGAGCCACTCTCAGTTTCATATGAAGTTGTTGTTGTGATAGAATAAGAGGAGTTACTCACAGATTTCAACAACCACAGTGAGGATGAAGCAGTCATTCTCAGCTTCATAGCAACTGCAGGTGCAGAGTTCTAGTTCCAGAAGGAACAATTGCAGAAAGAGGAGAGGACATACTCTCAGGCAGTGAGACAGATATTGCTTTGCAGAGAGCACATAGAGCTAGCACATGATTGTGAAGATTGAGTTGCAACTAAGAAAGTGTACCAGATTGGTACAATGTAATGAGAAAATTTTATTTGAAGATCGAAGATCGAAGATAGAAAGACTCATGTCTGCCAGTTGAAGGAAGCTTTGTATGTGTTGAAGCAATATCCTAGAGCTTGATATGGCAGAATTGACAGTTTCCTGACGAGCTTGGGCTTTACCAAGAGTAAAGTTGATTCTAACCTTTATCTCAAGGTTATGAATGATGAGCCAGTGATGTTACTACTATATGTAGATGATGTATTCTTGACAAGATGAAGAAAATATCATCACAGATTGCAGAAGAAGCTCGCTACAGATTTTGATGGAAGACCTAAATGCATTATCTCTTAGGTCTTGAAATTTTGCAGATCACAGAGAAGATCTTCCCTAACCAAGGGAAGTATGCAGTTAAGATGAATAGGTTTGACATGTTGAAATGTAAATCCATGTACACATCCATGGAAATGAAGCTGAATCTCCTAGTAGATACCTCATCATAATTGGTTGATGCTACTTTGTACAGATAGATTATTGGTTCAATGATGTATCTGACGAATACAGGCCAGATATATGTTTTTTCTTGAGTTAGTATCTGGTAGAACCCAGACGTTTTCACCTTGTTTCCGCAAAACATGTGATGATATACCTTAAGGGTACGTTGGATTTTGTTCTCTGTTATACTAGACATCATGACTTCAGATTGTATGGATATATTGATTCAGATTGAGCTGGAAGTGTTTCTGATAGAAAGGGCACTTTAGGATGTTGTTTTAGTCTAGGGTCATCCATGACTTCATGGCAGAGTAGGGAGCAATCCAACATTGCTCCCAACACGACATAAGTGGAATACATTGCTGGATGTTCCGCCAGTTGTGAATCCATATGGCTTCGAATGTTGTTGACATATCTATTTGATCTGGAGATGGAAGCCACCATGATCCTATGTGATAACCAGAGTTGTATAAAGATGATGTGTTCCATGATGAGTTGAAGCACATAGAGATCCGGTATCACTTCATTCATGATATGATGCAGAGGGGAGCTTTAAATCTCCAATATGTTGGCACAGATGAGCAGGTTGTTGACCTAGCCTCTGTCTCGTGTAAAGTTTGAGAACTTTTGAGACAAGCTTGGTATCGTCCGAAAGGACCTCCCTCGAAAGGGGGAGTAGTGTTGATGATACTATGGTATCCTGACCAATAGCGGGTAGCTCAGTTAGGATTTTATATCCTAGGGGACTGATCATCCATGGGAAGATTCTTTGGGTTTGTCAGAGTACTTGTGCATGTATATGCTAGCTATGGTCAGTAGTGGTAGCTCCATTATGATTTTTATAATCCTAGGGAATCTTATGATTCCCTGGTAGATCCCGAAGGTCCGGTAAGGATGGTATGTCAGAGTACCACGTGGTAGATTCGTTAGGATTTTATATCCTAGGGAATCTTATGATTCCTAGGAAGCTCCTTAGGGATTGTCATAGTACCACAAAATGTTGTTGCACCTGCCTCATTTTGTTACTCTATGATGTTGATGTTGTGATTCCAGCCTAGTGTTGAAGATTTACAACTTTGTGCTAATGTTGTTGTGATGCCAGCCTCGTGATGAAGATTTCCATCTTTTTGATGATGTTGTTGAGATGCCAACTTTGTGTTGAATATTTCCATCTTCGTGCTGATGTTGTTGATGCCAGTCTTGTGCTGAAGATTTCCAGTTTCATGTTGATGTTGTTGTGATGCCAGCCTCGTGTTGAATATTTCTAGCCTCGTGCTGATGTTGTTGTGATGCCAACCTCATGCTGAAGATTTCTAGCCTCGTGTTGATGTTGATGAGATGCTAGCTTTGTGTTGAAGATTTCCATCCTAGTTCTGATGTTGATGATGCTCCAACCTTCGTGCTGTGATGTTGTTGTTGATGATTCTCCAGACTTTGTGCTGTGATATTGTCGTTGTTGATGTTGTATCAGCCTTGTGTTGTTATTGATGATGATGTATTAGTGTTATACTAATCCATGTTGATGCAGTCTCCTGATGATGTTGTAGAATACCCCTCTTGTTAAGGGGGAGTGTTGAAATATTGTAAATGCAAAGAGTATTCTATTTATCATGTCAGGCATTGTTTTTGACCAAATCCACTTTTGTGGATTGGTCAAACCCTAAATATATTATGCAAATTTAGAAGTCAGCCCCCAGGCTAATTAAAGTGGTTTTAACCACTAAGAAGACAAGTCAGCCCTGCCCAGTGAAGAAACACCTTTCCAACACCTGCTAGTTTGTATAAATAAAGGAATCCAATGCCTCATTTGATCACTCACTCATTCACTCATCAAGTGCGCAAGTTTGGAGAGCTTTGGTTGGGAGAAGAAGGAAGAGATAGGTACATTGCTCAGTGTTGGACATTCTCTAGTGTTTTGGTTTATTGTCTTGGCATTGTATCGACTATCTATATTAAGGAAGTTTTTTCTAGGTTTTCTCCCCCATGAGGGTTTCCCAGGATAAATGATGTGTATCTTGTGATTGTGCTTCTCTCAGTGATCCTACCTATGCTATTGTTATCTAGTAAATTGAAAAGAAACCTAATAATAGCTCAAAACTTAACATTGCCCTCCTCACACCCAGCTCCAAGACATTTGTGTGGGATGTCTTAGAGCTGGGCATGGGGAGGGGAAATACCTGACATCACACCCCATTCCCTCCTCCCTTGGATATGCATGTAGATCCAAAATGACTGAATAATAATATTACATTGATTGTTTTGGAGGGGGGCGTGGGGACTGTGGTAGGGACACACATTCACTACCAATGAAACACATCTACCATAGTAGCATACAACCACTATACAAAGACATACAGTGTCCACAACAATCAAATCATATCATTTGATATCATCCTGCATCAACAATGTCATAAGTTGCATCACCTCTAAGGCGTACTAGCATGATGAAAATGCATCATATCTAAGTTGTATTGGCGTGATCTGGAGTTTCATATACAATCTCTAAGTCGTACTAGCATGAAATATCTATCATGATGCCAAGACATCATATCTAAGTTATGTGCCACCTCTAAGTTGTACTTTCATGATGTAGATCAATGCCTCATTATGTCATCTCTAAGTTGTATGATCATCTCTAAGTCGTACTAACATGACATATCTAGCATGATGTGAGCCCCCTACATCATATCTAATATGTATGGGCATCTATAATCTGTACTAGCATGACATATCTAGCATTATGTCAATACATCATATCTAAGTTGTATGTCACATCTAATATGTACTTGCATGACCATATCTGGCATGTTGCGGCTCACCAGCGTCATCTCTAAGATGTACTAGCATGAACTTAACTAGCATGATGTCAATACACCATATATAAGTTGTATTTCCACTAAGTTGTACTATCACGATTCTCCTTAGGCCACTGTATCAAAAACTCCAACCGTCTGTATCATATCTAAGTTGTACTAGCATGATCATATCTAGCATGATGCAAGAATCACCTCTAAGTTGTATGACCATCTCTAAGTTGTACTAGCATGATACAGATCTGAAGCTCACTGATAGTTCATGATGCCACATATTAGTTCTCCCTCCCAACCGAGGAAGTCATCTCCTCCCTTTCAACCAAGGGAGAAATCTCCATGATCCCCAACTTGTCCCTCAAGTATGAAAACTTTATCTTGGACAAAGGCTTTGTCAAAATATTTGTAGTCTTCTCATGAATGGAGATATACTAGAGAACCACTTCCCCCCTCTGGAATTTATCACGGATGAAATAGTACTTGATCTCAGTGTGCTTCGACCTGTCATGGAACATCGAGTTCTCTAAGAGATTCACAAAACTCTAGTTATCACAATATATCATGGTCTAATCTAGCACCTGATCAAACAGTCCAAAAACCAGATTATGGAGCCACACTTCTTCCATACAAGCATCACAAGCTGCAATATACTATGCTTCTGCAGTGATGAGTGCAATAGACTTTTGTTTTCTGCTATCCCATGATATCATAGTAGATCTCAAACTGAAACACATACCAGAAATACTCTTTATGTCATCTACACTCCTTGCCCAATCTGAATCAGTAAATCCATGAAATTGTATATCACTTTTTAAGACATATCTCAAACCATAAGTTATCGTCCCATGGAGATATCTCAAGATATGATTTGTAGCTATCCAATGCTCATGTTTGGGTTCCACCTGAAATTGGATCAACATGTTCACAACAAAGAAAATGTTTGGCCTGGTATTTACTAGATACATCAATGGGCCAATCAACTATCGGTACAAGAACGAGTTTACTAGATCAGAATCAAAGTCTCTCAACTTCCTCAAATCTATTACCATGGGAGTTGCCATGGATTTCCAATCCATCATCCCAAACTTCTGAAGGATATTTTCAACATACTTCCCTTGTCCTAGGAATACTTCACCACACTTCTTCCATACTTCTAGTCCCAAGTAATAGCGCATGAGACCAAGATCCTTCATAACAAATTTAGAGACTAGCTCCCTCTTACACTGAATAATGAGAGGATCTGCACCAAGCTCTTGGATCTTTCTTGAGTCCATACAAGGCCTTCTTTAATCTGCATACATGGGTTTCTCTCTGGTGTACCTCAAAACCTTGAGGTTGCTCTGTGTATACTTCTTCTTCAATTACTCCATTTAGAAAAGTGGTCTTTACATTCATCTGATGTAAGCTCCAACCCATGGATGCTTCTAGATATATGATGGCTCTAGAGGTGTATCTGGCAACTGGAGCAATCGTCTCATTATAGTATTCTCCCTCCTAATGGGAGAACCCTCTATATACACACATTTCCTTCCATTTATCAATACTTCTATCCATTGCATGTTTTATCTTGTAAATTGATACATCATTTTTCATGATTGATATTATTCCATCACAACTTCCTTCCGTTCTTTCTGCTTGACTTCTTCTTTGAAGGTGGAAGGCTTTGTAACTTGAATATGGTTTTGACTTCTTGCTTTCTCTGAAAGTGCCATCTGGAGCACCATACTTTTCTACATCTTGAAATCTCTCAAGCTCAAGTTGGTATTCTCTTCTTAGTATTATCTTGATGTGGATCTTCATATCTATGTGGTTCTGCAATGTCTGATACAACATTCTCACCTCACTCCACATCTTCAATACTTGGAGCTATGTGATCTTTATCATGGACCTTATCATGGTCCTGGCCGCTTCATCCCACAGATGCATTGGTAAGTCTTAATCATGGATCATGGTCTTTACTACTTCCATAATTGAATAGTTCTTTCTTTCTTCCACACCATTATGCTGAGGATTGTAGGAAGTGATGATCTCCCTCCTAAGCTCGTCCTCTCCATTTAGTGAGAAGGTTGACATGCATCTCAGTGAAGGATGTCCAAAAATACTTTTTATTTCCATGCTTCCTTTATAATTGATACTTGGTGAGACCATTTGCTTCACCATTGAAGAAGTTATTTGATCCATGCTTGCAACTGTCACTATATCTCCCTCCTGGAGCTATTACCTGTGATCTATCTAGAACAAGAACTAACAAAGGAAAATAGAAAACACCATTCTTCAACACTCTTCCAGTGTTATGATCAATCATTCTTCCATAGTAACCTATTTGGAACAAACAAATACATCTCCATGGTATCCTCCATGAAATATTGTAAGATAACTTGCCCGAGACAAGAAAAATAAAAGTATTTCTAGTATAATAACATTTTCATAAGAACATATCTATGGTAACAAAAATCAATAACAATTTCATGATGATCAACATAGTATGACCAAGGTGACCTGCTCGGGAACAAAACAAGAAATATCTCTCTAGAGGATATGTTAGTTTATTTTGCAAATAAGTACAATAAGCATCTATATCAATAGTATTCGCATGCCATTACATCTAGGAGTAATAAAACCTTTCAAATACTGTTTTCACAATTTGTATTGTAGAAACTATCAACCTTGATATGTGCAAATTGGAAACTTATCAATTTAATCAAACTTGGAACTTGAAGCCTCAATTGATATGGAGGGTGCACTTGTTCCTTTGACCACATTGAATCCAAGATCACAGTACCGTGCCTTAGCCGCGGCGGGGTGGGGGGGTTGCGCATTGCCCCAACCCCGATGGTGAGGGCACAGTCCTGGCATAAGCCCAATAACTCCATGGGTCAACATTTTTTACTTATGGGTAAAAACATTTTTTTTTTTTAAATTAGTTTTTATATCCAATGTTGTTTTTTTAGTTTATTATAACGTAAAAGGCCTAATTTATTTTTTATTTTTTATCTTAATATAGGAAAATGGCAGGAAAGAGATTATCTATGAATATATCTGGATCACGACTTGCAATAATGACATCCAAAAATGCAACTGGAACCTCCATGAATGTTAGACAATAAAATAATAGCATAACACCTGAGCTATCAAAGACAATGAAGAATGTTAGAGAATGGAAATATGTGGAAGGTGAAAACAAACTGAAATATTCTTGGTTTGTTAAAGACAAGAAAGGCAACAATGGAGATCATATATATTTGTATTGCTCCGAATTAGAACATGTGCAAGGAAATTATTAGGCACTTGGCTTGTTCCGATATATATGTTTAGTGCCAGCCATAGATATTTTTTATGCACTTGTCAAACAAGGCAGAACTTATATAAAGTTTAGATATTGTTTCAAATTGAGAAATTATAACAAGAATGAATGTTTTTCAAAATTATGTGCATCCATCATTGATGACATTGAGAAAGGCAATGTAAGTTTTTTATTTCTATTTTTGTGTCGTTTATTATTTTTAGTATCATGGTAATGTTTTAATTTTATTTAACAAGAAAATGTTATATTTTATTTTTACAGGATTTTGCTGAACGACTTTCACATATGTTAGTGGGGATTTACTCTACAGAGAATAATATTATGGATGCCATCAACGCTTTTCATATTTAAAAGACACAAGAAGGAAGAAAAAAGAAACATAAAGTAATGGAGGTTGAACCTGCAAGAGTAGACAGAGAAGAACATGAAAGAAGAAAGAAAAATCATCATTCTATAAATCCTAAAAGGGTTACATTTGAAAATGAGGAAACTCCAAATGAATATTTTGTTGATATTGGTCACAATGAGGTTATAACTCCTCGCAAAAAGAACAAACAAGATAAATGCAAAAGAGCGATGGTTGATGATGAGTCTATTCCTATTGATTATGAAGAAATCATTGATTTAGATGAACAACATTTAAATCATAAGAGGAAGAAAACAAATGTTGATAATATTCAAGAAGCCATCGTTATCTCAGAGTATTATAGTGAAAGTCCTAAAGGTAGCAGAGAAATAATAACACCAGGTGTTGATCTAGAGGATGGGATTATGAAAACAACACAAAATTTCATTGTAAATAGAATGAGTACGAAAAACTTAGTTGATGATGGAGACACATTTCAATTGAATGTGAAACAATTTTATAAACCCGCATAAGGGAAGGAAAAATATCAAATTAGAAAACCACATCACTTGGATATTCACAATTTGAAAGAATTGATTAGGTACAATCCATATGCACATGTGGTTGACTACCTAGTTATTTTTGACCCAATGGAAGTTCCTATGAGGGAAGAATTATAAATGTGTTGAAACTGCACAGAATAGATCTAGCTAAACAATGATACACACATTTGCAGGGAGAATTGGAAAAAGAAGAAGAAGGAGAGAAATAATGGAATAATTCTCATTAACTGTATTCCACACTCAAAGAGTGAATAATTTACAATAGATATAGGATACATGAGTAAATAATGAGCCATAGTGGTGGTATAGAGTGATCTAGACACACACCAACAGTTACGGGAGTGAACTGCCACCTAGTCTAGTCTCTCAGACAGTTACGGGAGTGAACTGCCACCTAGTTGAGTTAACTAGTCAACTAGTCTTCAGTTAACTGACTGAACAGAGAGTAGTGAGGAGTTAAATCGGGGAATCAAGGCTAATGCACCACTCTGGTGATGATACCAAGGCAAGGTCGAACTAGCATGGTGATGATCTCGATGTTACATGGTGACAAAACCAATGCAACATCTAAACTCAACTCAACTAGTCAAACTGAAGTGTCAACTGAAACAAAATATTCTCTAGGTGGAATATTCTCCCCTAAAATATAGGATACTAGATAATGACTAATTATGACTAATAAACAAGGAAAAACCTTATGAAAAATAAATCATAGGTGTGTGTGAAGTAACTCCAACACCCCTGAACATCACTATGGTAAAAATAAAGAATGGGTCCCGACAACAAGACCACGTTAGGTACCCAAATACAAAAGATACACTGAACTAAACGAGGAAAGAGGGAAAACCTCATGGGAACAACCCCCCCCCCNATGCATAAAAAATGATAATGAACAAAAGGCAATTGCTAAGCAACCATGTCCTTCACTCCAAGAAGACCTCGCAACTGTGCAAGTTTGTGCTCTTTGAAGATTTTGTTGAAGATGTAGATGTCTGCATGGATTTGATCAAGTATATGCATCATTGATATTTTCACACATATCCACTTTATCTTCTTGTAATGAATAATATCCAAATAAATTTTGGATGAAATTTTGAAAACCGTATGGTCGTTTCCGGAAAAACGCAGAAATTTTGTTGATTTTGAAACGATCATAACTTCACTTCCCAGACTCCATTTTAGATGATTTTTTTTGTTTTGAAATTGGATATTTTTCCGAGAGGAATTCAAATATCCAATTTGTTTCTGCAAATATTTCTCAGAAAATATCGTAATGGTGTCTGATGTGCATGGATCCCTTTTTGACTCCTGAGATGCATGCATTGCGCATGGAAAAATATCTGCATGTGACTCCTAAGATGCATGCCATATATCTTCCACATGAATTTTAGAAAAAAAATCTGAAATAGAGTAGACATCATCTTCAATTATTGGAATACAAATTTTTGTAGATACTTGTGTAGAAGGCTCTTCAAACTGAGATGATTTATCTTCTAGTGGACTTTCTACATTATCTATCTTGTCAACATTTTTCATGCATTCTTCCTTATTCCAAAATAAAACCTCCAATCTGCTCCATAAATAATTTGGAGTTAATTCTTGTGAGTCATCATATACTTGATGGAGAATTTCTGGAGAAATAAACGAGAGGATCCATCCTATGGCCATATCTTGTCTATTGAGAAAATTGTTTTTCTCATCGACGGAATCAGGCTCCACTTCCATTTCCATAGCTATTTGGTACAAGCCTCTGCATCTAAGTTGAATAATAATTTTTGGCTTCCATTCCAAATAGTTATGAGGCGTGAGAAGTATTGTTGGTGAGTAAAACATAGATTCCATCTTTATGTGTTCTTCAATCTTTTGTACCTGCAAAAAATTTTGGTGTAGCTTTTGCTTAGCAGTCCGTCGGCTCTGATACCATGTAAATGTGTTGAAACTGCATAGAATAGATCTAGTTAAACAATGATACACACATTTGCAGAGAGAATTCGAAAAAGAAGAAGAAGGAGAGAAATAATGGAAGAATTCTCATTAACTGCATTCCACACTCAAAGAGTGAATAATTTACAATAGATATAGGATACATGAGTAACTAATGATCCATAGTGGTGGTCTAGAGTGATTTGGACACACACCAGCAGTTACGAGAGTGAATTTCCACCTAGTCTAGTCTCTCAGGTAGTTACGAGAGTGAACTGTCACCTAGTTGAGTTAACTAGTCAACTAGTCTTCAGTTAACTGACTGAACATAGAGTAGTGAGGAGTTAACTCAGGGAATCAAGGCTAATGTGTCACTTTGGTGATGATACCAAGGCAAGGTCGAATTATCATGGTGATGATCCCAATGTTGCATGGTGACAAAACCAATGCAACATCTAAACTCAACTCAACTAGTCAAACTGAAGTGTCAACTGAAACAAAATATTCTCTAGGTGGAATATTCTCCCCTAAAATATAGGAGACTGGATAATGACTAATTATGACTAATAAACAAGGAAAAACCTTAGGAAAAATAAATCATAGGTGTGTGTGAAGTAACTCCAACAAGAATTTGATAGATAAAAATATTTTGACTACAAATATTATGTGATTTGAGGAAATCATTTTGGAGAGGCTAGAAGATAATTGATGCAAGAATATCCCAATAATCCTCTTTTTGAGACATTGAAATGCATAATTTATGTCGGTTTAATAGATTCAAAAGCAAAGTTACTTGCATGGGATCATAACACATACAATGAGTACATAATGTCTATGACTTTCATTCAAAGGGTGAGATTTATCCATAATGAATTTTCTGAAATATGTCGTGGTGAGAGATCAAATGTTGATGTTAAGTTTCAGAAGCAATGTTGTATGGAAATATGATTCCCACTTGATGATGAAAATATAAAAGAAAAAATCGCAAAGGAAGTGATATATTTAGAGTTGTGGATAGCTATTTTCAATTGGGATTTAGAATTAGACATGTATGAGATTTGATAGATGAGATCTTCACCCTATGAGAAAATATTAGTATAAAAAATCAGAGAGTTAATAAGGCTAAATCATTGATATGTGGCACAAGTAAGACAAGTCCTGACATAAAAAATATTCCAGATGATATGATTATAACACCTTGGAGATCAATACAAGGAGTGAAGGATGATAAATTTATCATAGCTATATTATCATGTGTTAGGTCGGGAGAATTATCAATGGAAGAAATGTCTGATGAATTTAAAACGTAAGTTTGTTGAGTTATTTTTATTTATGTTAGGACAAAGGAATTAATTTTTTCAATTTAGCATATTATTTTAACATTAGTTTTGTTTTATTTATTCGCAAGGTATATATGAAAATACAAGAGTAAATGGTCAAGATGTTGAATGAAGAAAGTTGGGATGATGTTAAACTCAACTATCCATATTCAAGCTCTTCAACAGTATTGAAACAATTTTTTGTTGCATTCAAAAAGGTATGTTGATTTATTACATTCATATTATTCGTTTGTAAGTTAATTTATTTATATTTTAATAGTTATAGATATATAACTATATGTTTGTTTATTTCATTAAAGATGCCAAAGAAAAATGCAAATGGAGTACTTGAAACTTTCAAAAGTTTTATTCAAAAAGCCATGTTTGAAAGAGAAAGAAGGAGATGTGTTCAAAATGTTCAACTTGATGACACCCTTGATCACTACATTTGAAATGGAATCGACACGGTTCAATATAAAGTGATATTAGGTTATTGTGAACAACTTGTAAATATTGTTCCTAAAAAAGAATACTCCCTAGTTATTGTGGATATCCCTCATGGTTATAATATCCAAAACATTGGATATGATACTGAGCCTTATACTTACCAAGATTTCAGTAAAGTGGTTATGGGATTTATAGAAGTTACAACATCACCATTTTGGAGATTTCTAGTATTTCATTCAGACACACAACAAGAATTAGTACAATCAAGCTTCAAGGGGAAATAAAAGAGAAGGATGCAGTTTATTTGGTAAGATATTGAAAGTGTATGTTTAGCAATTAAGATTAGATTTTTTTTTTAATTAATTCATAAGTTAATTGAATTTGCACTTATTTATGTTACAGGCACAAGCCTAATATTCAGAGCTTCAATAAAGAATCATTTAAACGTGATTTTGAGAGTATACATCTTGCAACCTAGACAAAAGACGATTCTTATAATTCCAATTTTTCCAATGCAAAGGATGGAGAAACTCCTAGTAGTATATTGCTATACGATGTTGTGGTTAGAAAGCTAACATATGAGGAAAAAGATTTGAAATGATAGATGGTTAACATTTATCAAAAACCACAAGCATTAATTAACTATCTTATAGATACATTTTCAAATGAAGGAGATTGGGTTTTGGATTTGTTCTCGAGTTCAGGTAATAATTATGATCTAATATTTATGAAATCATACTTCAATCTTACATTATTTTTAATTTATGTCTTTTTACAGTATCTAACTTCATTATTTATTTTGTATTTGGTGATTAGGTGCAACATTAGTGTGTTGCCTATAGAAAGGAAGGAATTGCATAGACATTGAAAGTGACCCAATGCAGTGCATTTTTATTCAACAAATAATTAATGTTATTCCAACTCTTCTAGATGAAATGCAAGAAGTTGGCTTGAGGAAAGGAGATTTTAGTGAATCAAAGGTGGAAATTTTTTCTAAGGAACCTCAAGTACCATTAAGAGGAATGATTGGAAATGATCACTTTGGAGAACTTATGAATATCAAAGAACCAATGGAAGAACAAAATGACACAATGGAAGCACAAAATGATGTCGAAGAAGATGATAATGTGTTTGTTGAGAATGATGAATTTGGGATATATGATATTGTTGAGTAGTTTAAATATTCCTTTGAAGACGATGCTCAATTTTGCAATTTTTTGATGAGCTATAAATGTAATGTTTTGACTTTCATATTTTAAAATAAGAATAAAGATGTATCTATTGTTGTTTTGTGATGAATCTTTTTATTGTTTTTTCTTTTTAGTTTTATTTGTATGTGAATCACTATACATTGGAAACTTTTATTAAATGTTGTCATTTTTTACTTCATATGTATAAAAATATGAAAGAAAATGATAATTTTTTTATAAAATTTTGTCTTTTTTTGTTCAATTATGTCCATAAAAATGTTTGATTTGACATGTTATTTTAAGGAATATGTACCAAAATGTATAGGTTTTTTATTATATATGACTATAAAATGTGTAATTTTTGCTAAATATTAAAAAATATTGTTATTTAACTACAATGTTTTTTGATGTATTGAAGTAAAGGTAAACAATGCGTTAAAAATGAATTTTTTCACTATATTTAAAAAGTATGGAACAATAAATTAATTAAGGAGACAAAATTAAATGAAAAATCATAACTTCAAAAAAGTAAATGGTACAAAATATTTTTAAGATTGAAAGAAGCATGAAAAAATGACTAAAAACATCGTCGAATAAAAAAAAATTAAAAAAATTGAAAATAGATGAAAAATAAGCATTTAAAAAAATAATGTGGAAACATTGTGGATTGAAAAAATTAAAATATCGAAAAATCATCTAAAAACGGAGAGGGGGGTGCTACTGGTAGCACCATTTTTAAGAACGGGGTAAAAAATTGGACCCCTCAAAAAAGAGAACTCTATAGAGTTCTTGCTAAGTTGGTAACTATGTTAGCTACACTACTCTCTCAAACTTGTGCCATACTTAGCTAGAATATCACAAAGAGTATCACCAAGAATATCACTTAATAGTGCTAGAGAGAGACCAAGACCAAGAGATGACCATACACCCTTATTCCTCCTTGCAGCTGCAATTGCAAATGCAATTGTAGCTCTCCAAAAGACTTGTGCTCTCACTGAGCGTATACATGATCTAAAACGTCCTCTATTTATATTAATCTGCCCAGTGATTTTTCTGGTTGGGCTGACCTGACTTTCTGGTAATTATTTTATGTTTATCTTTTTTCTGTGGAGTCGACTTGTATTTCTGGAAGATAATATTCTAATATTATTTATTCTTCTAGGCCGATGATCCAGTTGGCTATGGTGGCCACCCACCCATTCCAACTGGCTCATCTTGTCCATTTTTAGTTCAGCACGTTCTTCTGTACTTCTTTGTAATTGTGGGTTCTACACTTATGGGGATATTTGAAGCCCTACACAACTTCCAAGTGGATATTGGTGGCCTCTCACCTAATCCAAATGACTTATTTTGTATGTTTTCATGTCAGAACATCTTGTTGTACTTTTAGGTCCGTTTTGGAGGCCTAAACAGTGTTTTTTTGGCTCACCACAGTCAAACTATAGATGGAATTAGAGTTTGATGGTAGAATGTGTAGTTCTCTAAAATACCTTTTCAACGAGCTATCACACGCCTAAAACGGAGGTCATATGAAGATGTAACGACCCCAGGAAGTTGAGATACCAACTTAGCCATAGGGGCCCACATGAATTTTGATGTTTCACCTCCTAGGGTTAGGTTTTTGGATGTCTAGGGTTTTGACATTCATGAGTAATATAAAAAAGGCCTCTAGAGCCTCATTGTAATTCATTCTTCTCAGACAGATGCACATAGCAACCACATCTCTTCTTAGAGATAGATAACACCATTCGTGCAAGTGTTTCAGTTCTGCAGTTTTACAATTTCAGCCTATTTCATTATTCAATAGAAGATATTGTTCATTGGATATCCGTGTTATTATTCATATCTTCGTGTTTATTGTATTCATGCTATTAATCAGTTTGTTTTGCTCCTAAATCCGGATCAATGGTATCAGAGCGGTCTTCTCTTCATTTTTTTTTTTTTGTGCATGTCCCCAACAAGCTCTGGGTAGAAGAAATTGGGGCTCGAACCAATCGATCCATTGCAATATCGACTGCTTCTGGGCCCAAAAACAACCCATGGGGGATGAAAAGAAATATGATGGAGCAGGATATCCTATTAAAATGTTGCTCGAGGAATCCCTCACACGAAAAAGAAAAAAAATGATGGGCAAATTCGTTCATATCCTTCGATGACTTCCCACAGGAGAAGCATCTTCATCAAGCGGCCATGCAACCCCCTTCAAGGTACAGGTAAATTTTGATATTCCATTATTTGAAGGACTGATAGATACAAATTCTGTAGATAAATGGTTGAATCTTCTCGAGGGGTATTTTTCGGTCCACAACTTTTTTGATAAGGAAAATATTACTTTTTCACTCCTCAAGGTCATTCCCCATGTTAAAGACTAGTGGGATACTTACTCTGAGCAAAGGGCCATACAGGAATCTGCATTTTTTGTGGTGGCTCCTACATGGGATTCCTTCTGGGATGAAATTAAAGAACAATACTACTCTGTTGGAAGCTACGAGGACCAGTACACCAGATGGACCACCATACGTCAAGAAAGGGACTAGACAATACCTGATATCACCAATATTTTCCATACCCTGCACACCAAATTAGGTATCAAATACTTTGAGCTTCATCTAGTGCTCAAATATTGCGGTTGTTTGCATAGATACATTCAAATAGAAATGGATTTTCTGGACATTGCCTCATTGGGCACGACTTATAGATACACTGTCAAGATCGAGAAAAAAATGAGAGAGTTTGGATCTGCAAACCTCTCACAGTCGAAGCAGGGCAAAGGTAATCCCAACCCACACAACAAGAGAAAAGGTCTAGATGGTCGCCCTTGGGACAAACAATCCAAGCTGCAACAAAAGAAGGGCAATGAGAAGATGAAGAATGACACAGGAAAATGGTGTGAGTACCACAAAATCCCTTGGCACAACACCGAATAATGTCGCTCGAAGCAGTCACTCATGAACGAACTGAAGGCTTCCGAGTCAGAGGACGATTCTAATTTCAAATAAAATCTTGAAGGAGGGAAGCGGATTATCGATGTTGAACCTAATTCCATTGTCGCTACCACCAAAGTATAACCAAGCGAACCAGAAGAACCAGAGGAAGGGGAATGCCTCTTTCACTCGCAAATGTGGGTAAAGGGGGCTCTGTTTCATTTCATTTTCGATAGCGGTAGTTAGAAGAACCTGATTTCAGGAGAGGTCATCAAGGAGATAGAACTACTAATGACTCTGCACCCACAACCCTACACCATCGACTGGCTTCACCAAGGAAGAGATCTCTGTGTCATCCAACAATGTCATCTTCCCTACGACATCAAGCCTTTCAAAGATGAGGTACTGTGTGATATTGCTCCCCTTGAAGTTTGTGATGTTCTTTCAGGACAACCATATTTGTGGAAGCATCATGCTATGTATGAGTCTAGACCTCACAGTGTTATTATTACTTTGGGTAGACAATTGTACAGGATACCAGAGGGAGTGCCACCTACTGCTATTTCTTTAATCTCTGCTAAGCAATGCAGTAAGGTCATTTCACAGATAGGGAAGTTCGTCTTCTTTGTGATCCGTTCTCATAGTAAGCATAAGGTCATCGCCACATCCGTGGCCTCTACATAGAGCCTCTCTTTGCAACATAAGCAAGTGGACAAGATCGTGGAAGAATAAAAGTAAATCTTCTCCTCACCTACATGGGTACCGACACACTACCAAGTCAAGCATCCAATTGATCTGACCCCCGACACAACTCTACATAATGGACTAGTCTATCATTGCTCGTTGATGGAAATTGATGAAATCAGGCGTTAGATCCAAGAGATTCTTAAAAAGGGGCACATTAGACCCATCTCCTCCCCTTTTAGAAGCTTGATTGTACTGGTGCAGAAGAAGGACGAGACTTGACGACTCTCATTGATTATAGAGCCTTAAACAAAATCATAGTCAGGAACCAGTACCCCATTCCCAGGATTGATGACCTTCTTGACCAACTAAAGGGGGGAAATTTCTTCAGCAAGATTGACCTAAAGTCTGGCTACCACTAGGTTCCCATCAAACCAAATGATGTATGGAAGATAACCTTCAAACCTAAAGAAGGACTCTTCAAATGGCTAGTCATGCCATTTGCCTTAACAAATGCACCAACCACTTTCATGAGGTTGATGGATGATGTATTGAGACCCTTCATCAAATCCTTTGTGGTGGTATATTTGGATGACATCCTCATCTTCATTAGAATGTGGGAGGAGCACATACGACATATTCAATAGGTTTTGAGCACTTTGCGGCAGCACAAGCTATATGCCAACTTGGAAAAATGCTCTTTTGGCATGAACAAGGTTCAATACTTGGGATACATTATTGATGAACATGTGGTACATGTTGGTCCAACTAAGATCCAAGTCATATGTGACTGGCCAGCCCTGACCACATTGACCGAGCTTCGGATATTCTTGGGACTAGCCAAATTCTACCGACAGTTTGTGTTAGGATTCTCCCATATTGCATGGGCCCTCATCCAGGTGACCAAGGGCGGTGGAAGAGCCAAGTTTGTGTGGGGGAAGGAACAACAATGAGCATTTGATGATCTAAAGCATCGATTGTTCTCAGCTCCAGTACTCTCCTTGCCCAATTTGCAATAACCATTTGAGATTGAGATTGATGCATCTGACTATGCCATGGGTGTAGTTCTCACTCAACACGGTCACCCGATGGCCTACCATAGTGAGACACTCTTAGATACTATCTGGAAATACCCCACATATGACAAGGAAATGTATTCCATTGTAAAATCTTGTCGTTAATGGAAACATTACATTCTGGGAAAGGAGACGATCATACACACTGATCACAAGCCTTTGCAATTCTTATAGACACAGGGGAAATTGCAGAATGAGTGCCATCAGAAGTGGTCCACCTACCTGCAACATTTCCATATCAACATCAAGTATAAGACAAGTATCTCAAATCATGTCGCTGACTGCTTCATTCGACCTCCTGTGGTTGCACTCACCACTGTGCTCCATTCCTATGGACATGAAGCATATGAGTGGCCTCAACTTTATCAACAAGATCCAGACTTCACCACCACCTATCAAATGTTGGCTACAGGTGTGACTGTCACCGATTTTCACATTTAGGACAGACTATTATGCCACCTGGGTCATCTCTGTGTTCCTACAAGTGAGCGTATGAAGATGATTTGGGAACCCCACTACAGTCAGATGGTAGGAAATTTTGGCGTGGAGAAAACTGTGGTCGTTCTTCAGAAACATTTTTATTGGCCAAAAATTCGACAGGACGTCAACAACTATATCATATATTGCACTTCCTATGCCATTTCCAAGCCATCCATCAAGAATAAAGTCTTATACACCCCTCTTCCTACTCCCGAGAAGCCTTGGGAATCCATCCCAATGGATTACATGTCTGGCCTTCCGTCCACCAAGAAAAGAAATGACTATGTATTTGTGGTCGTTGATCAGTTTTCGAAGATGGCCATCCTCACAACCTGCAAGAATAATATCACAACAACAGATACTTCTAAACTCTTCTTCGAATGAGTGTGGGTCCACTTTGGGATACCAAATACCATCATCTTTGACCTGGACAATAGGTTCCTCAACAAATTTTGGTCGAGTCTCTGGTCACTGTTGGACACCAAGCTCAAAAAATCCACTGCTTTCCACCCCCAAACAAATGGCCAAACATAGGTCATCAATCAAATGATTGTGCACATCTTATGCATATACAACTCTAAGCATCCACGTACATGGGATGAGAGTCTCCCCTATGTTCAACATAGTTACAACATGGCTCTCCATAGCTCCACCGGCCATAGTCCATTTCAGGTGGGGTTGGGAATCCAACCCTTGGGACCCATTGATGTTGCACTTCCTCTTTCCACCACAAAGACATACTCTTCCCATGATCAGTCTGTGATCGACAAAGACACCAGATTCATTGAGCGGATTCAACGCATCCACCAACAGGTCTCAGAGATTTTACAGAAATCCAATACTAAGTACAAACAATGCCATGATCAATATAGGGTACCAAACCAATTTCAGTATGGCAACAAAGTCTGGTTACATTTCCAGAAGGAGCGTCTCACAAGTCCCCATTGCAAGCTCTACCCACTTCTCTATGGGCCTTACACTCTCACCAAGGTCATGGGTAGCAATGATTTTGAGCTCAACACTCCACCCTTCCTTGGCCTGCACCCAATGTTCAATGTGGACCTCCTTTGACCATATTTTCCACCATTATTGGACACCTCCAAGATCGTAGAACAATTGAAACCCATAGAGGTCAACCCTGATTACATGGAACAAGCATCCACTGATCAAATAGTGGACACACAGGTCAAGGACACTCGCCATCAGAGGATCCAACTTTATCGGGTTGTCAAGCCAGGGAAACTCCTACACCAAGGCAAGTGGATGACCCATGATCAAATCCAGAAGAAGTTTCATCACCTGATGGGGGAACTCCACACAATGGAGGCCATTTCTTCCTAAGGGGGGAGGATTGATCCAATTGGCTATTGGTGGCCACCCACCTATTCCAATTGGCTCCTCTTGTCCATTTTTAGTTCAACATGTTCTTTTGTACTTCTTTGTAATTGTGGGTTCTACACTTATGGTGTTGTCTAAATTTCTACACATATTCCATGTGGATATTGGTGGCCTCTCACCTAATCCAACTGACTTATTTTGTATGTTTTCATGTCAGCACATCTTGTTGTACTTCCAGGTCCATTTTGGAGGACTAAATAATGTTTTTTGTCTCACCACAACCAAACTATATATGGAGTCAGAGTTTTATGGTGGAATGTGTAGTTCTTTGAAATACCTTTCCAACAGGCTATCACATGCCTAAAACAAAGGTTGTATGCAAAAGTTACGACCTTGGGAAGTTGAGGTACCAACTTACCCATAGGGGCCCACATGAATTTTGACGTTTCACCTCCTAGGGTTAGGTTTTTGGGTGTATAAGGTTTTGTCATTCATGAGTAATATAAAAAAGACCTCTAGAGCCTCATTGTAATTCATTCTTCTCAAATGGATGTGCGTAGTAGCCACATCTCTTCTCAGAGATAACTAACACCATTCGAGCAAGTGTTTCAGTTTTGCAGTTTTACAGTTTCATCCTATTTCATTATTCAATAGAAGATATTGTTCACTGGATATATGTGTTATTCTTCATATCTTCGTGTTTATTTTATTCAGTCTGTTAATCAATTCGTTCCGCTCCTAAATCCGGATTAGCCGACTTATCTTATAGGGTTTTTACACATTTGTTTAAGGTTTCCCTTGTTTCTGGGATATTCCATTCTAGTCAAAGGTTACACGTGGAGGTTAATAACTCCTACAACTACCGTAACATCAATATGGTGATGCCCGACATCGCCCCCCATGCCCTCTACGTTGGGATCCAATGTGGAGGGCATGGGTGGCAATGTCGGGTATCTCCCCTCCCCACGCCCAGCTCCAAGGAAATGGATATGTGGGGGGAGATGCCCAACATCACCCCCATGCCCTCCTCCTTTAGATAACCCCCTAGTCTAACTATCCCATCCTGTTGTGTGGGATCGAGAGTTACAAGCAATAGACTAGTGGGTAGGGAATATGTATTCATGGGCCTATTCAAATAACTTCAATCAGGCTAGAATGCAACCTTGCTATAGTGAAGTGAGCCGTAATTCACAAATTCAATTATGTAACTATAGACTGTTGATCCTACACAAACAATAAAGTGCTTCCTTTCCCATGATCCCTATCGATTATACCTTCCCCTCGCTACTTACTATAGGGGATGGGGTATAATGTGTAAAATATCGAGCAACATTGTTGCATGGGGACAGGAAAAGGATCAAGCACCTTGAGTCCCCCGATGAAATGCGACACCAAAAACAATATAGGTTGGGTTGGAGATCCATGTGATGGGTTACTATCCAGAATGGTTCGAAGAATACTTGTAGTCAACGCCAGTGAATGAAAGTTACCGACTCTTCCCACCGAGTAACCATCAACTCTCTTTATCATTATGGGAAATTGGTGTATCAAGATGTCATCTTAATGAAGAAGGTTACAACAACTGGAGTACAATATAGAGGAGTCTATATAATTCCCACGACTCATTTTACATAAGAAAAAATAACCTAAGGTAGACATGCCTTATTTTCACTTACTTGCACTGCCAACCCCTAAAGCACATGTGGGTCTTCCTCATGCAGATCTTGTTCTTCACCAAAAAACATAGAACAAGACTACCATTCCTTATAAACTTCTTCTCTTTCTGCCCAGACTTCCCCAAGGTCTTCGTGCAAACTACTCCAAGAACACTAAACTTGGGTCACACACCTAAGCTTATGAAACCCAAGGATTTCATTCTTTCTTGAGCTCTATTGAGTCCGAGTTCCTTGATAACTCGATGATCTACTTCAATCACCAAGATCAAATATACCTAAGTGCCACATGAAATCCACTTTAAATAGGAGTGGTGTACAACCATTTTTCCCCTCATTGTTCTATCACACTAAGAAACAAGAAATAGATAGAGCCAACTTTCTAGATGAGACTAACCTACTTTTTGAATAAGATGACCATATGAGATAGTTAGTGTTGTGACCAAACCCTTCACTTGCACGGGTCCACCACTCCACCCCTTCCCGAGGTGCAGGCATAAATTTGTTGGAGCTAAGTAATTAAGTAATGAGTTTTGATTCCCCCAACTCTAACAGATAAACTAAATGCTCTATATATATTTAAGGTGGGAATAGAAACATCTATGACTTCGATGGATCATTACATGTATCCCTCGATAATTCCAATGTATGTCTATTTAATGAAATGATTGTTTTTTATCCAATTGCATCGCACTTCCAAAGGAGAAAGGAAGTGGCACTAGAGAACCTTCATAATTCATTAACCCCGAACCAAAAACCATCTTCTCTTCCCATATTCTCTTTTCATATTCCTATCAATGTTGTTTTGGAGAAACGTCCAACCGAAGAATACCTCTATCATTTCATTGTAACAAATCGCTAATAGCACCAAACTCTATCTAGCCCGTTAAATCAATCAAATAAGGTTCTACTAAATGAAATAAATGGAATAAGTACTCGAAACCTCCTTTCTATACAAGTAGAAAAAACCTATCCGAGCTAGCCAAAACGAAGAATAAATTCCAACGATGGAAACTTATTCTATGCCAATAGTTAGGAAGAAATCTAGTGCTCTAATAGATCCATCCAAGAAATCAATCTCTAATATGTTTTGTGAGAATGAACTGTCTGTTGATTGAAATGATTCCATTTATTCAGTTAGGGTGAGCAGAGATCTGCACTCTACAACTTGAAAGAAAAGTCAATTTATTCAGTTAGTAACGACATACGTTAGGTCATGCTTTCTTGTTTGTTAGCACATCCACGTCAAGTAATCTAGTCACTTTCTTTCACCGATAAGCCAACCTACGAACCCATAAAAAGGGATGGAAAAAAAGGATTTGATTAATGAAATGCAAATAAAAAGTAAGGATGGTGGTTGGTTTCGCTCCATTCGTTATTGAAGGATCTACATGCAGATCCAATGGAGAATGGCATGGGGAAATGTAGGGCATCGCCCCTCCCCATGTCAAACTCCAAGACAACCTATGTGCGTGGTTGTCTTGGAGTTGATTGTGGGGAGGGGAGATGCTCGAAATGACTCCCCCACACCCTACATGCTGGGATCTACATGCATGGAGTGCATGGGGGGTGATGTCAGGAATCGCCCCTCCCCATGCCCAAATCCAAGAAAGTTGATGTAGGGTAGCCCTACATCAACTGTATTTGAGATAGGAATGGGGATGTTACGTTAGGTCATGCCTTCCTATCTGTTAGCACATTCATGTCAAGTAATCTAGACACTTTATTGCACTGATAAGCCAACCTACGAACCCATAAGAAGGGATGGAAACAAAAGGATTTGATTAATGAAGTGAAAATAAAAAGTAAGGATGATGGTTGGTTTCGCTCCATTTGTATTGAAGGATATACATGAAGATCCAAGGGAGAAGGGCATGGGGGTAATGTCGGGCATCACCCCTCCCCACGCCCAGCTCCAAGAAAACCTACGTTCATGACTGTCTTGGAGTTGGGTGTGGGTAGGGGCAATTCCCAACATCGCCCCCCATACCCTCCATGCTGGTATCTACATGAATGGATGGAGTGGGTGCGATGTCAGACATCACCCCTCCTCATGCACAAATCCAAGACAACCAATGTAGGGTAGCCATACATCGACTATCTTGGAGCTGCGTGTGTGGAGGGGCGATGCTCAACATCACCCCCGTGCCCTATGAGCATCGCCCCCATGCCCTCCACCCTTGGATCTACATGTATATCCAAGGGAGGCATACAAATACAAGGGATGAGGGCATGGGGGGCGATGTCAGAAATCACCCCTCCCCATGCCCAACACCAAGACAACCCTCCATGCATGCAAATACAAACACCCTAAATCGACGGTCTTGGAGTTGGGCATGGAGAGGGGTGATGCTCGACATCACCCCCAATTCTCTCCTCCCTGGGATATCCATGTAGATCCAAGGGATGAGGGTGTGGGGGGCAATGTCAAGAATCGTCCATCCCCACACCCAGCACCAAGACAACCCTCCACGCATGAAAATCCCATCATGAAGGGTGTGGGGGCGATGTTGGACATTTCCCCTCCCCACGCCCATCTCCAAGACAACCCCCTCATGACTGTATTGGAGCTGGTCGTGGGGAGTTTTGATGCTCGACATCTCCCCCCACACCCTTCACGCTGTGATATGCATGCATGGAGGGAATGAAGGGTGATTTCGGGCATTGCCCCTTCCCATGCCCATATCCAAGACAATTTGTGGAGACTTTCTTGGAGTTTGGAATGAGGAGGGGTGATGCTCGACGTCACCCTCCACACCCTCCTCCCTTGGATATGTATGAGAACACTGAATGTCATGTCTGGTGGGATGTGTACCATACATACAACAACTCTTTCTTTCTTGTAGAAAGTGATCCAGTCTCTCTTCATTACAAGTTTTCTTTTGGAACTTTCACATCAAGTGAGATATTCATTGCAGGACCGAGTAACTTGATTTTTTACCTCAGGAGATTTACAGTCTCATTCAATGATCCAAAGTTACAACTACTTCTAATTTCTCTTATTGTTTTATCAAAACACTAAAACGATCCAATAGATTGACGCACTTCAATCTTGAATGAAAATATATCTAGGAAGTTGCTATGTTTTCCCATGGAATCCAACGCTTTCGCAGATCAACTTACTTGATATTGAATATATAAAGCTTATCTCTCAGAAGATTCCATGATTTTCAATCTAATGAGAGTAATAAGTACTAGGATTCCATTACTCTGGCTTGTAATTTGTGAATTTTTGTAAATTCTACCATTCCTCTAAATATATAAGTCATTAGGAGGTGGGGCATGTACGATACCTCACACCATGCTTTAGAGTACTTAGATTCTTTCATCGACCTAGTTGTTGTGGCCTTTTTATTCGGTGAAGAAATAAAATATGATTAATAGTCTGGGCCACATGTGGTGAGTCAAGTGACTACTTCGCATAAGGATGATAATAGAGGAACGGGTGTAGTTGTATGGGAACTTCACAGGGAGGGAGGAATATGACCTCCCCTCCTCTTGCAAACTTAATGAAAGTTTTAGATATGAGACCAAAGTGGTGGTATGAGAGTGAGTCATGGATTTGGACACTGGATCATCTTAGCTTGGAAGCAATGTTTCAAATGATGGAATTAATAACTTACATGCTCGAGCACTAAACTATAAGTTCGTTGGTATGAGGGGTGAGTGGAAAATAAAGTCGTTGGTAAGAGGGGAGAGCATAAAACACCGTGGATGATTTTTCATCTCATAACTTCAAAGTTCAAATCTTATGATTGGTCTATAATACATTTACATAAGCGTAATTGCATGAATGATTATCATTTAGATTAAGCACTAATTGCATGAATGATTATCATTTAGATTAAGAAAATGAAAGAGGGGGTTTGGGAGGGACCAAGATGCCATGCAACACTTGTTTAAATATGGATTTTGGTCAATCTCTATCGATTTAAATATTTTATCAATTAATTTGTAAATTTTATTTTACTCTATAATCACATGTTTAATAAATACTAAATGAGATTGCAGAGTGTGATTGAAGTGGGTGAATTCTTAAGTGGGGAGAAACAAACACCTACCTACAAAGAATTTAATGCTTTACATTCTTGGGTGTGATTCGTTGGATCAAAGTTATTTTGGATCCAATGGTCTACACCCAAGCATGTACAACATGCATTTAACACTCTCCAACAAGGTGCTTATTGTTTTCCCATAAATACGATTGAGAAATTATAAAGCAACTTAAATCCATTTTAATTTCAAATCTTGACTTGTGTACTTATATATATAAGTAGATATCAGATTTATTATTAATTTTGTATGAGATAATTGAAAATATTTAATTGCTTAAATAATAATAAAAGATTAAATAATGAACAAAATCGACATAATTGCATAAATAATAATAATGAAGACATTATGCCTCACGTATGTCATTAAAAAATTAGGAATTCCTAAATATTACAAAATTCACGTACAATTACAATAAGGCATTTTCTAATTGTTCTACAAAATATTTTTTTTTGTTAGAATCCGACGACATATATCTTCACGAAATTACTATTTTTTTTGTTTAAAATCTATTTCTGAATGTGGAAAATGATTCTGTATGCTGAAAAAATATTGGGGCACTCGGATTATACATAAATCATCACTCAAATATGTGGATCTAACAATTTCTCACCATATTTCAGGCAAAAGTCCTCAAAAAATATCACCGGAAAAAATTCATTTCGTAGAATGTTTAGACTACTACTTACCATAATAATTTTTTCATACATTTGAGTGGGTACTTTCATTTTCCATTTAAAGGTGCCAACTCTAATGGTTTCTCTATCACATTTACTCGTGAAAGGAATATGTGATAGAAGTGGACAGATCTATCACCATTGTCGTGATGATGGGAAATATAAGAGAAATGATATCTTTAATACCTTTATAAAAAGAAAAAAAAATTATGGATATAAATATCATCAAAATGATGTAATTGATTCTTACCTACATGGATCCCATGTTAAATAATATGTGAAGGANAATCAGTGACAAAGTAATTTTATCAATTTTTCATATATTAATGCAATCAATATTTTAACACAATATTTATCGTGGAACTCAATTGGGAAAACCACAAACACTTTTCTATTAATTGAAAAATTCTGTTTTTACAAGTTACATAGAAGGAATATGTTCTTCCTTTTAGATCAACACCAACTGATAAGGATGCACCCACACCCTTGTTCACCAGCACCAACTGGTAGGAGGCTTCGACCCCTTGTTTAGTTAGCTACAACTGACAAGGAAGCACCTACTCCCCTTGTTCACTAGCACCAACTGGTAGGAGGTTACAACCCCCTATTTAGTCAACTACAACTGACAAGGAAGCACTTACTCCCCTACAGGCTCCAACCTGCCCTTGTACCACCCAAACACCCTTAAATTCTGAATCTAGAAAACTTATGTATCGTGTCTTCACTGCTTCTCTCTCTGCTTCTGTGATTTAATATATCTTTTGATCTAGACTGCAGAGACACTTTCTTCTCACCACTCTTTCTCATTTATATAATCTTCAAACTAGTGTGAGTTATAACACATTGTGTCCTTTCATTTGGACCATTGCACCCCTTCATTTAACAATAATCTCGTTTGTTTTTCTTTATCTAAATATTATCGAGAATCCCTTTCAATTTAATGAAAATGCTTTTCATTAATCGATCATAGGTATGGATCAATTTCATTTAACTTAATTTCATGTTTCTGCAAATATTGCATAAATCAAATTCTGTAGAGGCGCTTCCTTCAAACCATTTACTTATAACCATACACACAGGACCACAGGCTTATTAATTTAAGCACTTCTTCTTCTTTCTCCATTTTTTTCTTTATTCCATACAACCTCAGGTGGTGACCAGACGCTAGGCCAAGTGAGTTCTTGATCACTTATCAAAATCAACGGTCACGTTTTAATCTCCCGATGAGATGCATGATTGTCGCTACTTCGGGACTTCGTCCTTCGCGACTTCTAGCCTCTTTAAAAATCTCTCGAATAAAAGACTCTTTTCCATAATCTTCAACGGTTGAGAATGCTCCTAAATTATTCTTCAGTTCGAATGACTCATGTCCAATTTGGGACTTCGGGACTTAGGTCATTTTCTAATGGTGAAAATCCCGGAGTAATGTAACTTGCTAATGTCACTTGTTGACATGGCACTTCCTGAGTGGCTGCCACATGTCACCTAGATTCGTGGCTTACACATGCTTAAAGTACCTATGGGAACTTGACACTTGTCATCAGCTGATTATGCCATGTGTCCTTTCTAATGTCACTGTTGATGACGTGGGCTCTCAATGTGAGTGATACATGTCTTATCCTCGTGAATTAATAACTTCGGCCTTTGGGACTTCGGGAAATTCGATTTCTCCACTTCCTAGTTCTCCCAAAGTGAGATTCCCTGAAGTGTAAACCTCGAGTAACTTGACTTCATCCAATGTTCATTATTTAACCCAAAAATGATTAACATGATCCAACGACTTTCGGGAATTTGACTATTCAGGATTTCGGGATTTTAGCCTTGCTTATCCTATCCTTCTACTTTTCTCGATATGACGGCCAGGATATCTTTCAAAGTGTTTCCTCAGATCAGACGGCTTACATTTATTTTAGAACATTTGTTTCTTACTTTATATTTCCACTAAACATGATCTAACGGTCCTGATATCTCCCGAAGTGTTCTTCATATTGGACGGTTCACATTTGCTTCGGTACTTTGGCCTTCGGGTGATATTACTTGTTCTCAACCCTTTTTCTCCCGAAGTGGTCAGCGTCGAAGTTGACCACTACTACCTTGGCATGCTCTGAATAGATCGGATGGTCCTCATTTACTTCAGGACTTCATATTAGATGTTCTTCGTCTTTAATTATCCTATCCTTCCACTTAACTTGATCCAACGGTCGATGTGGATTGCAGAACCATAACTTGCAAGTGGTTTACTTTGTCGCCCAAACTCCTCAATTGAAGTTGTGCGATTTTTTGTGAGTCAACCACAGTCGTTGATCTTTGAATCGATGAGATATGGTGATCTAGAATAATTGTGGGATTGGAAATAATGTATAGTTTAATTTTCCCTTCGCGCTCCGCAATCAATCCCCATCATTGATCTGGCGCTTGCGTATCCAATGGTCCTGATTTGATCTGATTGTTGACTAGTCCTTCAACGATCCTTCTCTTGTAATCCGATGGTATATATTAATTGTGGGATTGGGAATAACATGTTGTTTAATTCTCCTTTTTCTCTCCTCAATCCATCCCTGTCATTGATCTGGTGCTTTCCCTTCTGAGTTTCATCTGTGTCATCTCTTCCGAGCTTCCGATCTTTAGTTGCTAACCCTCCTACACTTTTTAATCTCTACGTACTATCATACTGCATATATTTATTTGACATGAAATCTGCATATTATTATACTGTTTGACATCAATGAAAACACATTCATGACACTATGTCCAACAATCTCCCCCTTTTTCATTGCTAGCAACAGACCAATTTCATACACAATATCCCCCTGTGATGATGCTTCTCTATTCTGAATTTACTCCCCCCATTTGAAATCAATGGAAAAAGATTTCTCCTCCTATGATCTGTCTGTCTATATGCTACTGATCAATATCTAAACTCCAGTAACTTCTCCCCATTTATTTCCAATGACATTCTTATTTTTTGGTCTTGGAACTAGTTCCCAAGTTTGATTTTTTTTCAATTTGGTCCAATTCTTCATTCATAGAATTGACCCAATTCTCATATTTACATTACTCTTTGATTGATTTGGGCTCAATATGTGACAAAAGTGATACTTTTGTCTGATACAACAATTGTCTTCTTGTTTGCACTTCATCGCTTTTATTTCTAATAATCAGTTCTTCAGGATGATTCTTTTGAGTCATTCTTGAGGGTGTATTTGTGTCTCTTCTTAGGGATTCTTCTCTTATCTCTTCTTCTCTAATATCTTCCTCGTATTCACTAATATCCATATCATCCTCTTCCTTTTCTTCTTTATTCTATTCTACTTCTTCTGCTTGCGTACCAACTGACTCATCATCATCTTCATATTCACTGTCAAGTATAGTCTCTTAATGTTTGATCCTTATTGTTTTTAAATCATCCACCTTGACATATGCACTCTCAACAATCTTATGTAATCTAATATTGTATCATTTGTATGCTTTCTTGGTATAAGCATATCCAAAAAATATACCTTCATCGGATCTAGCATCAAATTTTTCAAGATTCTCATCAAGCCTTTTGATGTAGCACTTACTCCCAAAGACCTTGAAGTATTTTATCGAAGGAGCTCTTCCAAACCATAGTTCATAAGGAGTCTTATTAATATTAATCCCGAGATAAACTCTGTTCAATATGTATACTGTTGTGCTTACATCTTCCCTAGTTGACAATGTCTACATATAGGATTTGAGGGCTTTATGATTTTTGGAAAATTTCTTACTGCCCCAAGATTGTTGAATTTCACTAAAATGTCAAATTTGATGTGCCCCAACCTTCTATGCCATAGCCAACATTCATCTACTAAATTTGTATGACACTCCTCATTCAATTTTGTATTTAGTATATATACATTCTCAAGAGTTCTAAGAGAAGTACCAACCAATTTTCTTGAGTCCTCTCTCCTAATCTCACATTTCTGGGAATCAAAGATGAAAATGTGCCCCTGATCACAAGTTTGGTTGACACTTAATAGGCTAGGTTTTAGTTTTTCAACAAGCAACACATCCTTGCATTTGTCTTTTCCCAAACTCACAGTGCCTTTCCCAAGTATGTTACCTGAAGCGTTGTCACCAAATGTAACGTTACCCTTTTGTTTCTTTAAGTTCAAAAACTTGCCCTTGTTTCTTGTCATATGTTTTGAGCACCCACTGTCAACATACCAGAGATCTTCTTTATCTTGGGCTTTCAAGGCAATGAAACATTCCTCTTTTGATGATTTTTCTTTCCAAAGATTCTTTTGCTCTCTAATGAACTTTGGTTTTTCTAAGACTTCCATTAATCTGCAACTACTGACTTTATGTCCATAATTATGACATCTGAAGCATTCTGGGTTCCCTTCTTGTAGAGGTGAAAAGGAGTTATAGTTTCTTCTTTTAACTTGATTTACTGTTTGGTTATCTTTAAGGTTATAGTTCTTAACCCTCAAGTTTTTCCTTCCATATGTTCTACTATTCATATCTTTGTGTCTAAAATTAGAGCATGCAAAGCAATAACCAAAGAAAATGTGAGGATACCTATTTTGATAAACCTTCTTTGGCTTTGTCTTATATTCCTTCTTGATGGGTGGAAGTAGTCCTTTGGAGTTCTGATCATTACTTGTCTTTTCTTCATCTTTCTTCTTGAATGTACTGGGGAGAGAAGTTGCATAAGATTTTGAGTTAACTTGGTTTTGTTCTTGAGAATAACCTACTCCATTTTTGTTACTTGAATACCTTTGTGTGGTAATAATATTATCTAATATTTTAGAGCTATTTTCATATCTTGTTTGAATGAGTTTTGCATCAAGTTCTTTTCTTAGGTGAACTATTTATGCCTCCATTCTTTCACAGGTTATTTGTTTCTCTTTAATATACTTTTCAATACTTTCTTCCATCCTATTTGCTTCTAGGATTTGGTTTTTCAGGTTGCTCATGATTTTCTCCATCTCTTTTTCTTTCTGTTCATGTTTTTCTTTTTGTTCAACTACAAAACTTTTCAACTGTTTATATCTGGTTTTGTATCTTCTTAATTCATCCAAGGCATTGAGAAGTTATCCTTCCATATTAACCTCTGCTTCAACTTCTATCTCTTCTTCATGCTCAATTTCTTCTATCTCATTAGGCTCTTCAATACCTAGAAAAGGGACTTCATCATCATCACTGTCACTAGACCCTGATGAACTGTTGTTTTCTTCTTTTGAGTAAAAATTATTTTTCCTTTTGTAAAACTTGTTCTTGTAGTTGGATTTTTCCTTCTTCTTGTATTGTTTATTTTTGTCTTATTCATCTTCAAGGTCATCCTTGGGATAGGGACACTTGGAAGCAAAGTGGCCAACCTTGCCACAATTAAAAAAAATTGAAAGGCAGCTTGCCTTTGTACTTCCCTGATCCTTTCTGAAGTTTTTAAATAAAATTGGCTTCTTCTACATCAGATTCTTCATGATGGTTGGATTGAGTTTTTTTCTTCTGATTTTTTGTTTTCTTGAGCACCTTGAAGGCCGCCTCTCCTTGTGGGAGGTTCTCATGACCTAATATTAACTCATAGGCTGTGAGGATTCCATACAATTCATCCATGGTGAGTTTAACTAGATTCTCTCGATCTTCAACAGTGGACACTTTAGGATTGTATAACATAAGTAGTGTTCTTAGTATTTTTTCAACTAGCTCATTATCTGACACTTCTACTCCCAAACCTATGATTGCATTAATAATATTATCAACTCTTTTGAAGTACTCTGAGATATTTTCTTCATCCTTCATATTGTAATTTGAGAGTCTGAAGTTTGATCCTCTTTACCTTGGAATCTCCTACATATATAGTTTCCAATTTATCTCAGAGTTGTTTTTCATTTTGACAGTTTAGTACTTTAGCAAGGATCTTCTTACTTAGTCCAACTTGTAGTGTGTTTAAAGCCTTCACATGTTCCCAAAATTTCTTCTTGTCTTCTGATTTTGTGGGAGTGACTTTTGGAACATCATATATTTTTTCAACTAATGTCCATACTTCCAGTCCAATGGACATCATATAGCTTTTCATTCTAACACTCCAGAAAACATAGTCTTCACAATCAAATAGGGGGATTTTTTATGACATCTTCAACTGCTGATCCATCCCGATGTATATTTATTTTCAAGTGATTTAAACCCTTAGTGAAGAGACCCGCTCTGATACCAATTGAAGGACCATACCTTTTCAATGATAGGGGGGTGGGTGAATCAGTGACAGAGTAATTTTATCAGTTTTTCATCTATTAATGCAATCAATATTTTAACACAATATTTATCGTGGAACCCAATTGGGAAAACCATAAACACTTTTCTATTAACTGCAAAATTTTGTTTTTACAAGTTACATAGAAGGAAGATGTTCTTCCTTTTATATCAACACCAACTGATTAGGATGCACCCACACCCTTGTTTACCAACACCAACTAGTAGGAGGCTTCGACCCCCTGTTTAGTCAGCTACAACTGACAAGGAAGCACCTACTCCCCTTGTTCACTAGCACCAACTGGTAGGAGGTTAAAACCCCCTATTTAGTCATCTACAACTGACAAGGAAGCACCTACTCCCCCGCAAGCTCCAATCCGCCCTTGCACCACCCAACCACCCTTAATTTATGAATTTGGAAAAATTTTGTATCGTGTCTTCACTAATTCTCTCTCTTCTTCTGTGATTTAATATATCTTTTGATCTCGACTGTAGAGACACTTTCTTCTCACCACTCTTTCTCATTTATATAATCTTCAAACTACTGTGAGTTATAATGCATTTTGTCCTTTCGTTTGGACCATCGCACCCCTTCATAGAAGGAAGATGTTCTTCCTTTTATATCAACACCAACTGATTAGGATGCACCCACACCCTTGTTTACCAACACCAACTGGTAGGAGGCTTCGACCCCCTGTTTAGTCAGCTACAACTAACAAGGAAGCACCTACTCCCCTTGTTCACTAGCACCATCTAGTAGGAGGTTAAAACCCCCTATTTAGTCAGCTACAACTGACAAGGAAGCACCTACTCCCCTGCAAGCTCCAACCCGCCCTTGCACCACCCAACCACCCTTAATTTACGAATTTGGAAAACTTTTGTATCATGTCTTCACTGATTCTCTCTCTTATTCTGTGATTTAATATATCTTCTGATCTGGACTGTAGAGACACTTTCTTCTCACCACTCTTTCTTGTTTATATAATCTTCAAACTAGTGTGAGTTATAACACATTTTGTCCTTTCGTTTGGACCATCGCACCCCTTCATTTAACAATAATCTCGTTTGTTTTTCTTTATCTAAATATTATCGAGAATCCCTTTCAATTTAATGAAAATTCTTTTCATTAATCGATCATAGGTATGGATCGATTTCATTTAACTTAATTTCATGTTTCTGCAAATATTGCAGAAATCAAATTCTGTAGAGGCACTTCCTTCAAACCATTTACTTATAACCATATGCGCAGTACCACAGGCTTATTAATTTAAGTGTTGCTTCTTCTTTCGCCCTTTGTTTCTTTATTCCATATGACCTCAGGTGGTGACCAGACGCTAGGCCAAGCGAGTGCTTGATCACTAATCAAAATCAATGGTCACGTTTTAATCTCTCGATGAGATGGACGACTGTCGGTACTTCGGGACTTCATCCTTCGTGACTTGCAGCCTCTTTAAAAATCTCTCGAATAAAAGATGTGTGTCCATAATCTTCAACGGTTGAGAATGCTCCCGAAGTGTTCTTCAGATTGGACAAATCATGTCCACTTTGGGACTTCGGCCTTCAGGACTTTGGGACTTAGGTCATTTGTTGGTGGTTAAACTCCCGAAGTAAAAACTCCCAGAGTGACGTAACTTTTTGACGTCACTTGTTGACGTGGCACTTCCTGAGTGGCTTCCAGATGTCACCTAGATTCATGGCTTACGTATGATTAAAGTATCTATGGGACGTTGACACTTGTCATCAATTGATTATGCCACAAGTCCTTGTTGACGTCACTATTGATGACGTGGGATCTCAATGTGAGTGATATGTGTCTTATCCTCATGAATTCAGAACTTCGACCTTCGAGACTTCGGGTAATTCGATTTCTCCACTTCTCAGTTCTCCCGAAGTGAGATTGCTTGAAGTGTAAACCAAGAGTAACTTGAATTCATTCAATTGTCATTCTTTAACCTAAAAAGGCTTAACACGATCCAACAGTTTTTGGGAATTTGAATATTCAGGATTTTGGGATTTTAGCTTTGCTTATCCTATCCGTCTACTTTCCTCGATCTGACGGTCAGGATATCTTCCAAAGTCTTTCCTTGGATCAGATGGCTTGCATTTATTTTGGGACATTTGTGGATTACTCTGTCCTTCCACTAAACATGATCTGACGGTTTTGATAGCTCCCGAAGTGTTCTTCATCAGGTGACCAAACGCCTATTCAGAAGGTGCTTCCCGATCTCGGTCTAGTGAGCACTAGATCCTTTTCTCGATATGACCTTGTGCTATGAACTTCATGTGACCACACGATTGCGTGCCCATTCATGAAAAATTAAGGCCGAAGCATGTTCTGGCCCCGCAATGGGGCACGACCGTCAATCTCACGATCTTGACAGTGCTCTTGAACGGACAGTTTAGATCTGTCTTCTCGATTCCACGGACCAGATCTCTCCTACCTCCATCAACGACTGAGGTTTCCTTCGTGATCTGGGCTCTGAGAGTTTCAAATCTCAAGCCCTGTTAATGCTGACTGGATATCTTCTAGAATGGAAGATCTACTGACATCTATCCTCTTCAATCGATGGTTTTGCCTTCTTTCCTTTATCCACGTGCCATCCTTAGTCTTAGCGATCAGATGACATGTGTCCCTCCAAACCAACAAACGAGACCGATTTTGCAATCCAGGCTCCGGGATTTTGAATTCTCAACTTCTCATTTGCTCTCAGAGCATTTCAACTAGAGTCCACAATCCAACGATGCGTGTCCCTCTCGGATCAACGGTCGAGATCTCCTTCATGTCTCCAAAATTCAGAGATTTCAATTCTCAAACTCTCATTCATCCTTCCTTTGCTTTCTCCCGGAGTCGACAATCCATTGACGGGTGTCCTCTTTAATCCAACGACTATCCTCCGCTCCGGGACTTCGGCCTTCGAGACTTCGGGTCTTTGGGCGAGTACTGGTGGTAGAAATCCCGAAGAAGAACTCCCGTAGTGACGTAACTCTTGCGTTAGTCGATGACGTGTCATGAGCTGAGCAATTTCCACGTGTCACTCGGATTTATGGTTTCCACGTCCCTGAAATGCTGAATCAATTTGACACTTGTCATTTTCTGATTGCACCACGTGTCCTTGCTAACGTAGTCTTCTGACATGGTCTACCATATGTCCTTCTCTAATAAAAAATCCTCGTTCTCCCTTTGATCGATGGTTGTGATCAAATCGAGATTTCCTGTTGTGAGTTTCCTCGAAACTCCCAACTCGCGAAACTTTGAAATGATTCATATTAGATCAACGGTCGAGATCTCTCGGTGATTTGATGGCCCAGATCATTTTGCAACTTTGCATATCATGAGTTTCTACAACTATCACCTTTGACTTTCCTGATTTGCAAGTCAGTGAAATATTGATCTCCTGCCATGTGTCCTCTGGATTCAATGGCTCAGATCTCATCGCAATTTCACATTTTGTGGAGTTGGAGGTTGGCTCACCTCTATTCTCCCGATTCCTAAATTCCCATTATCCACGGGTGCCCAATCAACCACTGATGCTCCCCACTATCTAACAACTATCATTTACTCCGGCTCTTTGGCTCTTCGGGCTTTGGGTTTTTCAAGTCTCAAAATGAAAAATCCTCGAAGTGATTTTCTCTGGAGTTGAGGATCATGTGCCACATGTCAGTCTTGACGATGGACGGTTCCTGCTTACTTCAAAACTTCAGGTCTTTGACAAGTCCTCTCTCCTGCGCTCATCAAAGGCTTAACCTTTGTGCATTTATCTCTGGATCCAATGGTTGTTGGTCCTTCGCACTCTGATCGACGATTGAGGTCTAATCTCCTCCTCTGTGTGTTCCTCTTGTATGGACTCTGATCTGACGACCAATGTCACTCCTCCTCCTAACCTTATGCTTCCTCCCGACCTGGAAGAATGTCTAAGTGTCAAAAGCCTCGACCTTTGATCCTTCTGCAAGTCCTGATGACTTGGACCTCGTCTCCTAAGCTTACGTTGTTCCTATTTTCTCATCGATGCACACTCTGATATTTCCATCAATGACAAGCACACTCGACCTGTAAACATGCCAACAATATCCTCCTTTGGAATTGATGGAAACCCTGAATGGCTGCACTTTTCTACTTAGACATCCAACTGTAGCATCTGGACCACTCCTTTTCTCCCCCTTTGACATCAATGTCAAAGAAAACGTGCTCCCCCCTGAGATGTTGTAGTACTTTTCGGAGGTATCATGGATTCAACCAACACAAAATCCCCCTAATAGGATGGACTCTCTTATTTGAGTCCTGCAGAGTATTTGTATCTATACCAGAGCCTTCTCCTTCTAATTCTTGGACCTGTTCATCTTCAGTTTTAGCTATGTCCTCTTTAGTATACTCAATATTTCTCACCTCTCTCACTGGGACTCTTTCATCAACCTTTTCTTGTCATAACTGAATGACTCCCCTTGTCACTCTTCTCTCTCTACTTCTGACTGCTCTCTCCCTTTGGTAAGAGATTAGCTCTTTCTGACAAGGTATTTCCTCTTGATATCTCCATAGGATGTCATCCACATCAGAATGTTGTTGCTGCGGATGTCATTGTCCTACTGGAACATTGCAAAATTGTAGCTCATATTAAACAACCCTTGGATCTTCCTGTTGATTCTCATCGATCTCTATTAATGCAATTTCATTTTTCTTCCATGATGCCTACAATCCAAGGCTTTTATGACCATATTCAATCACAAGGAAAAACCGCTACAAACAATCTCATACCTACTTTCCATTTTTACAAATGAAGGACCTGTGTTAGACTTTTTAGGAGTACTGATTTCTTCCTTGTTGTATCCAAGACCAGATTTGTCATTTGGTGATCTTTGTCTGTCCAATATATCATCCAGGATCATGGAGTTGTTCAAGAATTTGATTTGGGTGTTTGACTTCTCAACCTTCTTTCTAAGATTCACAACTTCTGCTTCCAGCTTATGACATGATTCTTCTTCTACTCCTTCCATGGCATAAATGTTAACATAACATTCTTTTATTGTATATGAATCTTCTTCTTTACTTCCAAGAGAGAATTCAGTATCAACATTATTATCTGTCCTTATGCCTTTAGCCACCACTTGTCCCAAGTTTACATTTTTCACCTTACAATATATGGACGTGAACACCTCTTCATAGTCTCTGTCACACATTTGACTTGTACTGATAAAATTATGTTTCAGACCATCCATAAGCAGAACATCCTGAGAATTTCCTTTGCCATTACTCAAATTCACCATCCTTTTACCCTTGATTTTACCTAGTTCTCATTTTCAAAGATCACATTTCCTGTTTTGCTTTTACTTATAGGAAGAAGCTTATCCTTGTCTCCAGTCATGTGCTTGGAACATTCACTTTCTATATTCTAGGAGTCCTTTTGTTTTTGAGTTGAAAGTATTAGACCACATTTTTCACTATCTTTCTTTTTCCATGTGCTGGCCTTTCTAGTTAAGAGTTTTATCCTTGGATCTGCTTTGTAATTATTCAGATGGAAGTTTGCAGCTTTGTGGACAAAGTTATGACAATTATAACATTCAAGCTCATTGTTCAATAGGTCAAAGTGATTCTTGAAGCATTGTCTACTCATTGATTGTTTATTATTTCTTGACCTCCTCAGTTGCATGTCTCTAAACTTAATTTGACAATTTTCAATATGTGGTTGTTTGTTACTTGGTTGTCTCATTCTATATTGTGGTAGATATTTATTCTTTGGGTATCTTGATTTCTCATGTCTAAATCTTAAGGAACAATTTACAGCTTTGTGTCCAAAGTTAGAACAGTAGAAACAATATCCATAGAAAAAATCTTTGTACCTGGAAAATGGTTGTGTTCTTTGAGCAGGTTGATTTCTTCCATGCTGATGATTTCCTTGAGAAGAGGGTGTATTATTTATTTGTTCTACAAATTCAATTCTGGCACCTTTTTCTTTACTCCTCCTAGGCATCTGATTATCTTCTTTTGTTTCCGTAGGTTTGCTGTTGTCATTGATTGTAGATTTGACAAACTTGATGGGTTCTTTGTTTCTTGGATGACCACTACTTGATCCCTCTTCATAACCCAAACCAGTTTTAAACTTTGGATTCCTTTGCTGATTTAGAATGGTGGCTAATCCTTCCAAGTCTTTGATACTTGACAGATTATGATGATACAAGGCTTGAAACTTCTCCAACTCTTTCCTAGTTTTCACTACTTCTTCTTCCAGAGCTTCACATCTTTCCTTCTTTTCTGATAACTATTGTTTCAAAATGTCTTTGATTTTCTTTTCCTCTTCTAATTCCACTTTTAGTAGGACAAAGTATTCATTAGGTTTTTTACTGCCTTTCTTGAACTGTATCAACAATTGTTTTTTCTTTCTCTCTTAAGTCCGAGTCTGTCAATCTCTTCCAAAGCGTTGATCAGCTCTCCTTCCAAGTCAATCACAACTTCTTCATCATTAGCATCACTTCTTGCGATTTTATTATCATAATCCTATTTGGCCATAAGCATGAAGTCATTTACCTTATCTTCACATGAAGAGTCACTATCTGTGTCTTCTAAAGAGTCATCATTGTTTACACATAAACTTTTCTTTTTACCAAATCTCTTGGGTTTGTACTTCTATTCTCCTTCAGAGTTCCAGTCCTTCTGCTTGTGTGAAAACTTAGATTCAAAGTGACCTATCTTTCCACAGTTAAAACGTTTGAAGGGAAATTGCCTTGGTACTTTCTTGATCCTTTCTTTAGTCTTCTCACAAATTTTTCTTCAATTTCATCAGCCTCAGAATCCTCATTCTTGTCTACTTTAAATGATGCTTCTCTAGTGGTAGATTTAACTTTACTAATCCTCATTTCATAAGCAGTTATAGTTCCTAGGAGTTGATCAATAGACAGTGTCTTAAGATCATTCAGTTCTTCTATTGCAGAAACTTTTGGATTGAATCTATCATGCATAGATCTTAAGATCTTCTGAACTAGTAATACGTCTTCAATATTCTCACCAAGACATTTCATGACATTCACAAGCTCCTCAACTCTTAATAAAAAATTATTAACTGTCTCATCCTCATTCATATTTAGTTGTTCAAACTGTAATCTGTAGGTTTGAAGCTTGGCATCCTTTATCTTCTCATTACCTTCATAGCTACTAATGAGTTTGTCCCACATTGCATTGGCAATTTCTAAGTGCATAACTTTTACAAATTATGCTTCTGTAATCCCACTCAGAATAGCATTCATAGCCTTAGATTTGAAGCTAAATTCTATCTTGTCATCCTTGGAAGCTAATACAATCGGCTTTACATAACCAGTCTCTACCACATCCCAGATATCTACACCTAAATAAATTATGTAGGTTCTCATCCTAACTTTCTAGAAGCCAAAGTTTGTTTCATTGAACAGGGGTCCATTATTGGTTGAATTTCCTCCATGGCTAGTCATGTTTAATCTCTAGGATCTACCCTTAAATAAAGGGGACTTGCTCTAATACCAATTATNCTTAAACAATTATGCTTATTTTAAACTCTTTACAGAGAAATCAATGACAATCACAATAATGCAGGGAGGCAAGCAATGGAACATTCAACATCAATCACACACATAAAATACACAGAGACAGATATTTCTCGAGGAAACCCATAAAGGGTAAAAAACTCTTCTTCTTGATATGATAAGTAATCTTTATTTTCTGTACATTATCATTCTTATGAGCACCAACTCATTATGAGGCTACCACCTCTGTTTTTCAAGTTGCAACTTGCTAAGAGAACCAACTCTCTCGTTTCTCTAGCACCCACTAGAAGGAAGCACCAACTCCCTGGTTTCTCTAGTACCCACTAGAAAGAATCACCAACTCCCTAAGTGTTACAACACCAACTGGATGGAAGCACCAACTTCTAGTCACACAGGCACAAACCTGTATAATAGAGAACAATAGTTCTCCCTTGCACCACCCTGCCACCCTGTTTTTTAATTTGGCTGCAACCAGATGGAAGCTACAACTCCCTGTGTTCAAGCACCCACTTGAAACTTTGAGGACACCAATCATCCCTAGCACCTCCCTACCACCCTGAAATATAAATATTTTCTTTTTACAACTTTATCACAGTGATACAACATGTATCTATGGCTTACTAGTCTCATCACTGTTCTGCTACACTGCTCTGCTCTGCCTGCATCAATGTCTCTCTCCTCGTGTCTATTGCGCTTTCTGTTCTTCTCTCAGATATGTGTTTATGTTCCTTTCTTCTTCTGCGCTTCAGCTCCTGCACACCGCATGCTTCTACCAGCATGAATCACACTAAACAACTGTACCCAACTCTTGTCTGTTCTACGTTTTTATACTCTCTGTGCACCTTCTGCATCCTTCATGCCCAATAGCTCTGCATTCTCTTCACAGCGTCACTGTTCTACCCCATAGGTTGTTCACTACATCTCTTCCTTACTCCTCCATGGATTTCCAGCAGAACCACTTCTCAACTCTGTTTTGCATGCATTTATCATGTTAAGTCTTCTCTTGATCATCATGGAAACTCTCCATCTTCTCTGGCGGTTCTGTTTCCTGTGAGTTCATCACCGGTGGCTATTATATTGAGATTCCTTAGCTTCTATGGTAGTCGAGACTCTTCGTCTTCTCTGTCAATTAGAGTCAGTCGTTTGTGGTGTCTCTAGCTTCTAATCCCCTTCCTTCACGTGACCACCAACGATGAACAAACGCCTATTCAGAAGGCACTTCCCGATCTCGGTCTAGTGAGTGCTAGCTCCTTTTCTTGATATGACCTTGGGATATGAACTTCATGTGACCACACAATTGCGGGCCCATCCATGAAAAATTAAGGCTCGAGCATGTTTTGGCCCTGCAATGGAGCACGACCGTCAATCTCATGATCTTGATGGTGCTCTTGAACGGACGGTTCAGATTTGTCCTCTCAAGTCTGGGAACCAGATATCTCCTTCCTCCATCAACGGTTGAGGCTTCCTTCGTGATCTGGGCTCTAGGAGTTTCAAATCTCAAGCCCTGTTGTTGTTGACTGGATATCTTCCAGAATGGAAGATCTACTGACATATGTCCTCTTCAATCGACGATTCTTCCTTCTTTCCTTTATCCATGCGCGATCCTTAGTCTCAGCGATCAGATGACACATGTCCCTCCAAACCAACGAATGAGATTGATTTCCAGATCCGGGCTCCAGAGTTTCAATTCTCAAGTTCTCATTTTCTCCTGGAGTATTTCACCCGGAGTCCAAAATCTAATGATGCATGTCCCTCTCTGATCAACGGTTGAGATCTCCTTCGTGTCTACAGACTTCGGAGATTTCAATTCTCAAACTCTCGTTCATCTGTTAGGGTCCTAACCTGCACATAGGTAGTACAATATATTCAGATGTAATAAAGGTCAAGATTAATAAGGCCTTTCAATAAAATAGAATAAGGTGGATGTAAGAAGACCTAATAGAAGCTTCCGCTTCTAGAAGGATCTTCCTTTAGATGCTTCTTTTTAGTATAAATAGGAGTCAAGGGTATGAGAACCCTAGCTTGGATATTATTGTAATAGAGCTCTACTCAACTGGAGGTTGCTCCCTCGAAGAGGCCTGTGAACATTGCTTTCAGATTCAAAGTGTTATTTCTGTTGTTATTCTTATATCATTTCAGTGTTATTGTGGTGAATGTTCTGGTTATATTGCTGTTATTCTGCCATTACTAGCATTTTATTTCTGTTCTACATACATTTTATATCTGGTATATTACATCATCCTTCCTTTTCTTTTTCTCGGAGTTGACAATCCACTGATGCGTGTCCTCTTTAATCCAACGGCTATCCTCTGCTCCGGGACTTCGGCCTTTGGGACTTTGGGTCTTTGGGTGAGTACTGGTGGTAAAACTCCCGAAGAAAAACTCTTAGAGTGACGTAACTCTTGCATCAGTAGATGACGTGTCATGAGCCGAGCAACTGCCACGTTTCACTCGGATTTATGGTTTCCATGTCCCTGAAATGCCGAATCAACTTGACACTTATCATTGTCTAATTGCACCACATGTCCTTGCTAACGTAGTCTGCTGATGTGGTCTACCATATGTCCTTCTCGAATCAACGGTCCTCATTCTCCCTTTGATCGATGGTTGTGATCAAATCGGGATTTCCTGCTGTGAGTTGCCTTGAAACTCCCAACTCGCGAAACTCTGAAATGATTCATATCAAATCAATGGTCAATATCTCTCGGTGATCCAATGGCCTAGATTATTTTGTGACTTCACATATCTCGAGTTTCTAGAACTATCACCTTTGACTTTCCTAATTTGTGAGTCAGCGAAATGTTGATCTCCCGCCACGTGTCCTCTAGATTCAACGGCTCAGATCTCATCACGATTTTGCATTTCACGGAGTTAGAGGTTGGCTCACCTCTATTCTCCTGATTCCTAAATTCTCGATATTCATGGGTGCCAAATCAACGGCTCACAGTCCCCACGATCTAATGACTGTCGTTTACTCCGGCTCTCCGACTCTCTGGGCTTTGGGTTTTTCAAGTCTCAAACTGAAAAATCCTCGAAGTGATTTGCTCCAGAGTTGAGGATCGTGTGCCACCTGTCAGTCTTGACAATGGATGGTCCCTCCTTACTTCGGGTCTTTGACAATTCTGCTCTCCTACACTCATCAAAGGCTTAACCTTCGTGCATTTATCTCTGGATCCAACGGTTGCTGGTCCTTCACGCTCCGATCGACGGTTGAGGTCTAACCTTCTTCTCTACATGTTCCTCCTATCTGGACTCTAATTCGATGGCCACTGTCACTCCTCTTCATGAGCTTACGCTTCCTCCCGACTTGGAAGAATGTCTAAGCATCAAAGGCCTCTACCTTTGATCCTTCTGTGAGTCCTAATGACTTGGACCTCGGCTCCTGAGATTACGTTGTTTTTGTTTTTCCATCGATTCACACTCTGATCTTGCCATCAATTAAAATCACACTCGGCCTATAAACATGCCAACCGAAAACCCCTCTTGTGCACCTTTAGACCCCAAGAATACTCCCCAGCTCCTGTTGTGCACCTTATATCTCTTTTGTACACTTGTACTTTCTCTTCTTGTGTGTATACTCTTCAAATGTGCACATATGTCTTATAGTTATAGTGTTTCTGCGTTCACCTATGGGGTCAACTTGTAAAACTGACTGGGATTACTTGTACTTTCTAGCTAGGACAACTTGACAAAATATTTCATATCTCTTAATTCCTATGGAGTTAGAGGGAATTCCATATACCGTTGGAAACATATTGGAATAAAATTTTCAAACATATATCCTATGCTCCCATTTGAGCTAGATATTCATAGTAAAAAGGCCTTCAAAGATAGGGTATCCAAATTGAGAATAAAAATTCCAAAAACAATATTTCCAACAATCTCCATCTTGCAATCTTTATCTTGAACATATGCAGTCTCCCCCTTTCTTTGACATCAATGAAAACAATATTTCCAACAAAATGGTGTAACCTTCACCTTTAACCATGACTGACCTTATGTAATCATTATTAGGCTTGGCTAGGTTAACCTAGTTAATAGGAGTTAGTTGTGTAGGCCCATAAACCCTATTAGGAAAAACACCCTACTACTTGATATGGGTATAGATAAACTCTCATTCATATATCACATCATGTGATCATTTTCATTCTACATTATTTATAGCATGTATCCATTTTCCCTATGTTATATGTTATATATTGTATTATATTGAAAAGGTAAAAATAAAATAAAGAGACATGTAACACCTCCCATATTATATAAATTGTCATTTAGAAATGATAACTATATGGAATGGTCATGAATTTTTCGTTGTTGAGACCCTTCATGCATTATTTATATGATTTTAATGATTGGCTTGGGTACATAGGAAATAGAGATGTGCTCATGATAAGGGATAATATATTGTATCTTAATACATGTACATGAACTTGGTCGGGTGTCATATGCAGGTGGGGGATCAATATAATTTCTCCCTATCTAGTGTGAGCAAGTTTGGTGATCTCTAAAAAAGACCTATGTGTCCCATGCCAAGTCTTGTAGGAGACAAGTCCTTGCACTTGTATTTCTATTTAAATAAATATAAAAAAGGAAATCTCCTCTAATTAATGGCTAAGTAGAATATTGGTTTGTTGTTAAATTATGACTCTATAGTTAATTGACTAAGTTTGTGGATATTATCTTTCCATGAATATGTATTTTAATACTGAAAAACCACGTCAATCAATAACATGCATGACTTCTATTTATTTATAAAGATACTATTATATTATCCATTAATTAAATAACAGATTCTCAACTAGAAGAAAAGGCCATTACGTATGGTATCTTGGCATCAATTCAAAATTTTCAATTTGAGTAAACAAATAGTACAAACAATAAAAATGTGCATTGTTCTTAAATATTGTTACATTATTTACTTTATTCATTGATAAGTTTCTCCAAAAATACCAACTTCGCATTTATTTGCTAAAGAATATAAACCATAAATATTGTAATGTTGATATACAAATAACCTTCTCAAAATAAAATTGTAACAAGTATTAAACTTAGAGACTTGCATTACATATGCTTGTAGATATCAAAAAAATGAGACAATGTTGCAAATAATGATGCATGTGGAAAAAGTGCAAGACTAATGCATATAGCATACGAAATGTGATAGAAAATCTAGGCCCGAATTTTAATGTTGGGTGGTTTATTGGAAAGTGTTGTTAAGGTGGATATTTCCTCTCAAGCTTAGTAACTTGACTCTCTTCTCATTTTTCTAGTTGGTATCTTTCATACAACCCCTTTGCAGCTCGGGATTTCTTGGGGAAGAATAGTACCCGTTGAAATTGATAAGGTGGTCAACTGATGGACTATGCAAAGATTGACAAGTTGAGGGGAGGAAAAATTTGAACTAATAATTCAAATATCAACAAATCAAAAGGAAATCTATAGTAAATCCTGAAAAAAACATTTTTGAATATAAATGTTAGTTATCTAATGGAATGAGAATGTCTTATTTATAGTTTCATTGTCAACCTTTTTATTTTAAATATATCCTTCAAGTGGTTATTATTTTATTCTTCTTTGATAAATTTATACCATGTTTTCAAATTTGATTCTAAAAAAAATATATTTATTTTTATCAATTATTTAAATTTTTTTTATAATAATTAAAAAAAAAAAGTTTGTAAACGTTTCATGGAAAGGACTTTAACACTAAATATACATTGTCTGAAATGAGTCGAATTAATTCGTTAAAGGAGTATTTTTATTCCCTTCCTCAAGCAGGGACTATACCTTTCAGTTTGAGTTAAATCGCTCTGACTTCTTATTAATTCAAGAGAGTTTCACAACATTTCCTAACTTTTATAGAAATTTTAGAAATTGTATATTAAAAGGATTTATTTTTTAAAATTAATTTATTCTTTTATTTATCAATTTTTAAGAATCGAATTTGTGATAGGTTGAATGTTATAAATGTGATAGGTGTGTTTCATTTTATTTTCTCCATTGTCAGACTTAATAAATGATTTAAAAAAATAAAATTTTCTTAGTGGTTGTTTTGAAGGTATTGGCAGGGAAATTGAAAACACTAACAAGAAAACACTGCCGTTTAAACTCTTATGCACTACCATCTAGGCTTTGTTCTGAAAATACTGAAGTCAAAGATTTGAAAGATAAGAACCTTATGCCACACTCCTCCTCAAATTTTTGGGGTTGCTGACACTGTGACCACCCCTACCACCACCATTGATATCCACTCCCATCTATTGTATTAAAAAAATAAGAGGATTTATATCAACATGATTGCAAACCTTATTTATATTACCAGGGAGCGTCCAAGCCATCATATTCATCACCATTTCAAATTGAAGTTATAGTTCTAACTTCCCTTTGTAGGTAGTGAACAATTCGAATCACCATACTGGGAGGATGGCACATGTTGTTTTACTGAACTTCCAAACATGGATGACTCAGTAGCACCACAAAAAATATTCTTCTGATCATCTACGACTTAGCAGGTAACATCTTTTTCTTTGATGACCTAGTAGGAAACAACATCTTCTTCTTCTTGTTCGGTTATAGGTGCTCAATAGAAGGGAGGGCCTGCAGGTAAAGTTAAAATAATTCATTCAATTTCCATGGCTTTGCTATTGCAATAATTCATTCCCATGTCATGGTTACCTAATTTTATTTTCAATTCTGCCATACAAAGGTTCAGTTCAAAATAAAGAAATTATAATGAGCAATTAATCTTCGATTTAGGTACATCGATAGCAAATCAGAACATTGGCATCTTAGGTGAAAAATGTCTCAAGAGATATCACATGGTGGAAGATATGGTGAGTGTAGGTTGTTTCCTGGGGGACAATGTCCACTCCAAAACTGTTCATTGTGGGTGAGAAAGATCCCCAACACTCCAAGAGTTTGTCTTGGCAATTTGGTGATAGAAAAAAATTGTCTTGAGGTGCATAAGCTCTACTCATAGCATTGTGAAATCTCACATCGTGCTACTTGTCATTCATTCAAATGTCAAACCATAAATAAAGAGAAAAACAATTAATTTTGTCTAGTTATGTGTAATGGTGTTCATAATGTAAATGAAACAATGAATTACTTACTAAGATAGATTGGATTTTATAGAAATAGAACCAAGTTTTATTGACATGATGATAAAGCATTTGATTCAACTACAGATTGGACTAAAAGTCTTCCAGAGAAAAATTAAATATTTATTCTTGAACATTTTGTGAAAAAAGTTAATGATTGAAGAAGGAAAAATTAGAACTTCAACTGAAGGTTCCACCTAGGCTTTCCTCTTTTAGACAAAGCCGACCTCGGCATTTCTACACCCTCTAGAAGTAGAAGTAGGTGTGTGAGTGTTGAAAATAAACTAATCAAATTGCTCTTGGTTCCAAATTGTATTTGAACCCTGAAATGGAAATCCCTATTAATACAAATGTTAATGTTGAATAATTTAGACACACCATCCACTAAATCACAAAATGCCCTACACATCACGTACATTTGCATTGCGCCTGATGATTCTTGTTATTCGATTTATAAACTTATTTTTTCTTGTGCACAACATGGAATCCTCCAAAAGTATCGCTTGTAGGATGCTTGTGATTCCCGAACAGTGGAGTAAATATGAACTTTTGGGATTCCAAAATTTTGAAACTTGTAATTTATGCAACGGATTCCAACCACCATCGATATGACAATACGTAATTCTGGACATGTAACTTTTTCTTTTATTTTGCAATACGAATTAGAGTAAGATTTAGAGGGAAAATATAGTCGATGAGCTCAGGGTGGATGAGTGTGCATGGATATATTATTTGATCTTGTGAGCCGCATACATGCCACATTTCCATTCCACAATGAATGTAATTCGTGCAGGGTTGTAGTAGTTTTGGATTGGTGAGAGATAGTACTACTCAAACCTAAACCACTTCTTCAAATGTGGTGTAACACCCACTGCAAGTGCCAGTCTTTAAAATTTATGTATGGTGTTGTATAAAAATCCTACAGTAATCTTACATAATTCTTCTTGCTCTTTCCAAGATGTAGTTTCATAATTACATTATGATTCTGTCAATTCCCCTTCCTTAATTGAACCTAGACGATCATTACTTCCCTTGTCATATGTAGGCTCAATATGCTATTTAATATCAGTTGCACAACATTTACCTTTGTTGGGGTCATTAGTTTCAAGAGAATTCTGCCAATTTTTTCTTCAATCTCCTTACAAACTAAGGAATTTTGTCTTCCATGTGCACGAGAATGCTTTCATTGAGAACTATGGAAGTCTGCCCACAAGGTTTCTAACATCCAATACATTTATGTTCCATTGTAGACGAGAGATGAATGTGGTGTGCATGTCCTTATAAACCATAACCTTGGTGAAAGATGAGAAAAAGTATCCAGTCGTATAGATTCTACATGTGCATAGATTCTGTGGATGGGTGGATTCCGGTTACCCACCCTACTGATACCCTTTTCTTTGGGATCCAAGCCTCATCCATTCATTGGAACAAGTCGTCGTCCTGACCTTGTCATTGCATATGCTTTTAGTTGTCGGTGTAAAAGATATCGATTGAATTAAATTTTTATTTTTAGGATAAAGTTGATTGTTCATTATTATCATATATAATATTTTTATCAACAGTTATGCTAGACTGTTAACAACCACTGAACGGAAAGTACTCGTAAACAATCTTTGAAATTAATAGATTATGAGTAAATCTCATATCGCTAGTAATCTAAATTTCTTTCAATATTTCTCACTTCAAAACTTGCAACTGAAAATTTTCATATTGCACTGAACTTCATACCAGAAGCGAACACAACCATGATAGAAATAAACCAGAAGCGAACACAACCATGATATAAATTAAGTGAATCTTCACATATATTTGAAGTTAGTACTGATAACTACTAAACATAAGAAAACATATGCACAACCTTAAAGTACATTTCTTTTTTTCTAAGCAAGATATCTTTCACATTTTCCAACATATGTGACTAAGCTACCTAGGAACTTATGATACTGAAAATTGATTTAGTATATCTGCGACTTGCAAGTAATGAGCAGATAGATTCTTGCTAGTAAGAAGCCTCACGACATGCTCGAAGAAAGTTATTCCAATAGCACCCTTCTATGAATAATATGAATTTAGTATTTCCATTATCAAGAGCACCCTTCTATGAATAATCCAACTTTGTTTTAGTCTTTCCATTATCAAGACTAATGGCACCTTTTTCTATTATCTTTGTAGAAGCATTATCCCCAAAGGTAATACTTTCTCCTTTTTTTTCCTTTAGGGTGAGAAATTTGTTCTCATCCCCTGTCATGTGTTTAGAACATCGACTATCAATGTACCATTGACTTCCTTTGTCTTGAGCATACATTATAAGTCCACATTCCTCTTTATTTGGTTCTTCTTGCTTCTTTTTCTACACTTTTGTGTATTCTTTTCTATGCTTGGTAAGACCATATTCTTCCCTCTTTTGTTTAGGATATTTTATTATGTTGCTTCTACTATCACATGCTATGTGTCCATAGTTATTTTACTTATAATATTCATTATTGTAATCAAGTAGGGGGGAAAATGAATTGTAGTTTCTATCAACAAACCCATGAGAAATTTTGGTTTTGTTTCTCACATAATCATTCTTTAAGGTCTTATAAGAACCTCTATTTCTATCTCTCACATGATCACTTCTTTCATAATATCTACAATCTAATGCTTTAAGACCAAAATTATTGCAAGAAAAACAAGCCAAAACGAGATTTTGGTACTAGGTTGTGAAAGGTCTTCTTGGTAGAACAACTCATTTGAACTCATTATTTTTGTTCTTGTGAGAAGAATCAAGTTTTTGTTGGTGATCGTTTCCTTTCCTATTGTTGATGGAGCCTTTGAGAATATTAGCATAGATTTTAGAATTTTCTTCATTTTCCTTTTCTGATGGCTTCATGACCTTAGTGCTCGCATCTCCCTTGCGAGTGTTTTGTTTTTCATTGTATCCAAGATCTATCTTGAAGAATGGTGGCCTTTGGTAACTAATAGTGTTATTTAACATTTCAATGCTTTTTCCAAATTTCAAGATTTTACTCAACTAATCATTTGTTTTCTCTAGTTCCTTTCTTAAGGAAACGATTTCAGCCTCTAGCTTCTCACAATTTTCTTCCTTTTCTTTCAGTTGGATTCTTACCACTTATTCTATCATTTTTTATTCTTCTAGTTGAGTCTTCATAATGATAACTATTTTTTTATTTCATCAAAATCATGATCCTTCTTTTCATATTTTTGCAATTCATCTTTCTGCTTTTTATTATTTCACCTGAATCTGTCTCTTTCTTCTAAGGTACTAATGAGTTCTACTTCAAAATTCACTTCCCCATCAATGTATTCTTCTTCTTAATCTGATTTGGATTTTTGTTTCTCTTCATTTTCTGTATTAGTATACTTTGTATCCAGGGCCATGAAGATGAATTCTTCTTTGTTAATATCAGAAACATATCCATCACTTTCTTCAAATGAGCTATTGTCCTTTATAAAGTAAAAAATATTCTTCTTAGTATATTTTCCTCTTTTGCGTTTATAGGGTTTGATTTTATAATTATGTTATTCTTCATCATTACTTTCTTCATCATCTCCCTTTTTGCATATGGACATTCAACAACAAAAAATCCTACTCTACCACAATTAAAGCATTTAAAGCGTAGCTTACCTTTGTATTTATCATATTCTCTTTTTAAATTTCCCATGAATTGTGTTTCTTTTGTATCGGATTCATGGTTGGAACAATCATAGGATTTGTGTCCTTTTGTCTTCTTTGATGCTTTGAAAGTTGTTTCCTTTTGTGATGGATTTTCTTTTTATGTCCTCATCTCATATGCAGTGAGAATCCCATGCAATTCATCCATTGTTAATCAATTAAGATCCTTCATTTCTTCAATGGTGGAAAATTTGACATAAAAAATTAAGGGGAGTGACCTTAACACATTTTGTACAATCATCGGTTCTTCAACCTTTTCACCAAGTCCTCTGATGGTGTTGAAAATTACATCAACATAGAGAATATAGGCTGCAATATTCTCTTCATCTTTCATTTTTAGGCTCTAAAACTGTCTTCTATGAGTTTGGAGCTTTTTCTTCTTAACCTTGTCATCTCCTTCATAGATATTTTGAAGCTTGTCCCAAATTTCTCTTGTCGATCAACAATGCATCACCTTGACAAAATCAGATTCTGATAGATCACACAAGATGACATTCATGGCTTTTGCAATATCTCCACTAGGTTTCTTCCTAGCAACACTTGTTGGGGTTGTATAGATAGTCACACATGATTCCCAAATATAAAAACCAATGGCCATTAGATATGTTCACATCCTTATGCTCTAGAAGGAATAGTTTGTTCCATCAAACAACAAATCCATGTTTATGGAGAAACCTTCTTGACCGACCATGTGTACTCTCAAGATCTACCTTCCCGTGGTTAGACTGTTTCTGAAGAAATCCACTCTGATACCAATTCTTGAACTAATGATTATATTGAGAGGGGGGTGAATCAATATAAGATACATTTTAATTTAAATGAACATTCATCAATTATTCATTAACTTTCAAATAGTAAATGCATGTAGACTCAAATCACAATACATAGAGTTTAATTTGGAAACCCTTGTAGTAGAAAACCACAAACTTATATTTATAAATGTTTGTAGGAACCAACCTACTATTACAAAGCTTGTAGGCACCAACCTATTAGAGACACCAGTATCTTAAGTTGAGCACCAACGCAACAACATATTGTGTAGGAACCAACCTACTAGAGACACCAATCTCTACAATTGAGCACCAACTCAGCAAGATACTGTGTAGGAACCAACCTACTGGAGATACCAATCTTCTCAGTTGAGCACCAACTCATTAATACCTATATAGTTACCAATCTAATATATTCATACACATAGTACTTCTAAATTCACCTGCATGCTTCATACTTCATGCATTTTACACCATCATTGTACCCTTAACTTTTATGCTCCAACACCTATCCATGATTCATGCCCAGACATAACTTCAAACCATAGTCAGATTTAACCTTCATCCCCTAACAAACCTCATAGTATCATTTTCAGAATATAATTCCAGACTACGACATCACAACCTAAAAAAAACGTACTTTGCAACATCATAGAACTTAGTCCTTCATATCTTATCCTTAAAACTCCAAGAAAACCCCTCTTGTGCACCTTTAGACCCCATGAATACTCCCCAACTCTTGTTGCACACCTCATATCTCTTTTGTTCACTTGTACTTTCTCCTCTTCTGTGTATACTCTTCAAATGCACACGTCTATCTTATAGTTATAGCGTTTATGCGTTCACCTATAGGGTCAACTTGTAAAACTGACTAGGATTACTTGTACTTTCTAGCTAGGCCAACTTGACAAAATATTTCATATCTCTTAATTCTTATGGAGTTATAGGGAATTCCATATACCGTTGGAAACGTATTGGAATAAAATTTTCAAACATATATCCTATGCTCCCATTCGAGCTAGATCTTCAGAGTAAAAAGGCCTTCAAAGATAGGGTATCTGAATTGAGCATAAAAAATCCAAAAACAATATTTCAACAATCTCCATCTTGCAATCTTTATCCTGAACATATGTAGTCTCCCCCTTTCCTTGACATCAATGAAAACAATATTTCCAACAAAATGGTGTAACCTTCACCTTTAACCATGACCAACCTTATGTAATCATTATTAGGCTTGGCTAGGTTAACCTAGTTAAGAGGAGTTAGTTGTATAGGCCCATAAACCCTCTTAGGAAAAACACCCTACTACTTGATATGGGTATAGATAAACTCTTATTCATATATCACATCATGTGATCATTTTTATTCTACATTATCTATGGCATGTATCCATTTTCACTATGTTATATATTGTATATTGTATTAATATTGAAAAGGGAAAATAAAATAAAGAGACATGTAACACCTCCCATATTATGTAAATTCTAATTTAGAAATGATAATTATATGGAATGTTCATGAATTTTTCGTTGTTGATACCCTTCATGCATTATTTATATGATTTGAATAATTGTCTTGGGTAAATAGGAAATAGAGATGTGCTCATGATAAGGGATAATATATTGTATCTTAATACATGTACATGAACTTGGTCGGGTGTCATATGCGGGTGGGGGATCAATATAACTTCTCCCTATCTAGTGTGAGCAAGTTTGGTGATCTCTAGAAAATACCTATGTGGCCCATGCCAAGTCTTGTAGGAGACAATTCCTTACACTTGTATTTTATTTGAATAAATATAAAAAAGGAAATCTCCTCTAATTAATGGTTAAGTATAATATTGGTTTGTTGTTAAATTATGACTCTATAATTAATTGACTAAGTTTTGGACAGGTAACTTTTTCTTTTCTTTTGCAATACGAATTAGAGTAAGATTTAGAGGGCAAACATAGTTGATGAGCTCAAGGTGAATGAGTGTGCATGGATACATAATTTGAGATTGTGAGCCGCATAAATGCCACATTTCCATGCCATAATGAATGTAATTCATGCAGGGTTGTAGTAGTTTTGGATTGGTGAGAGATGGTGTTCGTCTTACTGGGTAGTACTAATGAAACCTAAACCACTTCTTCAAATGTGGTGTAACACCCACTGCAATTGCCAGTCTTTAAAATTTATGTATGGTGTTATATAAAAATCTTACATAATTTTTCTTGCTCTTTCCAAGCTGTAGTTTCATAATTACATTATGATTCTGTCAATTCCCCTTCTTTAATTCCACGTGGTGAGCAATGTTTGTGGATGGGTGGATTTCAGTTACCCACCCTACAAATACCTTTTGCATTGGGATTCGAGCCTCATCAATTCATTGGAATGATTCGTCGTCCTGAACTTTCCATTGCATATGCTTTTAGTTGTCAGTGTAAAAGATATCGATGGAATTAAAATTTTATTTTTATTTCATTTTTAGGATAAAGTTGATTTTTCATTATTATCATATATAATATTTTTATGAACAGTTATGTTAGATTGTTGACCACCACTCAATGGGAAGCACATGTAAACAATCGTTGAAATTAATAGATTATGACTAAATCTCATATCACTAGTAATCTAGATTTCTTTCAATATTTCTAACTTTAGAACTTGCAACTGAAAATTTTCATATTGTATTGAGCTTCATACCAAAGGCGAACACAACCATGATAGAAATAAACCATAAGCGAACAAAACCATGATACAAATCAAGTGAATCTTCACAAATATTTGAAGTTAGTACTGATAACTAGTACACATAAACAAACATATGCACAACCTTAAAGTACATTTCTTTTTTGCTAAGCAAGATATTTTTCACAGATTCCAACATATGTGACTAAGCTGCCTAGAAACTTATGATACTGAAAAAATGATTTAGTATATTTGCTACTTGCAAGTAATGAGAAAATGGATTCCTTGTAGTAAGAAGCCTCACAACATGCTCGAACAAAGCTATTCTAAGAGCACCCTTCTGTGAATAATCCAAATTTTTGGCAGACATTTTGAGCAGCTCAACGGAAAGAGGATGGATTAAGTGGTGTATTTCCACAATGAAGAAATGGCCCTCGTTCACCACATAAATGGGTACACATACTGCTGGAGCAATGGAGGAAATGGGCCGGTGCATTGACTCGAACCCTAACAATCTCAATGACTTCTTCAATTTATGAAAGTGCTTCAAAAGATTCCTCACATCGATAATTGCCTGCCTGTTATTGATTTCAACAGAAGTTCTAATGATCAAGTTCAATATAATTGATCGTGGACTGATATTAAGATGAAATAAAGCTCTAGATGTGATGTGAATGCAGTGCAACATTTTGTGTAGGGTGTTCAAGTTCAAACATAGACAAGTAATTGAGAACAGAGCATGCACATACAATAACAATGGAGATGTTCAGCTCTTCTCCATATTGATATAAAAAACTAAAATGCAAATACATATAAATAGATATTTTCCTTCAACACTCCATCTTCTCACCTACCTAATAAATTCATATCCACCTATATTATATAAGTTCATTTATGATGCCTATCAACTATCAAACTGGTCAACTAAATGGGAGAAATTATTCCATTTAACACTCCCCCTTAATTTTGACCATTACAAAAATCGACACAAACAATGCCTAAGCGTTGTCTTTAAAATTCAGAAGTATTTCCTCCTAGTGGATTGGTGAAGATATCTACTAATTGTTCTTTTGAACCACAAAATTGTGGCATAATGATACCATCGTTGACAAGCTCGCAAATGAGATGATAGCGAGTGTCAATGTGTTTACTCTTGTGGTGAAACACATGATTTTCAGATAATGCAATTGTTGAACTGTTGTCACAAAATATAGGAGTTGGCTCATTCTCTTCATGTGTAATATTGCTAAGGATCATTCTCAACCAAACTGCACGACATGATGCTGAAGTTGTTTCCACGTGCTTTGCTTCGGCTGAAAAAATTGTGATGATGGGTTGTTTCTTAGAAGCCCATGACATTAAACATGTACCCAACATAAATGTGTACCCTGAAGTATTTTTCCTATCTTCAACGCTACTTGAAAAATAACTATCTATATATCCAACAAGTGTGTCATATTCTAAATTGGAATACCAAATTCCATAATATGTTGTACCTACAATATACCTCAAAATTCTTTTTCCAACTTTCCAATGAGAGATTTTAGGATTTTCCATAAATCTTGAAATTAAGCTCACTGCATACATGATATCTGGTCGGGTAGCTGTAAGATACATGAGGTTTCCTACAAGCCTCTTATACAAAGTATAATCAATTGTTTTTCCTTCATCTTATTTACTTAGTTTTGTACCTGTTGCAATTGGTATATCCGATGGCTTGCATTTGTTCATTTTGAACCTTTTCAAAATATCTGTGGCACATTTTTGATGACATAAAAATTCATTTTTGATATTGGTCAACTTCAATTCCCAGAAAATATTCCATAAGACCAAGATCAGTTGTTTCAAATTCACTTTGCATGGCTGCTTTGAATTCATTCAGCAACTAATTTCTTGTATAAATCATGTTATCAACATAGAGACGAACTATCAAAATATTACCTTTCTAGTCTCTTTTGGTGTAAAGAGTGGGTTCATTGTTGCTCCTATTGAACCCATTGTTGAGAAAATATGAATCAATGTTATTGTACCAAGCTCTTGGATCTTGCTTCAAACCATACAATGTTTTCTTCAATCTGTACACTTACCTCTGATCTAGAATCCTGGTGGTTGATCCACATAAACTTCTTCCTCTAAAATTCCATTTAGAAATGATGATTTAACGTCCATTTGATAGACTGACCATTTTTTTTGGATTGCAACTATCAGAACTGCTCTAACAGTATCAAAACATGCTATTGGAGAACAAATTTCTCCATAGTCAATACTCGGTTGTTGAACAAACCCTTTTGCTACAAGTCTTGCCTTGTGATTCTTTACTTTTCATTTCTCATTGATTTTTGTCTTATAAACCCATTTAACTCCAATGTTGGTTTTTCTTGTAGGGAGATCTACAAGATCCCACGTGTTGTTTCTTTCAATTGCTTCAATTTCTTCTTTCATTGCATGAACCCATTTTTCTTCCTTGAACGCTTCTTCAAAATATACTAGTTAACATGATAACAAAGAAAAATGTGCTTGTTGATTCATATCATCATTCTGCTCATAAATTTCTCTCAAGCTTCTTGTTTTCTGGTTCCTTAAATTTGTTATATTGGGATCTGAATCATTACTAGATGAAGAAGAAGAATTATGCTTTGTTTTTCTCCTTGGCATTGTACTTGCAATCTTGGAAGTCTTGGTGGAGAATCTTGTTGTTCGATAGCTTCTACCTGTTTATATTCATGTATAGAATGAATTTGATCTACCATTATTTTATTTTTTTGTTATCCCAAAATTTATCTTCTTGGAATTTCACATCTCTACTTACTATCAACTTCTTAGTAACAGGATTGTACAACCTATATACTTTCGATTTCTCACTATATCCAACAAATATACATTTTTCACTTCTATCATCAAGCTTTATCCTCATCTCTTTAGGAACATGGGCATAAGTGACACAACCAAAAACTTTAAAATGAGAAACACTAGATTTCATACCACTCCAGGATTTTTGAGGGACTTGATTTTTCACACCACTGGTTGGTGACAAATTCAAAATATAAATTGAGCATGCCATTGCTTCACCCTAGTATTCATTTGACAAATTTTGGGCATTCAACATACTTCTGGCCATATTCATTATTGTTTGATTCTTCCTTTCAGCTACTCCATTATGTTGTGGATTGTATCTTGTTGTAAATTGTCTCTTGATCCCATGCTGCTTACAATATGCTGCAAATTCTTTGGAATCATACTCACCTCCTCAATCTGATCTAAGTAATTTAATTTACTTCCCACTATGTTTCTCTGCCATAGATTTAAATTCTCTAAATTTTTCAAATATCTCTGATTTGTGCTTGAGAAAATACATCCAATATTTCCTGCTAAAATCATTAATGAATGTTAGAAAATAAAATATTCCTCCTATTGGATGATTTTGCATTGGAACACAAAGGTTTGTATGCATCATCTCGAGGTGTTCTTTTTCTCTATAGGAAGCATCAAGAAAACTATCCCTTTGGTGTTTGGCCAAAATACAACTCTCACAAGAGATTTTTTGTTCATTTATAATGGGAAAACCTTTGACCATAGACTTCTTCTGTAAAATAATGAGACTACTAAATTGTAAATGACCATATCTAAGATGCCACAACCAAGTCTCATATGAGCTTGATACATTTTGGGCATATGACTATGACAAATTAAGATTTCTCAATATCAAAGGAAACATTTTATTTTTGGTCATTTGTATTGTAGCTATGATTTTCTTACTGGGTGGTTTGTCTAAGATTATACACTTGGAACCTTCAAAAGTGACCTTATAACCATGTTCATTCATCTGGTCTGCACCCATTAGATTATGTCTAAGACCAGGTACATAATACACATCATGAATATTCTTCTTTTTATCTTGCTTGGTCAATACATAATCTACACCCTTGCCTAAAAATTTATTTTGATAATCATCTCCCAATTTAATTTGAGATGTGACAAAGCTATCTAAACAAGAAAAAAAATCTTTGTTACTTGTCATATGATTGTTGCAGCCACTATCCAACAACCAAATATCATGGCTATTGCTTGCTTCTTCTGTGACTTGGCATGAGAAGAACATTGATTCAGATGTTCCTTCTTCAGTGTTTGTAACATTTTCTCTGCCCCTATTCAGATCTTCTTGTTTTTTTCTGCATCCACTTTCGTAGTGACCAAATTTCTTGCAATAATAGCATTGGATCCTTGATTTGTCAGTCCATCTTGATTGATTGAAATTTTTGTCTCTCCCCCTTTGCGTCTAAGAGTATCTTTGTGGTTGTTTTGACTGTTTACTCTATTCTGAATGTTCTAAAGTTGACCTCTCTTATGTTTGAGAGTGTCCTCTTCCTCATTTTCCTTTGCTTCTATTCCCTCGACCTTTTCCTCTGCTTATGGAGGCTTGAGATTGAAATTTGTTCTCCAAAGATTCAATATTTTGACTGAACCTATTCTCATGAGTTAACAAAGATCCCATGATTTATTCAACTGTCAGTTTTGAAAGGTCTTTCGACTCTTCTATGGAGACCATGACCATATTAAACTTATCAGGAAGGCTTCCAAGTACCTTCTAAATGACCTTTTGATCATGAATGTATTTTCCAAGCATGCACAACTGATTGTTGATGCTTGTGACATGGGTCATGAAATGATCCACTAAATCTGAATCCTTCATCTGAAGAGTTTCAAAACTCTTCATGAGTGTCTGCAACTTTGCATTTTTTACTTTATTTATGCCCTGATAGGAGATTTCGAGAGTATCCCATGCCTGCTTGGAATGATCTGTTGTTGCTACTTTGGGAAAATATGTTCCTCTAACCCTTGTTGAATGAGCCATAGGGATTTGTTGTCATTTTTCCCGAGTTATCCGAGAGAATTTCTCTATGAATTTGTCATTTCTCATAGATTGATCGGATATGGTTCTGTGAACCCATTAACTACTGCTTCCCAACAATCTTTAGACTGGAGACAATTTTTCATTTTGATAGACCATACATCATAATTCTTACCTGTTAAAATCGGTCCTCATGACAGTGTCAAACTGCTGCTAGACGCCATGAATTTACTATTGGCAGTCGACTCCCCCTTACTGATTTAGATCTCGATGTTATCTTTCCTTAAAACAACCAAAATAATTTTATCAGGGTCACACCTTACATAAGGTACGAAGGAGACTGAAACCCAGAAAAAATAACACGTAAGTCTTGACCTGGTCATGCCCTTCTACACTCTCTAGGGGTGACCTAGGAGGCTGGTCACTTTGTGTACACTAGTAGGGGGTGACCACCTTCGAAAACCCATTTTTTGAGAAATTTTCCTTTCGATTTTTGCACCAGAGTTGCCTTAAATGCTCCTCTTCCTGTTGTGGGTTGACCAAGCTCTAAATTTTTCTGCAACAACTTGCAAATTTCTCTTCTATCTTCAAAGAGTCTTAGTCGTTCTCTGATACCATGTTCAAGTTCATGAAGAGATAAGTAATTGAGAACATAGTATGCACACACAATAACAATGGAGTTGTTCAACTCTTCTCTATATTAATATAAAAAATTGAAATGTAAATATATAGAACTAGATATTTTCCTACAACACTCCATATTCTCACCTACCTAATAAAGGCATATCCACCTATCTTATCTAAGTGCATTTATAATGCCTATCAACTATCAAATTGGTCAACTAAATGAGAGAAATTACTCCATTTAACATAGGGAGAAAAAGATTTGTAAGTCATTTAAAGAAAGAATGCCCGATTTGAAACACAAAACGATCACGACAACATGATCTAATAACTTAGCCATATTCTCCTCTGACGCTTCCACCAATTTTTTTTAGTGAAGAGTGAGTTGTTTCATATCAAACGTCTTCACCGTCATCTCCAATCTCTTCCTTATATATATATATATTCACAGTTTCATCCTTAAACGAGGAGATCATATATAGGTTCTCATAAACAAAGATTCACGGTTTCGCCCCTAAACGAGGAGATCATTTATCTGTAAATTCCAATTTATTTCGTTTTATATTTATGTCGTTGGTTGACTGTAGCACATTTCACCACCTACCCTATCATTAATGTTTCATATTTGTAGTGGGAAGATCATATTTATCTCTCCATAATTGGATTCCCATTTTAGTTCATTTGGGGTACTGAATACAACAAGTACTGCTTTATTGTTGGCAGATTCATAGCTAAGGGATCACTGGTTTATAGAAGATGTGAAATTTGCTTAAAATATTTAATTTAAGCAGGTTTTTAGGTGAAGCTTTTGGATTACAAGTGTTCTAATAGGTTTGTGAAATTTGCTTAAAATATTTAATTTAGCAAGGTTTTTAGGTGAAACTTTTGGATTACAAGTGTTCTAATAGGTTTTTAGTAAGAGAAGTGCCTTAAAAGGGAAGTGCCTTGCTATATGATTTTTGCTACACTTAATCTGCACCTTTTAGAATTTCTTGTACCTTTTAGAATTTCTTATGTTGGTTAAATAAAATGGCTCTTTGATATTATTATTCTTATTGTTCTATGTGAAACTGAAGGGATAGTCATAGAAATTTTGCAACTCTTACAATCGAACTTAATTAGAATCTATGTGAAACTGAAGGGATAGTCATAGCAATTTTGCAACTCTTACATGAACGTTGAGATTACAATTTCATTGTTGTCTTTGTTAATTTTGTTAAATAGCTGCAATATCTTGTTGTCACTATCGTTGATTTGTCTACCTTAACTTACCTAGTTGTTAATGTTATAATATATTTGTTTTTTATATTCATGGATTTGTCCTTGAGCTTACCTAGTCGTTAATGTATGAAAATATGAGATGTTAGAAGCTTTAACCATTAATTTACCTTTAAAATTTTCTCATTGTCCATACTCAACTCATCCATGGCTTTTGTATGGTTTAGGAGCCATACTCAGCTCATCCATGATTGTTGTATGGTTTGGGAATGCATCTAGTTCCAACTTCATTGTGCTCTTGTTGCTCTAATGGAAGATTTTATGGTACTGCTCTAATTGAATATTTCATGCTGTTTGATTTCATTTTTGTTATTATGGATTGTACAAGTATTGCATCGATTTAGTATCCATTAGTCCCAACTATAAAAATCTTGCCAAGACTCCATTTCTATTTATCAAATCAGTTTTATGTGACTCGATTGGTTTCCATAGCAATTATAATTAATGGATTATGAGGTCTCATTAATTTCTATCGCAGCAATTTAAAAAAAATCAAATTATTTAACTGTGCTAATAGAAAACATAACTTTACATCTACATAGTATGTCATGACAGACACAACTTTGGAGCTCGAAAGATGATGAAATCCCCCATGTTTGATGGATTTCATCAGAGATTTGAATTCGACGAAGCAAAGCTAAGCTATAGAAAGCGCCTTGCTGATCACAGGGTAGGGAAACTTAAACCCAACCTATGTACTACATCCCAATGTCAAGCAGGGACAAGAGCTTTATAGGATGAGAACCAGAAAACTAAAGGATTATTAGGTCATGATGCCACTGGTTCGTTTTTTATCCTTACTCACAAACATACATCTTGATTCCCATTAAAAAGTTTAACCTTCATGAGCCTTGCATCGACCAAAACTTATTTATTTATGACACATTATTTAGTGTAAACCTGGATTTCTTTATATGAGTGCATCCATTTGGTATATATAGTTCTTAATTAAAATAAATAATAACAAAACTTACCTATTTATGACACATTATTTAGTGCAAACCTAAATTTCTTTATATGAGCTCATCAATGTTGGTATATATAGTTCTTAATTAAAATAAATAATAATACCAAAAATAGTAGAATTTTCTTCCCGTTTTTGTTCTATTAGGGTTAGAATGATCGAGTTCTTTGGTGAAGTTGTTTTAGTTGTACTTCATTTTCCATTTATTTATGACTAAGGCTGAGAGGTTATAATAGCTCATTTATTTATGACTAAGGCCGAAATGTTATAATAGCTGAAGGCAGATTCTGAAAACCTTAACTGTAACTTTAACTCCTAACTAACTTTAACTCCTAACTGTAAATCTTACCTGTAACCCTAACGCCAAAACAGTGAAAGAAAACCCAAACTGTAATCTTAAAGCTAAAACAGTGAAAAAAAAAACTAACAAAATATATCCTAAAGAAAATATAAAAACAAAGAGCATATAACTAATCTTGTTGAAGTGGCTCCTCGGATGGTTCCGCAAGAGGGACTTGGGGCGTACAGGATTCCAAAGATAGGCGTCTGTACAGATTAAAATTTCCTTCAAATTTCTTGCAAACTAAGGGGTTGCCTAAACTAAGGAGTTGTCCATTTTTCTAGCTAATGGGTAGAGGAAGCTAACCGGAAAATATGACAGCTGGGGCAATCCATAACTTTATTGGAGATATGTCCAAAAGTGACTGAAATGTAAATCTCACACTGTAAAAAGATAAAAATTTAATGGTGAAGTAAATATTTAATGTCAAGTAAGTTTGTTAATCACTTAAATATGGCTAAACTTGGCAATGAGATGATCAGAAAGTAATTTTTTAACATGATTAAGTAGATGTGAAAAAGTAAACAGTTTAAAGCATGCCTTTAAAAAAAGATAGGAAGTTATTAACATTAAATCTAATTCATTGATTTGGGAGGACTACTAAAAATATCTCACCATCTTCAACATCTTCAATTGCTAGCCATCATATTAAAATTTTAGATTAAAAGATCATTAATTGTGTTCATTTCCAATAAATATACACCTCTAAACCTAATTACAATGAAATTCACTCGAAACTGTTAAATATATATATATATATATATATATATATATATATATATATATATATATATTTCTCAATGCAAGGATTGTCGCTGTTAATGATAAGCATTATCATGTCTTCAGATTATACCGAATATGATCACAGGCACAAGTACTACTCCGTCCTTTATTACCACAATAGCATTGTCATCCTCAGGGCTAATGACAGTGTTCCCAAATACTTATAAAAGACATATAGTTGTCCTCCAAGGAACATCCAATGACAAGGCAGGTTCTGTTGAGTTTCTCTATTCAAATATTGGGAAAACCGGTTCAGATTTATCAAAAGAGGGAGGCATAACCTCTGAGAACCAAATCAAATCGAGTGAATATCAGATTGTTCATCCTTGCAGCGTGACTTCTAGACATCTAGCTTTAGAAATACCATGACGTCTCAAAAGGCTGGCTCCAAATGGATATCTTTTCTGATGATGATGATGATGATTAACGTTCACTAAGACTTAATTGGTCTATCAAACCTTAAGAGGGTAAGTGATTACTTGTGATTTTTTAGAATTTTGTTTCTGTACTCGAAAAGCATTAAGAGAAGCTTTCCAAGATCACCATACTTTTGTTGAGTTAAGAGGTTAGGAAGGTTGGTAGTGTGATCAATATTTTGAAAATGAAATCTAATATGGGTATAGGCTGGACAATCTAAGAGAAAGTGCTTTCTATATCATAACTGTTGTAATTGCCAATGCGGAAAACACAATTACCATAAGACAAACAATACAAATGCAAGCAACAAAGACACATCAATTTACGTGGTTCACCCAAATGTTGGGCTACGTCCACCAAGCATAGGTATCGGTCATCTTATTATTCAGCTAATGGAGATTACAAACAGGCTCACTCCTCTCAGACACACTCATAGCCTCTACGGGCATACAAATTTATAGCAATATATTAGAAACTGATTAATCTCATCCATAGTTTAACTTAGGTGCATTGGTTACAACCAATCCTGATTTGATCTCACCCGTATTCTAACTTGGTTGCCTTAGTTACAACCAATCCTGATTTGATCTCACCCGTATTCTAACTTGGTTGCCTTAGTTACAACCAATCCTGATTTATAGGATCTAGAATCCTATTCACAGATGAGTTTTGTTGTCACAGTTTCCAACAATCTCCACCTTGACAACAAATAACCTGATACCTTGCTCCTGCTTCTGTTCATCACCTTTTCTGCAAGCTAAGAGAAACCAAGCACCATTGTAGCTTCTCTAACAGTACTGGTTTTGTGAACATGTCTGCACAGTTCTCTTTTGTATGCACTTTTTCAAGAGAGACTCCACCTTCATCGATGACCTGTCTTACAAAATGGTACTTGATAGGTA
>ML785205.1:439642-473917 GCA_009831015.1 Picea engelmannii | reverse complement strand
AATATAATAAAAAGGAAAAACTTTAACTCTTCCAAATCATACGAATCTTCCTTTCAAAAAATATTGAAGGTACCTTTAATGTTTTAAAAACAAACAAATTTCATGCGAATGTTTTATTAAAAGGGGGGGAGCGCTCCTTACTTATTCAGCGCTCCTATGGAGGAGATAGGGCTGTGTTGCCCCAAAAATTAGAATCAGTGCATAAGTGATGGGAGGCTGGCGCTCCCTTTAGCCTATAAGGTGAGCGCTGGCTCTCCTTCCGGTGCTCCCTTTCAACAAACAACAAATTTCATTTAGACAGTGCGCCCATTAAGCTTGGTCTGCGGCGTCGGCGCGCCCGTAAACTTGGTCTCGAGCGCCGACGCTCCTCCTTAGTCTTTTTCCCAACGCTGGCGCCCCTGTGCACGTTTTTGCCAAGCACTGCCACAAAAAACGAATTTTAACGCTGCTAAAAAATGAATTTCAAGGCTTCGGCTTCTTTCGATCTGCACCCTCCTCAGCTCTTCATCTCCTGAGCGCTCTGATACCACTTGTTGTAATTGCCAATGCGGAAAACACAATTACCATAAGACAAACAATACAAATGCAAGCAATAAAGACACATCAATTTACGTGGTTCACCCAAATGTTGGGCTACGTCCACCAAGCATAGGTATCGGTCATCTTATTATTCAGCTAATGGAGATTACAGACAGGCTCACTCCTCTCAGACACACTCATAGCCTCTACGGGCATACAAATTTATAGCAATATATTAGAAACTGACTAATAAATGTAATCTCATCCATAGTTTAACTTAGGTGCATTGGTTACAACCAATCCTGATTTGATCTCACCCGTATTCTAACTTGGTTGCCTTAGTTACAACCAATCCTGATTTATAGGATCTAGAATCCTATTCACAGATGAGTTTTGTTGTCACCGTTTCCAACAATAACTAAGTTCTCAGCATCTAGAAGTTCAAATTTTTTATTTATTTTTTAATATAGGAAATAAATACTCTATAGATATTCTCTAGAGATGATAAATACAAAGCTTATAATTCCAACATCGCAATAATTGATTATAGTATTAGATATAAATAATTAATTCGGAATTCTATAATGTTGAGATTCAATGCAGTGTAGTGGTGTTAAAACATTTGAATTCTTTCCATTGTAAAATTCAAAGCATAAATTAATGTCGATAAAATGTGAAACATGAATCTCCTTACCATATGATGCTTGTCTTTTATTCACCACTTTCGAAAACTTTTGGGTTGGCCATTTATTTCTTTATACAGGGCCTTTGGACGTTTGATCCTACACACCTAATACTATACTATATAGTAATTTTGTGCAGAACCTAAATCACAAGCAAAAGTCAAACAATTATTAGCTCTCAAGCTATGAAAGAACTCCTCAAGCTATGAAAGAATAATATTGAATTCAATTCAACTAATTTTTTATTAGATACAGTATACTAGTAATAAGGTTGCGTGGTAGCGTAGTCCCTGCCAAGCAGGTTACAAGGTAAATTTTGGAAAATGGGGTCAAATTGTAAATGACGGAAGTGTTTGGTGCAAAATTTATATCACGAAAATGTTGTGTGCAACATGTATATCACGAAACATGGGGCATAAAATTTCATTAGCGCTAAGGCGCAACCGCGCTGAGAGATAATTGGTTAAGTGTGTTGGGTTGAAGTGGGATAGGAAAAAGTAGTAGAGGCAGATGGAAACTGCAGCGAAGATATGGCAAGCAGCATGAAGCACATGGTATCCATGCAGTAAATGACGCATGGCATGTAGAGCACCATTTATTTTTTTACTATATTTAACAAAATACAATTTGTGCATAGTGGAAGAAAAAAATTGGAAATTTAAATGAATTTGTCATATAGACTGGTGAAAGATAAAAATGTATGAGGACATAAATTTAAAAGGAGATAAGAAAACAATTTTATTTGAAATATCTCAAAAAATAAAAGTTTGTTACATATTACTAGAAATTTTGAAATATATCAAAAAATAAAAGTATGTTACATATTACTGGAAATTTCACTGCGTTTGTCATATAGACTGGGATTGGGGCTCCCACAGACCATAAGAGAAATATGTACAATAAATAGGACTATAGAAAGAAGATAGAGTGCAATACTTGCAAAAAAATAATTGAAAGGTATAAGTGTTTGGCTACACATTTCTATTTAAAAAAGTGGAATAAATGGGTTGATAAACAAAACATGATGCGATCAATAGACTTACAGTGATGGTACATATGAGCCCTTTTGCTATTTGCTTGTGGATGTCGTTTCATTGATGTTGTTGATGGCTACTGGAATCGTGGCAATTGTTCGTTTCCTTTAGTCGGCGGACTGCGTCAATTCCCTTTCGAGCCATTCTTCATTGTAGCTTCTCATTGGGGTGATGTTGATCTCATTCCAGATTTTTATGTTGAAAATATCATTTTCTAATTCTCGGAAGTCAATAGAAAGATTATACAGAGTCCGATGAATTTCATCTTTTTGTACTGGATAGTTGACTAGACAGTCGTCCACATGAGCTTGATCATATTCAAGGATGATGTAAAAATTTTCCAAAGACAACATCTTAAACATATCAACCTCTTTATCGAACTCTTTCCTATTTAAGGGCAAGAAGTTTGCGATTAAGTCAGGGTCTTGGAAGTTGTTGGTCTTTCCGGCTAAGTTTATTCTTGACAATCTTGTGAATAATTTATCTTTCTTTGATATGGCTTGTTCACATGACTAAACAATGAGATGCAGGTTCTTCGCTTTTTCTTTCTAGCATGCATTTAATTGACCGATCGAGTTTTTGGATGGAGGATCTTGTTGTCTTATTTTTGTTTCTATCATATTGTTGACAATGGTGCCAAAAGGAAGGACCATGTTTAAATAGAAATTTTCTTCATCTTTTAACTCCGCCTACAAATGTTCGAGCAAACTATGTGCCTTGGTTCCAAGGGAAGTGATGGTTTGTGATGTTTTCCATGCCTCAATAAATAATTCCATTATTTTCTTGATATTATTCTCCACATATCCTTTACAGGATGCGAGGAGGTTGGAGGATCCTTTTAAGTTGGTTGTAGGGGTGACAGTCATCTCTATTGGCAAAGGATTGGCAAGCAATGTCATAGGAATCGAATCCTCTTCCAATTCCTTGACCCGGTCCTTCAGTCTGGCATTCTCAGCCTCGATGCCTCCAATGGAATCATGAAGTGCATCTCCTCTCACCTTGTGAATTTGACAGATTTGGGACGACCGTATGTTGGAAAGGTCAACCTCTAAACGAGATTTTCCTTTCTTATTTTTTACATCTTTTTTCTCAATTATCAATTTTTTGGACCGGCTGTCAAAAACAACGCTTTTGAACATGAAGGATTCATCTTCGTCAAAATTTTTGGTATCGGATATGTCCATTGGATGCTATGCTAGATGGCATCTCTGGGTTGATCAAGGTAGCATAGCATGCTATCCAAATCAGTGTCAAGTTCCATGTTCTCACTCTGAATTTCTGGCTCTTCCGCTTGTCCCACATTTTTTTTCTCTTCTTGTCTACCGGAAGCTTGTGAGAACTATCAATTTTATAGTGAGGAGGGTCATTATCTCCTACTCTATTTGAAGAACTCTGAGTTTCTTTGTTGTTGTGGTGGGGCGTTGGAGCAATGGTCCAGGATGTCATACCTTTTGGAGTGTTATTCGTCGATTGAACACTCTTGTCACCGAGGCCTTTCCCATGTTGCTTGTACAATTTAGTGTTGCTTTGCAGTTTGTCCAGGTCACCGGCATCAGAAGCAGGAACGTTGTCGCGAGTGTCTCTGTTTTCGGACAGATGTTTTTTGAAAAAAAAATCGTCAAGGCCAAGTGTTTGTAAATGTTGTCGAAAAATATTATCAGGGTCGAACCCTCTTATGATTTCAGCATATCTCAGGTTGAAGTTTCTAGAATGCACTGTGAATTCGTCAATTTTGTTGATGTTTTTCAACACAAACTCCCTGACTTTCCAAGGAAGAGGAATGAACTATTTTTTTCTCTTCTTTTGCAATAGATGCAACCAGTAGTTGTATTGTCATGTTACTTCTGCAACAAACATTATGTATGTAATGTGACATGGAAGGAGAGTAGGTTTTTCTGTGGAGCCAAAAATTCTTATCACAGTGTAATTATCCAAATGTTCAAGTGTCCCCTTCCTGTCCAAAAAACCGGTTGCATGTTCATATATACAGGGAGCATCTTCTCCTAACAACCAAACTTTGAAAAAAAATAGGAAGCCATTAAAAACCTCATAAAAACAGTGGGAATCCTTGTGCTTCCACAAGGCCTAGTACTAGAACGTTAGGCGATATAAGAGAAGGAGTGAAAACATGAACTCGCAAGTCCACCCACGCGCGTAGCCAGACATTTTTGAAAAAACAAATAAGTGACGAGAAAGATAAAGTTCAGGGAAAAGAGAAACAGATATTTGGCTATGTATAGAAGACAGAAAAAAAAGGGCCAATATATTCACATCTGTAACAGACATCCCATTTTTCTGCCAAGATATATAATTGGAAAGAAGTGTGAAGGTGGCGGGCACAAAAAAAAAACAACTAGGAATATGATCCGCGAGTTTACTTGGTTTTTGGTTGTATGCTTCATTTGTCAATTTGTATATCGTGGAACTCCGAGTCATTTTTTTAGCTAGCCAGCCCGCAAGTTCGGCTGTCAATTTGTATAGTGTGGAACTCTAGGTGGTGTTTGTAGGACATGGAATTATAGAGGAAATTATTTCCCCTTTAATATAACTTATGTGACGCAAATGTAGTATGTGGCTCGTTTTAGCACTTTTCCATCCGTAAAGAATGGAAATCTTGAGCCCGCCAGCCCTGGATCTCGTGTGTCAATCTGTATATCGCGGAGCTCCGAATACTGTTTGGAGGTCACAGAAAAATATAAGTACAATGTTGAGCCAGCCAGCGTGCAAGTCTCAAATCCTCTAGGATATGACCAAAAATAATCATGAGATTGTTGCAGTAAGTCATCATTGGGTGATAGGAACAAATCCATAATCATTTCATCTTCATGTTTCCAAACATAAGAATGAGTAGAAATCACATATGGATTTTCTAAGGGAAACAATTGAAAATGACCTTCAATGTAATAAATGGGATCTTTGTTAAGACTAGAACAAAGAACATCCCATTTACGTCTCCCAACATGTATAAACTCATAAATATTTTCAAACACATCATCACTTTCATTATAGCATGAAGGGTATAATGTATTGAAGGGTTCCTTTAGCACTTCTTCACATTCTAAATCATGGTATAAAGAAACATCAAAAAATTGGAAAGGAGTACAAATTACCACGTTCTCTTCTTAGTGTGTAGGAGGAATGGAAGCTTGGATGACTTCATCAAATTGAGGAGAAAATCCCGACGCTTTGTCTTCATGAGGAGACTCTTCATGGATTAGGTCTTCAACATTGTGTGTTTCATCAAAGTGTTCTTATTCAGCTTATTCAAAAGGAAACTTATGTTCATGTATTTGGTGAAGTTCCTCATGACTCACCTCTTCATGTTCTCATTCTCCAATCATGTATTCAATGTCTTTAATGGAATCATTAGATAACTCTTGTTCCTCTTCATGAATCTTCTCTTCAACTTCTTGATCAACAATGGACTATTCATCTTCCTCAATAGGGATAGAACATAAACATTCCCTTTGGGGGGTCACTGTGAGATCGTGGGGAGTGTCTTCATAAATTTTTATTCTCGGGGACCACCTTTTGAGGAATTTTGCAATGAATATTATAAGAGAATATATAATCTTTGGATTAAGAGTATGCTTAAACCAGTCTTTTTGTCTCTTCTCGAGAGATAGAAAAAATAATCTTATCATTGCATCTTGATATTTCACATCTATCTCTGAAACATAATTGAAGAAATTCATGACATGAGTAATAGCCAATGATGGTTCTTCATCGAATTTTAGACAACTATTCCCCCAAACTGGAGAAAAGTGATTTAGGTATCAGGGAACATCTTCAATATCTATGGAGGGAAACATTTTGTGAAGTGACCATCGTGCCATAATTCCATTACTTGAAAATATGCAATATCACAAAGTTGAGAGTAGGATGAAACCTCATAATATGTCAGAGGATTCGCCAGATGATCCCCATTGGATCATCAAAGGTTGGTGAGGGAACTACCCCCAATGGAGTTTCCAAGAAAACTTGTAAGATAAGGGCTTCAAGAAAAGTTTACCAAAGAGATGTCATGAAGAGAATGACTCAATCCTCTCTAGAAATGGTGCCAAAATTTTATCACAAGATTTGTACTTGTGTGAATCCCATCACAAGATCCCCAAATATTGCGTAAATATGGAAGAATCTACCATTGTCACCTAAGTAGAGACTTCCCTCATTTGATTGATGGAAGAGGTCCACCACAAGGGAGGATTCCCTCATCACCTCAAGGGATCAAATAGCAATTTTAGTATCCAAGCCTACTGTTAGCATCATTATTTTTGGGTAAAGTTGGAATTTCGTTCAAAGTTTGTAAACGCATGCCTTGGTCTTGGGAAGATCAAGGCATTCCAAATTGATTCATAGTCTGTCTGTGTGTGTGTTTGTTTTGTCTCATGATGATTCAAATTCCTTGGGTCACTGATCAAATAAAAGATAATATGCATGTAAAAAGACAATCAAGTTATAAGTCTAAGTCATTTTTGTTTGAAAAAATTTCACAAAGTGGGAAGTGGTATGTCAAATTCGAGTTGTAAGTATAGGAGGGAAGGTCATTTCAAAGGGTATCAATGATCATCATCACATATGACGAACTCAGTATGGAGATTATGATCACATTTCATTTTAGTTGTACCTTGACTATAGAAAACATGTGCGCAATGTGAAAATGTGTCACACAAGTTACTTGGAGCAGTTTGAAAAGTCTTATCATAAAAAATGGGTACTTTTCCCTTTCAAATATCTTCCTATCATTTCATGCATGTATCTTCGCCACATTTTGTTTGTTTTCATGCATCCTCAACTTGTGATCATCCATTTACTCTCAAAACAAGCTTCAAATAACCCTATGGTACACAAAATAGTCTCCTTGCTACACAAATTTTGCATAGGGTCTCTCGTTACGCAAGCTCTATGAAGCATCTTTCGCTATGCATCCTATGCTCATTTGTTTTGTTGTGTAAAAAACCAGTAAGACCCATTTTTTCCATAATAGCATACCTTCTCAAAATTATGCCTCTCATATAGTGAAATCCCCTAATGCTAAATAGACCAAACCCTAGCAGATGTACAGGGCCAACTTGCTACAATTGAGAAGCCTCACACTTCACCTACAGAAGGAGAAAAAAATTGTAAAGTGGCTAAATAAATAGTTAAGGGAGGCTCAAGATATTATCATCCAGCTTAGGGAGGAGAATAGGTTGTCAGAACTAAGGATTTAGATACATTTTCAGGAATGTGGACCAGCTATCACAAATACTTGTGCAGTAGTCTCAAAGGCCCAATCAAAATTAAAGAGAAGTGCACTCTTATCTAGGCAAGTACAGAATTTGAAGAAGCATAATTTATCACTAAGGAAGACCAACATGTCCTTGAGGTTACAAGTGAAAATTGATGAGGAAGGAAAAGGTAATATGGATCTTCTTGCTGAGATAGAAGAAATATAAAGGAATATTCCTCACAATTTTTTCTTTTGGAAAAAGGGTTCATCACAGGTTTTGAGTATGTTATGGAAATTTTGTTCACTTTGAGAAAGTGCAATTTCAATAGTGATAAAAAGGAGTGAGGATGTTGTAAAATTCAAGATTTGTTGTAAAAATAACTTTACACTCTTTATACCCATGATTCATAGCAGGATGACAAGATAAAACCACCATCCAAGCCACCTCTTCACTTTTGTTTAAAAAATGGCCATGTACAACACTTATGTAGCAAGCTCTCGATACGCAAATACTGTAAGTACACAAGGATTGAAATGTCAACAATATATGGTTGGTAATCTATTTTGAAGTAAGCTTTAGTCTCCATAATTTTTTTGGACACCAGAAACACATAGATTTGAAGAAAATCCCCACGCTACACAAAGTTTTCTATGCAACTGTTGTAGGTTACAGTTACACAGTGTGCATGCAATGCAACTAATAGTTTAGTGGTAAAATTCAAGATCAATTTTTGACCAACTGGAGAGGATTTTGTACAAACCCAGAGATTTTTTTGTCAAGAATGAACTAAGTAACAAAAACCTCTCTCGGGTTTTACACAGGTGTCATCGTTTGGGATATTTGAATGAATCTTTACAACACTATTTTTCGGATTTCAACATTTAATGTTTTCCTGTTTTAGTCATCATCTTTGGGCGCAGATTAAGATAATGTGGAGAATCATTTTTGAAAACCAAAAGAGTTTTTTGTAAATAACGGACCCAATAGAAAAAAACCACTCTAATTTTTTACACAGTAGTCATTATTGGGAATATAGGAAATGATCTTTGAGGCTTATTTTCCAGAAATTCGCCAAGCCAGATTTGTTGGCAGAGTTCTAGAATATTTTTAAATTCAACTTGATGGACCTCCAACTCAGCAAGGATGATCCGAAATTGATATGGATATTGAAGACTAAATATTATCCTATCATATTCCATGATTTTCTCTTCATTTGGCACATTTTTAGTTGGTAAAAAGTCCAACCCTAGATAGTAGGATATGGGCAGATTTTGGCAAATATTTTTTCCTAACTTATTGTAACAACTTTATATCTTTGTAAAAAGATGGATTTCAACATCCTTAGGCTAGAATATGATAATTATCTATGTATTTGAGAACTTTGAATGTGCAAATGGGTGGGCAGAAGCAAGGACATTTTTCTTGATATTGTATTTTTTTTTTTAATCTGAATGAAATACAAATGTAGAAGTCCAGAGATTTTCAAGACAAAGATTCTAATGGTGGTGGCTTGAATTTTGTGCTCTAGTATTTGTATGTACATATTGTGTTCTTATTCTTCATTTGCATTTCATCTTTTTAAATTTGATATTAAAGGGTATGAAATTCATCTTAATGGTGCTTTAGATTCAAGCAATTTAAATTATGTGTTTCTTTCTTAACTTATCGGAATTCACCTTTCATGGTGCTATGATTTTGTTATATGTTTCATTCTTCTTTCACTCTACACAAAAAATTTAAAAACTCAAAGTTCATCACCCACTTATCTTTTGTTTCTTTGAAGAGTTCCACCTACTAGTCATTGTTTTCATTCGTTTTCAAAGGTTGACTACATTGCCGAATAGATCCTTCTCCCTTTTGCCAGCAAAACTCTATAAAAATCTCTTCAATCATCAAAACCTAGTCATCAATATAGCAAGAAAACCTATCTATTAGAGACTAAGTGACAAGAGAGATCCCTCTCTGAACTGAATAGGCTAGTCTCCAGTTCTAAAGTGGTTATGTGGTTACCTTTGTGAGTTTCCTCCTCAACCTAGGAAATAAACTAAGTGTTGACATTTTGGCACCGTTGTCGGGGATCGAAGGTGAAATCTTCCCTGGGATAAAATGACAAGGATCAGATTTGACTTTTGATGGTGAACATAGGTCAAACACAAAGAAGTTTGAACCATTCACTTGGTGACTCCAATCATGCTTCAATCAGATTCAAAGACTCCACTGGGGGACGTGATCCATTGACAGAGACATGGAAGGACATCATGGTAAAACCAAGTATCAAAGCTTCAATTTTTTCCAATAGATCTTATTATTTTTCATCAGTTACCTCTTGTCCTTTCCTGAACAAGTTAAAAGAATTTGTCTTGACCTGTTATATTCTAATGAAGACCAATGACCATAAATCTACATTTGAAAATCCTTCTTTAATAGCTGCATATCCTTATTATTGCATTGTTGAGCCTGACCAAAAACCTTCATATAAATCACATGATGTTCAAGACGAATCTAATGAGTTTCATGTGAACAAGGTTGATCTTATACCTCCTGAGCTTGATACTACACCCTCTAAGATTCCAGACAGATATATGCCTCTCAAGTTGCCTCATGCCCTTCATGATTTTCCAGTAAAGGATTATAAGTATCTCCCTATCTTTGATGGAGATAACCTCTCGGCTGAAAAACACCTTCAAGGTTTTCAACATTTCAGTGACCTTTTTTAGATTGAATATGAGGATGTTTTAGTGAGATCCTTTTCCTAGTCATTGCAAGGAGAGGTCAAAGAATGGTATAAGCACCTACAAACTAAATCAATCGGCTCATGGGAGGAGTTGAAGAATGTATTTTTGAAATTTTGGGGCCAAAGGAAATATTTGGATCTACATCTTACATAGTTTTATGCCATGAAAAGGAAGAACAGTGAAACTATTTTTACATTCAATGGGAGATTTTCCAATATTTATTTCAAATTTCCCAAGGAAATTCAAACCACTGAAGTTGGTTCCATGCTCCATTATGCAACATCCTTTCATCCAGATTTGTATTTCCTTCTGATGGAAAGAAGATCTAACTTTTTATAACAAATGTTTAATTATGCTCAATAGGTTCAACAAAATATTCAAGCACGTAAACAAATTTAAAATGAGGAGTTGGATGCTAAAGAACATGACAGTGAATATGAACAAAAAGTATTTGATTTTAATTTTGAGCAGAGGGTTCATAATATTGTGTGTTCTCTTGAAGTTTTAAATGTTGATGATTTTGTAGAGGATCATATTCCACTTGTTGAAAAAGAAAGTGCTAATTTATCTTCTGATTCATCTCATGATAAGCATGGAGTTGATTGTTTTATGTATTCATTTGTAGACAGTCAAAAAAATGAATTTGCAAATCAACCTGTTGAAGAGCAAGTTGATGTCCCAAGATTTTTCCTGTTAGATGACATTACAGATGTGGATGTTTTTCCCTTGCATGATGAGTACAATGATGACTATGAGGTTAAATTTATAGATCAAGAAATTGCATGTTCTCTATTAGAAAATGATCATGTGTCTTTGCATATGGAGAACTTCATCAGTTTGTATTTGCAATTAGATATATGTTTGTCAGCAAGAAATGTTCAGTCTCAATAGTTTGAGGAAAGTAGTAAGCCTACATATTTTACTTATGACAGTGATGCCGAATCAGGAGACAAAAATTCTCTACCCTTATTCTTTGCTTCATTTAAATTGTTGAAAGAAAATTTTGAGACCATCAATGATGCTCAAAAGTTTGGGCCGATGCAAATGCATCTAGATTCATTTGAGCAAATTGACAATAAAATGCAACGATCTCCTCGTATGTTTGATGACCCTGTTGGTGATTATATGGAGGGTTTCAATGGTCAAAATTTTCAGCCCTTGGACAACCACGAGTTTGAAGATAAGCTAATTTCAAAAGAAACTATGTATTTTTTTCTAGTAGGGGTTTCATTGCAGAAATTTAGTGCATATGTTCAACCCTTTTATCACAGCTATCAGTTATATTTGCATGAAGGAAAAAATGAAGTTAGAGGGGTCACACATCAGAGTGAAAATCTTGAGAAATGTTTGGACATCAGTTTTTTTTCCTATAAGGATCCTTTTAAAGTCTTGTTGGAGTCAGTAAGAAGCCCCAATTTCTCAGATTTTGTCAAATTCAGATTTGTTTGCAAGTTTTTAAATGAATTGCCAATAAGTAGGTTTCTTATTTTTTCTCTAAGAAAGGACATGCGAAAAGCTCAAATTATGGACAAAACACTTGCATGGATGCACTAGATCTATGATTTCACTTGAATGATAAGTTTATGGATAAACTTAGGGTAGGTAGAAATGTGCCTGAATAAGTTGATCACTCTGAGAATCTTTTTCGGTAGTGTGCTTTTAATTCAGTTTTCAGTTTACAATTGACAGTTGTCATTTTCAATTTGGGTTGCAGTTTGGTTTCAGTTTGAAAGGAGCAGGTTAGTTTGCAGATTACAGTGTTGGGGTTGGAACAACCCAATGGATAAGGCACCTAGTTTGTTGTTCTTTGTTTTCTCATAGAAAGGACAACATCCCCATTGGAGCCAAATGTTAGCATCGCTATTTTTGGGTAAAGTTGGAAGTTTTTTCAAAGTTTCTAAAGTCATACCTTGGTCATGGGAAGACCAAGGTATTCCAAATTGAGTCATAGTGTGTGTGTGTGTGTGTGTGTGTGTTTTGTCTCATGATGATTCAAATTCCTTGGGTCATTGATCAAATAAAAGATAATATGCATGCCAAAAGAGAGTCAAGTTATAAGTCTAATTCATTTTGGTTTGAAATAATTTCACAAGGTGCGAAGTGGTATGTCAAAGTTGAGTTGTAAATCTAGGAGGGAAGGTCATTTTAAAGGGTATCAAAGATCATAATCACATATGATGAATTCAGAATGGAGGTTATGATCATGTTTCATGTTATTTGTACCTTGACTTCAGAAAACATGTGCACGCTGTGCAAATGCACTGCACAAGTTACTTGGATCTGTTTGAAAAGTCTTATCATAAAAAATGGGTACTTTTCCATTTCAAATCTCTTCCTATCATTTCATGCATGTATCTTCACCACATTTTGTTTGTTTGCATGCATCATCGACCCGTGATCAACTATTTCCTCTTGAAACAAGCTTCAAATAACCCTCTAATATGCAAACCAGTCTCCTTGCTACGCAAATTTTGCATAGGGCCACTCGCTATGCAAGATCTGTGCAACATATTTCACTACGCATCCCCTATTCATTTGTTTTGCTATGTAAAAAACCAATAAGACCCATTTTTTCCATACTATCATACCTTCTCAAAAGTCTACCTCTCATATAGTGAAATCCCCTAAGGGTAAATAGACCAAACCATAGAATATGTATAGGGCCAACTTGCAACAATTGAGAAACCTCACACTTCACCCACAAAAGGAGAAAAAAACTGTAAAGTGGCTCAAGATCTTATCATTCGGCTTAGGGAGGAGAATAGGTTGTCAGAACTAAGGATTCAGAGACATTTATAGGAATGTGGACCAGCTATCACACATTCATGTGAAACACTCTCAAAGGCCCAATCAAAATTAAAGAGAAGTGCACTCTTATCTAGTCAAGTATAGAATTTGAAGATGCATAATTTATCACTAAGGAAGACCAACAGGTCCTTGAGGTTACAAGTGAAAATTGATGATGAAGGAAAAGGTAAGATGGATATTCTTTCTAATATAGAAGAAATATAAAGGAAGAGTCCTCGTCTTTTGGAAAAAGGGGTCATCACAAGTTTTGAGTATTTTATGGAAAAAAATTTCACTGTGAGAAAGTGAAATTTCAATAGTGATAAATAGGAGTGAGGATGTTGTCAAATTCAAGATTTGTTGTAAAAATAACTTTACACTCTTTATACCCCTGATTCAGAGAAGGATGACAAGATAAAACCACCATCCAAGCCACCTCTGTAGTCTTTTTAAAACAATTATCACGTAGAGCACTTGCGTAGCAAGCTCTCGCTACACAAACACTGTAAGTACACAGGGAATGAAAGGTCAACAAGAGATGGTTGGTAATATGTTTTGAGGTAAGTTTTAGTCTCCAACAAGTTTGTGGACACAAGCAACACATAGTATTGAAGAAAATCCCCACGCTATGCAAAGTTCACTACGCAACTGTTGTAGGTTGCAGTTACACAACATGCACGCTACGCAAATGACAGTTTAGTGGTAAAATTCAAGATCATTTTATGACCAACTAGAGAGGATTTTGGACAAACCTAGAGATTTTTTTGTCAAGAATGAACTAGATAAAAAAATATCTCTTTGTTTTTACACAAGTGTCATGGTTTGGGAGATTTGAATGAATCTTTACAACCCTTTATTTCAGATTTCAACATTTAATGTTTTCCTATTTTAGTCATCATCTTTGGGCGCAAATTCCGATATTATGGAGAAAATTTTTTGAAAACCAATTTTTTTTCAAGAACGGACCAATAACGAAAATCTCTCTCATTTTTTACACATGTGTCATTATTGGGAATATATGAAATGATCTTTGAGGTTTATTTTTTAGAAATTCGTCAAGCCAAATTTACTGGCAGAGTTCTAGAATCTTTTGAAATTCAACTTGATGGACCTCCAAATCAGCAAGGTTGATTCGAAATTGATATGGATATTGAAGCTTGGATATTCTCCTATCAAATCCCATGATTTTCTCTTCAGTTGGCACATTTTTAGTTGGTAAAAAATCAAACCCTGGATAGTAGGATATGGGCAGATTTTGGGAAATATTTTTTCCTAAGTTATTGTAACAAGTTTCTATCTATAGAAAAATATGGATTTCGACCTCCTTAGGATAGAATATGATATTTATCTATATATTTGAGCACTTTGAATCTGCAAAGGGGTGGGAAGAAGTAAGGAATTTTTTCTTGATATTGTAATTTTTTTTTAATCTGAATGAAATACAAATGCAGAAGTCCAGAGCTTTTCAAGAGAAAGATTCTAATGGTGGTGGCCTAAAGTTTGTGCTCTAGTATTTTTATGTACATATTGTGTTGTTATTCTTCACCTGCATTTCATCTGTTTAAATTGGATATTAAAGGGTCTAAAATTCATCTTAATGGTGCTTTAGATTCAAGCGATTTAAACTTTGTGTTTCTTTTTTAACTTATTAGAATTCACCTTTCATGGTGCTCTGATTTTGTTATATGTTTCATTCTTCTTTCACTCTACACACCAAATTTAAAAATTGAAAGTTCATCACCTATTTAGCCTTTGTTTATTTGAAGAGTTCCACCTACTAGTCATTGTTTTCATTTGTTTTCAAATGTTGACTCCATTGCCCAACATATAATTCTCCTTCTTGCCAGCAAAACTCTATAAAAATATCTTCAATCATCAAAACCTAGCCATCGATCTAGAAAGAAAATCTATCTATTAGAGACTAGGTGACAAGAGAGATCCCTCTCTGAACTGAATAGGCTAGTGTCCAGTTCTAAAGTGGTTATGTGGTTAGCTTTGTGAGTTGCCTCCTCAACCTAGGCAATAAACTGAGTGTTAACATTTTGGCACCTTTGTCGGGGAGCGAAGGTGAAATATTCCCTGGGATAAAAAGACAAGGATAAGATTTGACTTATGATGTTGAACAGAGGTCAAACACAAAGAAGGTTGTACCATTCACCTGGAGACTCCAATCATGCTTCAATAAGATTCAAAGACTCCACTGGGGGATGATATCCATTGATAGAGATATGGAAGGACGTCATGGTAAAACCAAGTATCAAAGATTTAGTTTTTTTCCAAGATATCTTATTATTTTTCATCAGTTACCTCTTGTCCTTTCTTGAACAAGTTAAAAGAATTTGTCTTTACCTATTATATTCTAATGAAGACTACGAATTTGCATTTGAAAATCCTTTTTTAAGAGTTGCATATCCTTATTATTGCATCATTGAGCCTAACCAAAAACCTTCATCTAAATCACATGATGTTCAAGACTAATCCGATGAGTTTCATGTGACCAAGGACGATATTATACCTCCTGAGATTGATACTATACCCTCTATTATCCAATACATACATAGGCCTCTCAAGTTGCCTCATTCCCTTTATGATTTTCCAGTAAAGGATTATAAGTATCTCCCTATCTTTGATGGAGATAACCTCTCGGCTAAAAAACACCTTCAGGGTTTTGAGAATTTCGGTGACCTTTTTTAGATTGAATATGCGGATGTTTTAATGAGATCCTTTTACCAGTCATTGCAAGGAGAGTTCGAATAATGGTACAATCACCTACAACCTAAATCAATAGGCTCATGGGAGGAATTGAAGAATGTCTTTTTGAAATTTCAGGGCAACATGAAATCTTTGGATCTACATCTTACAGAGTTTTATTCCATGAAAAGGCAGAGCAGTGAAACTATTGCTATGTTCAGTAGGAGGTTTTCCAGTATTTATTACAACTTGGCCAAGGAAATTCAACCCACTGAGGTTGTTTCCATGCTCCATTATGCAATATCCTTTCATCCATGTTTGTATTTCCTTCTGATTGAAAGAAAAACTAACTCCTTACAACAAATGTTTAATGATGCTTAGGAGGTTCAACACAATATTAAAGCATGTAAACAAATTCAAAATGAGGAGTTGGATGGTAAAGAACATGACAGTGAATATGAACAAAAAGAAGTTGATTTGAATTTTGAGGAGAGGGTTAATAATATCGTGTGTTCTCTTGAAGCTTTAAATGTTGATGATTTTGCAGAGGATCATATTCCACTTGTTGAAAAAGGAGGTGCTAATTTATCTTTTGATTCATCTCATGATAATCATGGAGTTGATTGTTTTATGTATTCATTTATAGACAGTCAAGAAAATGAATTTGCAAATCAGTGTGTTGAAGAGCAAGTTGATGTCCCAAGATTTTTCCTGTTAGATGACATTGCAGATGTGGATGTTTTGCCTACGTATGATGAGTACAATGATTACTATGATTTTAACTTTATAGAGCAAGCAATTGCATGTTCTCTATCAGAAAATGATACTATGGCTTTGTATATGGAGAAATTCATTAGTTCAGATTTTCAATTAGATATATGTTTGTCAGCAATAAATGTTCAGCCTCGGTAGTTTGAGGAAAGGAGTAAGCCTGCATATTTTATTTATGACAACGATGTCGAATCAGGAGATGAAAATTATCTACCCTTATGCTTTGCTTCATTTAAATTTTGGAAAGAAAATTTTGAGACCATCAATGAAGTTCAGGAGTGTGAGCCGATGCAAAGGCATCTAGGTTCATTTGAGAAAATTGAAAGTAAAATGTAACAATCTCCTCGTATGTTTGATGACCCTGTTGTTGATTACATGGAGGGTTTCAGTAGTCAAAATTTCATCCATTGGAAAACCATGAGTTTTAAGATAAGATAATGTCCAAATCAGCTATGTATTTTTTTCCAGCAGGGGTTTTATTATATCAATTCAGTGCAGATGTTCAACCCTTTTATGACAACTATCAATTAGATTTTCATGAAGTAAAAAATGAAGTTAGAGGGGTCACACATCAGAGTGACAATCTTGACCAATGTTTGGACATCAGTTTGTTTTCCTATAAGGATCCTTTTCCAGTCTTTTTGGAGTCAATAAGTAGCCCCAATTTCTCATATTTTGTCAACTTCAAATTTGTTTGCAAGTTTTTAAGTGAATTGTCAATAAGTAGGTTTCTTATTTTGTCTCTGAGTAAGGACATGGGAAAAGCTCAAATTATGGACAAAACACTTTCATTTCTCCACTGGATCTATAATTTCACTTGAATGATCAGTTTATGGATCAACTTAGGGTAGGTAGAAGTGTTCCTGAATAAGATCATCACTCTGAGCATCTTTTTCGGTAGTGCGCTTTTAATTCATTTTTCAGTTTATAGTTGACAATTGTCATTTTTAGTTTGGTTTCAGTTTGAAATGAGAAGGTTACAGACCTCAGTTTAGAGATTATAGTGTTGAGGTTGGAAAAACCCAATGGATAAGGCACTTGGTCTATTGTTCTTTGTTGTCTCATAGGGAGGAAAACATCCCCATTGGAGCCAAATGTCAACATCATTATTTTTGGGTAAAGTTGGAAGTTTGTTCAAAGTTTGTAAAGTCATGCCTTGGTCTTGATAAGACCAAGGCATTCCAAATTGAGTCATAGTGTGTGTGTGTGTGTGTGTGTGTGTGTGTGTGTGTTTTGTCTCATGATAATTCAAATTACTTGGATCATTGATCAAATAAAAGATAATATGCATGTCAAAAGAGAGTCAATTTATAAGTCTAAGTCATTTTGGGTTGAAATAATTTCACAAGGTGGGAAGTGGTATGTCAAAGTCGAGTTGTAAGTTTAGGAGGGAAGGTCAGTTAAAAGGGTATCAATGATCATCATCACATATGATGAAGTCAACATGGAGGTTATGATCACGTTTCATTTTAGTTGTACCTTGACTGCAGAAAACATGTGTGCGCTATGTAAATGTGCTACACAAGTTACTTGGAGAAGTTTGAAAAGTCTTATCATAAAAAACAAATACTTTTCCCTTTCAAATATGTTCCTATCATTTCATGCATGTATCTTCACAACCTTTTGTTTTTTCACATGCATCCTCAACCTATGATCATCCATTTCCTCTCAAAGCAAGCTTCAAAGAACCCTCCGCTACACAAACCTGTCTCTTCTCTACGCAAGTTTTGTGCAGGGTCTATCGCTACGAAATCTCTATGCAACATCTTTTTCTACGCATCCCCTATTCATTTGTTTTGTTGTGTAAAAAACCAGTAAGACCCATTTTGTCCATACTAGCATACCTTCTAAAAATTATGCCTCTCATAGAGTGAAATCCCCTAATGATAAATAGAACAAACCCTAGAAGATGTACAAGGCCAACTTGTAGCAATTGAGAAACCTCACACTTCACCTGTAGAAGGAGAAAACAACTGTAAATAACAAGTTGTCATAAATAAGGATTCAGAGACATTTTCAGGAATGTGGACCAATTATTACAAATTCATGTGCAACACTCTCAAAGGCCTAATCAAAATTAAAGAGAAGTGCACTCTTATCTAGGAAAGTACATAATTTGGAGAGGCACAATTTATCACTAAGGAAGACCAACAGTTCCTTGAGGTTACAAGTGAAAATTGATGAGAAATGAAAAGGTAATTTGTATATTCTTGTTGATATAGAAGAAATACAAAGGAAGAGTCCTCACATTTTTGTCTTTTGGAAAAAGGGGTCATCACAGGTTTTGAGTATTTTATGGAAATTTTCTTCACTATGAGAAAGTGCAATTTCAATAGTGATAAAAAGGAGTGAGGATGTTGTCAAATTCAAGATTTGTTGTAAAAATAAATTTACACTCTTTATACCCCCAATTCAGAGAAGGGTGACAAGCTAAAACCACCATCCAATCCACCTCTGCTTTTTTGTTTAAAAAACTATCATGTATAATACTTGCATGGCAAGCTCTGGCTACACAAATACTGTAAGTACACAGGGATTGAAAGGCCAGCAAGAGATGATTGGTGAGATGTTTTTAAGTAATTTTTAGTATCAAACAAGTTATTGGACACAAGAAACACACAGGTTTAAATAAAATCCCCACGCTATGCAAAATTCGCTACGCAACTGTTGTAGGTTGTAATTACACAACGTGCACGCTACACAAATGACAGTTTAGTGGTAACATTAAAGATGATTTTCTGGCCAAATGGAGAGGATTTTGGACAAAACCAAAGTGGTTTTTGTCAAGAATGAACTAAATATCAAAAACCTCTCTCAGTGTTTACATAGGTGTGACATTTTGGGATATTTGAATGAATCTTTACAACCCTTTTTTCCATATTTCAACATTTAATGTTTTCCTGTTTTAGTCATCATCTTTGAGAGATGATTACGAGAATATGGAGAATAATTTTTGAAAAATAAAATAGATATTTGTCAATAACAGACCCTATAAAAAAAACCTCTCTCAGTTTTTACACAGGTGTCATTATTGGGAATATATGAAATGATCTTTGAGGCTTATTTTCCATAAATTCGCCAAGCCAGATTTGTTAGCAGAGTTCTAGAATCTTTTGAAATTCGACTTGATGGACTTCCAAATCAACAAGGTTGATCTGAAATTGATATGGATATTGAATGTTGGATAGATTTTCTCTTCAGTTGGCACACTTTTAGTCGATAAAAAAAAACCCTAGATAGTAGGATATGGGCATATTTTGGCAATTATTGTTTCCTAAGTTATTGTAACAACTTTTTATCTTTGGAAAAATATGGATTTAGACCTCCTTAGGCTAGAATATGATATTTATCTATATATTTGAGCACTTTGAATGTGAAAAGAGGTGGGAAGAAGTAAGGACATTTTTCTTGATATTGTAAAATTGTTTTGAATCTGAATGAAATGCAAATGCAGAAGTCCAAAGATTTTCAAGACAAAGATTCTAATGGTGGTGGCATGAAGTTTGTTCTCTAGTCTTTGTATGTAAATATTGTGTTCTTATTCTTCATCTACATTTCATTTGTTTAAATTGGAGATTAAAGGGTATGAAATTCATCTTAATGGTGCTTTAGATTCAAGGGATTTAAACTTTGTGTTTCTTTCTGAACTTATCAGAATTCACCATTCATGGTGCTCTGATTTTTTTATATGTTTAATTCTTCTTTCACTCTACACAACAAATTTAAAAACTGAAATTTCATCACCTATTTAGCCTTTTTTTCTTTGAAGAGTTCCACCTACCAGTCATTGTTTTCATTCTTTTTCAAAGGTTGACTCCATTTCCCAACATATCATTCTCCTTATTGCCAGCAAAACTATATAAAAATATCTTCAATCATCAAAACCTAGCCATCAATCTAGCAAGAAAACATATCTATTAGAGACTAAGTGAAAAGACAGATCCCTCTCTGAACTGAATAGGCTAATGTCCAGTTCTAAAGTGGTTATGTGGTATATATATATATATAATTTTCAAGCTAAAGTATGCAATTAAAGCCTCTTTTAGACACTCTAAAAGTTAGATTTCTATGGTTTTTGCCAATTACAGTAGTAAACTAACCTTGTAAAAATAATAAATAATATGTAACAATGACAATAATAAGTTCTTAGAAATACCACAATTGACCATGAAAATTAAGCAGAATACCAATAGAACATTATCCAATTGTTAGAGGTAATTTTTTAGTGCGTCAATCCACCTTTAGATGAGTGTATGCATAAAAATAATGTTTTTTTAGATAATTTTAGCAAACTTTTATAACAAAAGCAAGAAATATAGTGAGTTTTCTAGGGTTAGAGTTAGTATATTTAATAGGATGCTTGAGATCTTTGAGAAAGTTTTATCAATCAATTCACCATAGGATTTCTTTAAGATTAGTTCCTTTTTAGGGCTTTGGAGTCTTCTAATGAAACCAATCTTGAAGGTTGATATAATTGAAACCAAGTGGTAGGATCTAATGCCTAAGGTGCAAGCACATTTGGGCCTTAGGTCTTATATCTTGAGGAGAAGAAATTCTAGGGTGAAATCACATTTTGGCCCTAGAAATCGTTCCTCCCTTATTGTAGCTTCAACTAATTCAAAGATCAAATGTCTAGGGATAAAATCCTAAAGTGATAAAACTTTTGGGTTTTAGGGTTCTAACCCTAGCAAGGACAATTAACCAATTCTATACAAATATAACCTTGTGAGCGGAAGAAGCACTTATGTTCCTCTCTTAGGGTTTCATCAAACAATACTTCTTGCAAGTTGCAATAAAATAACAATTTCACCATAAACATTAATATCATGAACAATAGTTGTAAAAATTCACTTTCTTCATCCAATAAACCAAGAGAATGTAACTGTAATTACAGAAATATCCATCCAAAATTAACAAATACATCCACAAGAGACCATTCAAAGCCAAGCGCATGAGAGAGAAAGAGCCAATAATATTCAAGGGCCGAAAATTTCAGATATGTTACCCACAAAGGTGAGTGAACGTTGATGAAAAAATGAAAGTGAAGATTGTCTTCTTATATGAGGCCTAGCTCTTCACTTTTGTGCACATAATATAACAAATGTTCAAAACACATTGGGATGACCCCTCATTTAACCTTTACATCATGTAATAAATGAAAATACATCAAAATAGAAATATTTTTTGAAAATGGCTTACCCCTTATGAAGAAATATTAGATAAATTTTCGGTCGAGGAGCCATCATCTCTAATTATTTTCCAAATTGAATTGATATTTTTTCTACAATTTTCAAAACAATGGAAGAATTTGGTATTGTTGTCACCTACCTCAAGCTATATCACCCTTCTTTTTAGGTGCCATTGTTTTTCATTTTTCTAGGAGCAACTTCTTTTTTTTATTTTCAAATTAATTAAGATCATCTTTTTGAGAAATCGTTAGGAATCTGAAACCTTCTATATAAATCCTAGAAGCTAAAGCTTCTTCTACTTCCTGGAGGATTCTATTTTCCTTCTCTCATTTTCCCCTTGACCATTGAATAACCAATTGTTCATCCTTTTTTAGGTCCAAATTGAATTGGATAGCCATATGTCCATTTATATTTATTGAAAGGTACCTAGGCATTCTTCAAGATTTGAATGAAGTCTTATTCATTGAGCCATTCAGGGTTCAGTTTAAAGGGGATTAATGTCCTCCTTTGAGTAGGATATTGATCTATAAACTATCATGGATATTCCACTGGAATAGTTTGTAAAAAAATATATTAAACTATTATGAAATCCTACATTTTCAATTTATTTCCTTAGATTCCCAGATTAGTTAATTACTAGCTTTGCTTGGATTTATGAAATAATTGAATTATGAAAATAAAATAAATGAGAAAAATAACACGCCATCCACATATAAATGAACACAAGATACATCCTAGTGTTGAGACCTCAACACCTTCCCCAATTCCACGAGCTTGGGGCCCTCCTGATTTTTTTTCACTTGATATCCTTTGATCACTGCACCCATTATCTAGGTTCTCTTGATTTTTAATTGTTTATCATTTGTTGGTTGAACATATGAATTATGGTTGATTTCCTGATGTTTTGAGTTACATCATGTCATAGACACGATTGAGTGTGGTAATAGTCTTATCAATTTTGTTTGTGTTGCAAGTAGTCTTTATTGCGCATGTCATATTCACATGTGTTTTTGTGCCTCTTGGTTCTTTGACTAACCCTAACCATGGAAGTGCCATGTATCGTTACCTAGGTTAATTGCAATTTCTGCAAGACATAGGTTGGCTCTAAATTACTTCTCAGAAATGAATTAGTACTCCTACCAAATACTCAATACCAAGTGCTCCAAACATTAGTTGGTTGTTTTCATAGGATAATATATCTCAACTATGTTTTGCTAGAAACAACCCCTCCCCATGATTTTCCCTTTATTCTTTTTAAATTATTTTTTCTTTAAAGTTGAAGAAATCATGGGGACCCTCCCATTTATTTCAACTTTTCAAGGTCCATTTGGATAGGTCATTCATTCTTATAAGTTTGTCTCAAGTGACCAACTCCAATCTTGTGTTATCAATGGACCAAACTAGGCTTGAATATGCTTTACCTTCTAGTATTCATTTAGCATTGATATAGACCATGTCACTATACCAATTTTTTCCCAACATTGATACATCGATGAAGGAAAGTCTTTTTGATGTTGATACATTGGTGAAGGAAATTATTTTTGGTGTCGATACGTCGAAAGGAAAGTCTTTATGGCACCGATCTGTTGATTTTTCATATGAGAAAGAATATGCAAGATTAATTATTACAATGATGAGTGTTCCATATATAGATAACATATGGTGACCATCCATGAAAGGATGTGTCCCTTAGATAATAAATAACTACTTATTTATTTATTTATTTATTATTATTATTATTATTATTATTATTATTATTATTATATGAAAGAATGTCTTCCCAATGTTTTCCAAACATCTACACTCCCTCTCAACGAGGGAGATATTATTCATCGTTCCAAAGATTGTCTCTGAAGTATACAAACTTCACCCTATACTCATGAAATTTGTCTTTCAGTCTTCGGAGATGTCTCTCTCCCACCTGAACCGAGGCAAAACTCCTTCTGTGGATCTCCCTCTAAGCCAATTGACTCTCTCTGAGATCAGGCTCACTTTGGGTCCACATGTGATATCATCTAGAATCTTGAGTCTTTATCATTCCTTGTAAAATCACCATGACTAGGACAAAGACTACACCAAGTTCATTCACCACAGGTACACCCCTATGATTGAATGTCATTCTGATGCTAATTGACACATGGAAAGCACCTTGAGTCCATATTATTCCTTGTCATGATCAAGGAAGGACTACACATAGGCCCATTTACTACAAGTACACCTTTGTGATAAATGTATCCTATCTCCATTGGTCTGCAGCCCAATCTAGGAGAAGGTTAACCCGATTATTACTCGGGACATTGTAGCAGAAGGCCTATCACACATGGCACTCCCATGTGGACTTCTAGAGGCTACTCCCTTTAGAAACACTAGGGTAAACTCCCCATATTTTGTGATGTTAAGGTCAACTCCCTTGAAATATCTTCATGTGCTCTCCACAAGGGACGTTGGGATATAATCCCAAACCCACTTATCCTCATAGATCAACTCAACTCAGTCACAGAGGAGTATGATACGGAAGTATAGAGGCTACTCTCTCTAGAAACACTAAGGTCAACTCCACATAGTGTGTGATGTCAAGGTAAAATCCCTTGATGTGTCCTCATGTTCTCTCCACAAGGGACATTGGGATATAATCCCAAACCCACTTATCCCTCTCGAATAAGTGTCCTCACATATCAACTCAACTCAGTCACAAAGGAGTACAATCTGGAGAATGTGTCAGGAATATGAAAGCATTAAGACTCCCTCTCAGCGAGGGAGAGATTCTCTGCCACATTGGGTCTATCACAGAAGTACTCGAACTTCGTCCTGGTAAGGGGTTTTGTAAGAACATCATCAACCTGCTCATCTCTAGGAAGGTGTTGCACTAGTACTGCCTTCCTCTGCACTATGTCTCGGATGTAATGGTACCTGATATCAATGTGTTTTGATTTTTCATGAAACATTGTATTCTCTTAGGGATTCACACAACTCTAGTTATCACAATGAATAATGGTGGAATCCATCACATGTCCAAATAAATCTGCAAGGATCTTTCAAAGCCACACGGCTTCACAAACTGCCACACATAATGCAATGTACCCTGCTTGGTGCTCAAAGCCACAAAAGTATGTTTCATGCTACATCAGGAAACCATGGAAGATCCCAAAGTGAAGAAACACCTAGAGGTGCTCTTCATGTCCATTATGCTCCCTTCCCAATCAGAGTCAATATATCCCTTCAATATCATTTCAATACTGGAATTATATTTTAGACCATTTCCAACTGTGCCTCGCAGGTATCTCAACACATGCTTCATAACAATCCAATGTGTCTAGTGTCTCAGATGACTCATAAACTGGATAAGTGCACTCACTTCATAGAAAATATTTGTTATGACATTAACCAGATACATCAATTATCCAATCAGTTGTTTGTACAGGGTCAGATCAATATCGTCGAAATCAGAATAAGACACACTTAGTTTCTTCAAATTTGTCACCATTGGTGTAGCCATGGGCTTATAGTTCAACATCTAAAACTTATTCAATATATTAGCTATATACTTCCCCTGACTCATGAAGATATCATCAGTTATTTTCCACACCTCTACTCCCAAGAATTAGTGCATCATACCAAGGTCATTCATCGAAAACTCAGAGGCAAACATATACTTGCATTCAACAATAAGGCTCTCTATACTTGTGAGGAATAAATCATCAATGTAGAGGACCAAACTTAGGGACTCACCATTAAAAATATTGTAGTACAAGTTGGGATAAGAAACACTTTTTCTAAATCCCAAACTCATCAGGTGTCCATCAATCCTTATATACCAAACTCGAGGTGTCTGCTTGAGTCCATACAAGACCTTCTTCAACCTGCACATGAGACTCCTTCTCATGTATCATGAAACCATATGGTTTCTCGATGTATACTTCTTCATCAATATATCCATTTAGAAAGGTTGTCTTCACATCCATATGATGTAGTCTCTAACCCATGGATGTTGCAAGGGAAATAATCATTTGGATAGAAGTGTATCGGCGAATGAGAAAATATCTTTATTCCCTCCACCTGAGAGAATCCTATATAAAAAAATCATGTTTTGTGCTTCTCGATGCTTCTGTCAACTGTGTGCTTGATCTTATAGATCCACTTGGAAGTCACTATAGACTTCCCCTCGGGTCTTAGAAAAATATTCCACACATCATTCTTCATGATGGACCGATGCTCCTCCATCATCACATATCTCCATATTAGCTGACTAGATTCCTCCTCATAATAAGAAGGCTTAGAATCAATGATCTGGATCATAGTTGCGGCATAGAATGAATATCTCTAAGTTTTTTTTCTCTCTCGGAAGGTACCACAAGGATTTGCATGTCCTTCTGCCTCCTGTGGAGTATGATGAGCCCATGCAGGTCTCTTCTAACTTGTTTCTATATCTCTGGGAACATCAATTGGAGCTACATGATCAATGAGATCAATTGGATCAATAGGCTCAATTGTCTCCCTCTTAATTGCTGGAGGTTGAGGGGTAGAAGGCACCATCTCTTCCTGTGTCTCACTATTAATCTCCATGTGAGATCCTCTAGATGTCTTGAAGGCTACCTCCTCCTCAAAGGTAACATCTCTTCTCACCTCAATTTATCTTTGACCAGGGATGTAGATCCGGTATGCCTTCGAAGACTCACTATACCCCACAAATGTACCCTTTCTACCTAAAGGGTTTAGCTTGGTCCTTTTCTCTTTGGGTACATGACTGTATACTGGACACCCAAATATCCTAAAGTGTCCAACCCAGGCTTCACTCATTAACTGTTTCCATACTAGAAATATCATGGTTCCCTCGTGGAACACATGTCTAAGACATATCAATATTCCCTCATGGAACCAATTTCTAAGACATATCGAGGTTCCCTCATGAAACCAATGTCTTGGTTCCTTCATCTGACCACCTGAGGCACGTCAGGATGAAGTACACATTTTCTCTTGCTATTCCTTACAAGATCCTCCGGGGATAATGTCTCATGATTCTTCCTAAAACATATCTATGACACATCGAGGTTCCCTCATGGAACTAATGTCCCCCAAGACATATCGAGGTTTCCTTGTGAAACCAATGTCTTGGTTCTGAACTCTAGTTGGACTGAAGTTGTCCGAACTCCTCTCACTACATATTTGGTGTTCACCAAATTCTACTCACAATTTTGACTCCCTCTCAACCAAATCTGAGAGAAAATTATGAGAACCTATCATGTGCCTTTATCCAGGGTGCAAATCACAATTTTGTTTCAGTACTTGATATCTAATTGAAGGAAAAAGAAACTCTCTACTATACTTATCCAAATATTGAAATTAGGGCATCCACAATAGTATAAATCCATTTGAGGAGAGTCGTATGAGATTCGATGTAACTGCGCCTCCCCTATAATAAGTGCACATAGAATTCAAAATCCTCAACGACATCAAGAAACCAAGGTATCCATGTTCCCAAAAGACACCCTCAGCCGCAGTGATCTTCCTTTTCCCACTAGCTTCCCATCCTCTTGAAAGGGTTTGAAACACATGAAATTGACAAAGGAGCTAAAGAATGACCAAGCCTTCACCATATTTCTCAACATGTTCATGCTCATTAGAAAGTGTTATCACTCCAAAATCCACCCTAGACTGTAATCAGGTGAGCTTGGTAACATCAAAAGTTTTGTAAATGTAAATGATTTTTTTAAAAGGTCAAATGGAAAAGACTCAAAATAATAATGTTCCAACTCAGAAAACAGGGCTAGCATGCACCAACAATCAAGGTCTTGGCTAACTTCAATCAGTAATTGGGAGTGAGTATGAATAGAGGGAAGATTTTAATGAGAGGAATGTAGGGGTTGTTGTAAACATCAGGTCTACGAAAATCCTACGGAAGAAAGATTCTTAACACAAGATCTTCTTGAGTTCAGAAACTAAGGAAGCTAAATAAACATCATGATAATATAACAATCAAACATCCATCATAATATCACCACAACCTTTCATGTGAATCATTCAAAGCATGAACAATTAGCATCAGAGGCAAATAAGCTGAAAGAGGAGTTGATTTCTATTAACCAAAATGTCTTAAATCCAATACATAGCCAGTTCATAGTAACTTCATCAAAATATCACAGTATTAGGGAGCCTCAACTCAACCATTCGAACCCTTTTCCCTCCTTTGGAACATGGATTTATAATAAAAAGGAAAGGCCACAACTAGAGGTGTGATCTGGCCTTCCTCCCATCGGATTCTCTAACAACATTTATCAATTGAACACTTGTGCTAGCAGTTATAAACAAACTACTATAAAAAAGGAAATGTGATGGTAACTGATCCAACAATATTTAAATGACACTTCCTCCCTTGAACTTCATTGATGCGCCTCCTCTTGCATGCCAAGTGTCCTGTAGAGGTGGTAAGTTGTTATCATGTTCCCAACTACTATCTCATCCATTCTCCACATCATCAGCCACCTAAAAGAGTAATGAATTCGAACTCCTTGATTCCAGGTGCCAATAGGTAGCGCCATTCTGGTGTATCTCTGTGCAAATTTCGTCTCTGTCAGAAATTCGGTAGTGAATTTAGGTAGCACACTGTGGAATACAAAGCGCCCGGGAGAGTTGGTAGTGCCCAGGAAATTTACAGTGCCCAGGAGAGTTGGTAGCGCCCAGGAAATTTGTAGTGCCCAAGAGAGTTGGAAGTTCCCAGTGTAGAAATCATAGTGCCCAAGAACTTTGTTTGTGCACTGTGAAATTCGTAGCGCACTCCCCTATGCAAATCCATGCATGAAAATGGTGGAATATGCGAGAAATTGGGAACACCCTCATATATATCGTGGCTACATTTAGTTCTTCAACACCTGCACAATCATTTGGCACCGGATAATTGGAATGTTGGCTTAATTTATGGCTTGAATTTGAGTTGAATGCGCAGCTAGCATGTAGGATGGTATGACATGTAAACATGACTCGGAATTGGCATATGTGATATAGCTTAGGTTTAAGGGAATTTATAAGTAAGACACTTAAGTGCACATGCCCTTTTTTATTTTGATTTATTTAATAAATATATATAATAAACATAATTCATAAACTACAAAATAGTTTAGAAAAACATTATATATATTTAATAAAAACATTGTTTTTTATAATAAAAGTGTTTTTATGACAAACTTATCATAAAGATTTGACAGACTTCAATAAGGATTTCTAACCATTTATTTTCAGGTCAAGAGGATGAAGCCAAAGGATTTCTGGGCAAAGTGATCAATGGGAGCTTGATGAATAATTAGAAGGTTAAGGACACTGGCCAAAAGACTAAAGAAAAAAATAAATCAAGTAGAGAGTGATGAAAACACTCTCAAAAGTACCAGTTCATTTTGATCACTAACATTTGGCTCCAACTGGGATGGATACCTCCCTGCGAGGCTCCAAGAACCTAGTAGTTCCAGTCGATTTGTCTATTAGTCTATGGAGTCAACATTCAACCATTCAGAGAAAGTTCTCAAGACCTATCTTTATTCACACAAACTGACTACTATCTCTGCAAACTAAAAGAAAAGAAATGCTCAGACAATGAGCTTATTCCTACACTATCCTACTCTAAACAACTCAACAACTTTCTCAGGTGAAAACAAACTTCCACCATAACCATTCAAACTGTTTGGTAACCGAATCCTTCTCTTTACTGCAAATGATCCATAAAAAACAAGGAAAGTGTGACAGTTGACTAAATTCATACTTATGATTGCCAATATTACCTTCACATGTTGATAAAAAGATCAAGTCTGCATCCTCCAAAGCTTTTGAAAAGTGTAACTCTAAGTACTCATCGACAGGGTCATGAAACTGAAAGCAATGCCTGATTAATTTATGAAAGGTTACCTTTGTTGGATTACGGAGAGGGGGGGTGAATCAGTAATAGAGAAATTTAATCCCTTTTAACCATATAATCCAAGTGTTATATCAATGAAGCATTATCATCCAATAAATGCAGAGTAAATAAGCAATGAACAAATGAACAATCATGCACATACACAGTACACCAGTGGTTTACGTGGAAACCCAAATCGAGAGAAAACCACAGAATGATTTTTCTTATATGTCTTGAAGAATTACATTCATTGGAATCACCAACTTCTTTTGTTTTCCAGTTGCAACTGGAAGGAGGCTCCAACCCCCTAATTTCTCAGGCTACAACCTGAGGGAAGCTCCAACTCCCTAATTCTTTGGCTACAACCAAAAAGAGGCTACAACCCCCTTGATCCCGATTTATGTAGGAACACAATGAAATACATAAATACACATAAACACAGAGATGCAGTGGAAATAAGACTTCATTTCATCAATAACAAATGACTGAAAAATGCTTACAGACAGAATGGAAATAAACTAGCTAGGGCGCTGGTAGCTTATCTCTGAGAAGAGATGTGGAGGCTACTGGCCTCTGAACTACCTGTTACAATGAGGCTCGAAGGCCTATATATTACTGAGAAACAATGGAAAACCCTAAACATCCAAAAACCTAACCCTAGGAGATGAAACACCAGAATATGAGCCCTGTTGGGGTAAATTGGTACATCAATTTCCCGGGGTCGTAACTTTGGCATACTATCTTCATTTGACGCACATGATACATCATTAGAAATATCTATCCGATGACTACATTGCTGACAATGAATATTGAGTCTAGAATGGACTCATATTTGTCGGAGCATTCATGCCCAAAAAACGTCGTTTAGGGCCTCAAAACGGCTCTGGAAGTTTAGGACCTCAAGAACTGCTAAAAATAGTAAATTGTGCTACAATTAAGGAAACTGGAAAAAAAGAAACAATGGTGTGGGTCCAAGTGGAATAAGCGGGTGGCCACCAATATTCACCTGGCTCAGTCCTCCCCCCTTAGGAAGCAATGGTACCCATTGCGTTGAGTTCCTCCATGAGATGAGGAAACTTCTGTTGAACTTGGTCCCTAGTGAGCCACTTGCCCTGGTGAAGGAGTTTGCCTGCTTTGACAACTCGATATAGATGGATCCTCTGTTGGCGGGTGTTCTTGATCTGTGTGTCCATAATTCAATCAGTTGTGGCTTGTTCCATGCAATCTGGGTTTAACTCTGTTGGTGTGAGTTGTTCTGCCATGTCGGATGTGTCTAGTAGAGGTGGAAAGTAGGGCTGAAGGTGGTCCACATTGAACATTGGGTGCAGACCAAGGAATGGTGGAATACTGAGCTCAAAGGCATTGTCCCCTACAGCCTTGGTGATGGTGTATGGCCCATTTCGGAGCGGGAAAATCTTGCAGTAGGGTCCAGCAAGGCGCTCCTTTTGCAAATGTAGCCACACTTTGTCGCCCACCTGGAAGTTCTTTGGCACCCGATGTTGATCATGTCGTTGCTTGTACTTAGCATTGGCTCTATCCAAGATGTCATGAACTTGTTGGTGGATGTGTTGAATGCACTCAATGAAGTTATTTTCCTTGTTAGCCTCAGACTGGACATGGGTTGAATCTGCCCGAGTAGCCACAAATGGCATGGCTACGTCAATGGGACATAGTGGCTGGAATCCCAAGCCCACTTGAAAGGGGTTGTGGCTGGTTGAGCTATGGAGAGCCCGGTTGTAGTTGTGTTGTATATAGGGGAGGCTCTCATCCCATTTTCATGGATGCTTTGAGTTGTACATGCGCAGAATGTGTACAATCATCCGGTTGATGACCTCTGTCTGGCCATCATTTTGCGGATGGAAAGATGTGGACTTGGTGAGCTTGGTGTCCAGCATCGACCAGAGGCTGGACCAAAATGTAATGAGGAACCTACTGTCCCAATCTGAGATGATAGACTATGGGATCCCAAAGTGTACCCACACTCATTCAAAGAAGAGTTTAGTAGTGGCTTCTGTTGTGATATTCTTCTTGCATTCCATCATAATGGACATCTTCGAGAATCGGTCGATGACCACAAAAACACAGTCATTTCCATGCTTAGTAGAAGGAAGGCCCGACATGTAATCCATAGAGATGGATTCCCAAGGTTGACTGAGGGTAGGAAGTGGAGTATAGAGGCCTTGCTTCTTGATGGTCGGTTTGGCAATGGCGCAAGTAGTGTAGGACTTGATGTACTTCCTGACATCTTGTCGAAGGTTCGGCCAATAGAAATACTTTTGCAGTACTGCCATGGTTTTCTCGACCCCGAAATGCCCAGCGACCCGACTGTAGTGCGCCTCCCAAATCATCTTGTCACACTTGCTTGAAGGAACACAAAGGTGTCCCAGGTGACAAAGCAGGGCATCTTGGAGGTGAAAATTAGGAACTTGCTTACCCTCCAAGAGTGTATTGTATGTGTGGCCGAATTATGGATCACTTGTGTAGAGAAGTGGCCAATCGAAAGTCTCGTTCCCACAAGAGTTGAGCACAATGGTTAGCGCCACGATGGGTGGTCGACTGAGGTAGTTTGCAACATTATTGGTGCTGCCTTTATTGTACTTAATGTTCAAATGAAATTGTTGCAGGTATGTGGACCACTTCTGTTCGCGATTGTTCTGCAACTTCCCTTGTGTCTGTATGAACTGCAGGGGTCGGTGATCTGTGTGGATGATCGTTTCCTTTCCCAAAATGTAATGCTTTCATTGCCAACAAGCCTACACAATGGAATACATTTCTTTGTCATAAGTGGGATACTTTCAGACTGTGTTGAAAAGTGTCTCACTGTGATATGCCACTGGATTCCCATGTTGAGTAAGAACTGCCCCAATGGCATAGTCAGAGGCACCTGTCTCGATCTCAAATGGTTGTTGCAAGTCTGGTAATGTGAGCACTGGTGCAGAGCAGAGGCGATGCTTCAACTCCTTGAAATCCTTCTGTTGAGATTCGGACCAAAAGAATTTTTCTTTAGCTCCTCCCTTGGTGACTTGACTCAAGGGCCAAGTGATATGAGAGAATCCCAACACAAACCTACGGTAGAAATTGGCAAGACCTAAAAAGTTGCGGAGCTCTGTTAGGGTGGTTGGGGCTGGCCAATCCCGAATGACTTGGATCTTTTTTGGATCCACATGCACCCCCCTCTCATCAATAATGTATCCCAGATACTGAACCTGGGTCATGCCAAAAGTGAATTTCTCCAAATTGGAACACAACTTGTGTTGTCGCAGTGTTTGGAGGTCCTGTCAGATGTGGTGGAGGTGCTCTTCCCAAGTCTGGCTGAAGATCAGAATGTCATCCAAGTACACCACTACAAATGAGTTGGTGAATGGCCGCAGGATGTCGTCCATTAGCCTCATGAAGGTTGCAGGGGCATTCGTCAACCTGAATGGCATGACCAACCATTCGAAAAGGCCCTCCTTGGATTTGAAGGCAGTCTTCCACACATCAGAGGGGTCGATTGGTACCTGGTGATTCCCCGACTTCAAGTCGATCTTGCTAAAATATTTCACCCCCTTGAGTTGGTCCAGAAGGTCATCAATCCATGGGATCGGGTACCTATTCTGAACAGTGATCTTGTTAAGTGCCTGATAGTCAATGCAAAGTCTCCAAGTCCCATCCTTCTTCTGCACCAACACGATCGGGCTCCCACAGGGTGATGAACTCGGCTGGATGTGACCTTTCTACAACAGCTCCTGAATCTGCCTCTTGATTTTGTCATTCTCCAAAACAGAGCGCCAATAGATGGGTTTGTTGGGTAGTGGTGCACCTGGGGTCAGATCGATGGGGTGCTTGACCTGGAAATGTAGAGGCACCCCTGTAGGGGAGGTGAATATGTCCTTGTACTCCTCCACGACCCTATCCATCTGTTGTTTTCGTGCAGTGGGGCCCTGTCTGGAGGTCATGGCCACAATATTCCTCTTTCCCTCATGGTGGATCATCAAGAAAACAAATTTCCTAGTTTTGGAAATGAGCTTACTGCATTGTTTTGCAGTAACCAAAGAGATGGTGGTAGGCGGTGCTATCTCCGGTATCCTGTATAGCTTATTTCCCAAGGTGACAATAACAACATGAGGCCTAGACTCATACAAAGCATGTCGCTTCCACAAGTACGTTTGGCCTAATAATACATCAGAAACATCAAGAGGAGCAATGTCACATAATACCTCATCCGTGAAGGGCTTGATGTTGTAGGGAAGGCAACATTGTTGGCTGACGTGGAGGTCCCGTCCTTGGTGCAACCACCCGATGGTGTATGGTTGTGGGTGTGCTGTGGTCAGCAAGCCCAGCCACTTCACAACCTCTACCGAGATGAGGTTCTTCTGGCTCCCGCTATCGACAATGAACTGCAACGGGGAACCCTTTACCCACATATTGGAATGGAAGAGACGCTCCACCTCCTCTGGATCTTATGGTTCCTCCTTCTGGATCTTCCTGGTGGAAACGGTGGCATTGAGATTTGTATCGATAATCTGTTTCGCCCTGTCATTCCCCTTGTCGGGTTCTGATTCAGATTTGGAGCATGCATCTGATTCAGAAGCCTTCAACTCGGCTACCAGTGACTGCTTGGCCCGACACTCACTTGTGTTGTGAGTGGAGCTCTTATGGAACTCACACCACTTCCCCATGTCCTTTTTTGGCTTCGTGGTGTTGTTCTTTTCTTGTGGCTTTGGCGGGTTATCCTAGGCCGCTTCGCCTTGGTTTGGTCCTTTGTTCTGCGGTTTGGTGGTACCTTTCCCTT
>ML785205.1:405845-429047 GCA_009831015.1 Picea engelmannii | reverse complement strand
CCAAAAATGGCATGACATGTACTATCCATATAGAATAGTATTATCTGAAAATATATCATAACTCATACTGTTACCCATCAAACAAACTTGGGTCCATTACCCAAACCTGGGGTCTCCAACTTCTCATGGCCATAACTCTCTAAACATGAGGAATTATGTGACGTTCCACATACCACTGGAAATGACATGACAAGCACTATCCATCTAGGACATTTTCCCTGACAAATTCACTTTCCTTCTTCTCATTATTCCACAATTAAGCATGGGTTCTCTTACTCCACAAAGCATCTTCCCATGAGGGCTTTCACCATAAGGGGACCACTTTGGAGTTCATCCATATTTACTTCTTATCAACCATGAAAAAAAACTAATGAGTCATATTTACATCAAACAATATTGGGCCCATTACCCAAACCTTTGTGCTACGGGGCTTTCTTCAAGGGTTGACATCAATGACAACCAACCTTAATCAACAACCTTCACTGTTTCAAAGCTGCTGACAGTATGTGTGATGTATTCTATAGAAACACTTGATTGAATTATAGACACATGAATCTGTGGGTTGAATATCTTCTTCGTAACTTCATAACTACCTGTTGGTTGATTGTTGATCCTCTCTGCATATACCGTGGGGATAGTTTTCTGCTCATACACATGGTTTTTATTAAGACAGGGTTGTTCATTTGTTGGTGATGGATAAGAGATTAGATTTATATGAAAATCCCTTTCAACGCCTCCATATCATTTACAAGGATCAGGATCATAATCATCATATACATGAATAGTGCTAAGAGGTTCCAAACAAATCATAGAAAAATTATGTTCATCACCATCACTGGTATTTCCATCAAAGATAGGTTTTCCATAACAAACCTTTGACTCTTGACATTCAGAATGTCTTGTTTCAGGGTGCTCTCTAATAGTAAAGTATTTGTTACCGAAGTGTTTTTCAAAAACAAGATGCTCTTGGTCAATGTTTGAGACAGTGACTTCCTCAGAGGAAAAGTTGGAAAAGATACATACTTCGAGGACCAAATCATCCACTATATTTTCTTCATAGGGAAAATAAATAAAATCTACCTCATGTTCAGATTTGACATGATACTGACTTTGAATCCTTCCACAAGCTCGGAAGTTCTCCTCCACTTCCTTAGCATCCATGAATAACTTTGATAAAGATGTAGATTTTCTTTCCCTAAGATACAAAACAAGGTCAGAGTGTTGAGACACTATGTAATACACCATGGAAACAGTCTCAGAAGGTTTAATTTCCAAGGGCAGGTTGCAATACAAGCTATAAAACCTTCGATCAAAAGAGGACAGAACTTCATTTTTTCCCCTTCTCAAAGTAGTGAACTCATATAGGTACTGATCAAATGACTTGTTCTCACCCCAACACTTTAAAAATGCATTGCACAATTCGATGCAAGAACCAATGGAATAGGCTCCCAAACCCATAAGCCACACATCAGCATCTCCAAACAAGGATTTGAAGAACAATCTCATGGTAACATCATCATAAACTATCTCAAACTGATCAACAAAGTTCTCAAAGGCCTCCAAATGCCTCTCAGTTGTAGCATGATCTTCTCCAGAAAACTGAGGAAGATACTCAAAGAAATCAAGCGGATAAGGATGAAGGTGATATGGAAGCCTTAAAGGTTTAAACATCTTGTCTCTGATTCTAGTTTGAAAAATAGTGGGCTGAATATAAGGTTTACCAAGCTGCTGGCAAGGTTCAAAAGTAATAGCAGAAGGTGATGAGATTTGAGAAGGCTGATCAATTTCATGAGAGATTTCAATACATAGTTCATCCTTGTGAATAGGCTGAGGTGAAGGTATCAAATCAACATCTACAACAAAGGCAGAAGGCAGGTCTTCTTCTTCCAAGGATGGATATATAAAAGAAGATTTATGATCATCCGAATATACAAAACACAAGATGATTCTTTTAATACATGAAGGAAAAAGTAAAAATGAGTTGACAAAAAGCAACAATAGCTCATGAAGAAGTCTCATAAACTGATACCTGGTCATCTTTCTGTCAATAGGATCCTCCCCAGTGGAGTCTTTGATTGTGGAGTTGCCAGGTAGATGATTACAGTCAATTTTCTGTATCCCTCTCTTTTCTACCATCAAGAGCTGGATCTATGTCATTCTTCCCATGGAACTCTTCAATCTACTCAAATTCGTCCTTGACAACAACGCCATTTATGTTATCACTCCAAAATTCACCCTAGAATGTAATCAGGTGAGCTTGGTAACATCAAAATTTTTGTAAATGTAAGTGAATTTTTTAAAAGGTCAAATGGACAAGACTCAAAATAATAATGTTCCAACTCAGAAAACAGGGCTAGCCTACACCAGCAATCAAGGTCTTGGCTAACTTCAATCAGTAATTGGGAGTGAGTATGAATATAGGGAAGATTTCAATGAGAGGAATGTATGGGTTTCTTTAAACATCAGGTCTACAGAAAGCCTAAGGAAGAAACATTCTTAACACAAGATCTTCTTGAGTTCAAAAACTAAGGAAGCTAAATAAAAATCATGATAATATAACAATCAAACATCCATCAGAATATCACCAAAACCATTCATGTGAATCATTCAAAGCATGAACGTTTAGCATCAGAGGAAAATAAGTTGAAAGAGGAGTTGATTTCTATTAACCAATATGTCTTAAATCCAATACATAGCCAGTTCACAATAACTTCATCAAAATATTACAGTATTGGAGAGCCTCAGATCAACCATTCGAACCCTTTTTCCCTCCTTTGGAACATGGATTTATAATAAAAAGGAAAGGCCACGACTAGAGGTGCAAGTTGGCCTTCCTCCCATCAGATTCTCCAACAACATGTATCAATTGAACACCTGTGCTAGCAGTTATAAACAAACTGCTATAAAAAATGAAACGTGACGGTAACCGATCCAACAATATTTCAATGACACTTCCTCTCTTGATCTTCATTGATGCGCCTCCTCTTGCATGCCAAGTGTCCTGTAAAGGTGGTAATTTGTTATCATGCTGCCAACTACTATCTCATCCATTCTCCACATCATCAACCACCTAAAAGAGTAATGAATTCGAGCTCCTTGATTCTAGGTGCCAATAGGTAGCACCATTCTGGTGTATCTCTGCACAAATTTTGTCTCTGCCATAAATTTGGTAGTGAATTTAGGTGGCGCACTGTGGAATACACAGTGCCCATGAGAGTTGGTAGTGCCGAGGAAATTTATAGTGCCCAGGAGAGTTGGTAGTGCCCAGTGTAGAAATCACAGCGCCCAGGAACTTTGGCAACACACTGTGAAATCCGTAGCGCACTCCCCTCTGCACATCCATGCATGAAAATGGTGGAACAGGCGAGAAATTGGGAACACCCTCATATATATCATGGCTACATTTAGTTCTTCAACACCTGCACAATCATTTGGAACTGAATAGATGGAATGTTGGCTTAATTTATGGCTTGACTTTGAGTTGAATGCGCAACTAGCATGTAGGATGGTATGACATGTAAACATGACTCAGAATTGGCATATGTGATATAGCTTAGGTTTAAGGGAATTTAGAATTAAGACACTTAAGTGCACACACCCTTTTTTATTTTGTTTTATTTGATAAATATATATAATAAACATAAATCATAAACTACAAAATAGTTTAGAAAAAAAATGTATATATATATATATATATATATATATATATAATAAAAACATTTTTTTTATAATAAAAGTGTTTTTATGACAAACTTATCATAAATATTTGATAGACTTCAATAAGGATTTCTAACCATTTATTTGCAGGTCAAGAGGATGAAGCCAAAGGATTTCTGGGCAAAGTGATCAACGGGATCTTGATGAATAATCTGAAGGTTAAGGACACTGGTCAAAAGACTTAAGAAAACAATAAATCTAGTAGAGAGTGATGAAAACACTCTCAAAAATACCAGTGCATTTTGATTGCTAACAGAAAGCACCACTAGATTTTGAACCTATGTGTTGTCTGGAGGCCCTTTCGAACAGCTAGAGAGATCGAATGTGGATGGTCTGCCAGAAGGAGCATGCCCTCTCCTATTGTTCTTTCTATGAACTTGAAACCCCATCACAAACTCACGGTTGAATCAACCTCTCCAGACGTGGTTGGTTCTTCCTCTTCTGCACATGACCTCTGCAATTTCTCTTCGTGGTAGAAACCATTCACCATAGCATCTAACAATATTCTCTTGACAACTCACTTAACCACTGCACAACTTCTCATTCTTTTCCTTTGTCATATTTTTTTTGTACATATGTGCTCTTCTTCTAAACTAGGTCACCTATGAAATTGAAATTAAATATAGAACATATTTGGACCATGTGACCATGGGAGACCACAAGGAATGTAATGGTATCCTATTCAATGCAACCATTATCTTCATAGAAAAACTAGAGGGAACAAACTCAAATTGTTGTTATGTTGTTATAGAGGGAATCTTCGCTTGGATCTCTAATGGCATCACTGCTCATCTCCAGAACCTCATTGAGGTCCATCCCAATCCTAACAAGGAATCGGATGATCCACACTCATTCTGACATCAAATCAAGTGGCTTGCAATTTCCCAGGTATGAAATCAACCCTACCAAGTATGCCCAAGAAATATCTCATATTTTAAACTCACGGTGCACAAGAACCCTCAGTACATGCAAGGACAGTTATGGTTGGGACCATAGCCTCATACATAAGCTCCTTAAAAATGGATTTGATAAAACATTAAGTCCTAAAATCGTAGCTCAAGTTGTTAGCGTTTAAATAGATCCCAATATCACACTGTTGATTTTATCTGTCAATGTCCACATGCATTTTCATCCATCATTTGGGAAACACCTAGGCTCGACCTCCAATGCAAGAGGGAAGATATTGATGGCTCAAAAATTTAATAAAACTAGGATCCATATTTGACCACAATTTTGCGTGTAAGTCATCCAACTACCGGATCATCGTGGTGACTGGGATCTTCATCTTCCAAGATATCTTAAACATCAACGGGCATATTTTGTATTTGTATTACACAAAAATTGTGTAGTGGAACATCTCTGATAACAACTATCTCTCTTATTTTCCTAGGCCCTCCCATGAGGGAGTGAAGCCCAGTCCCGCTCTGATACCATGTTGATTTTTCATATAAGAATGAATATGTAAAATTAATTATTACAATGATGAGTGTTCCATATATAGAGAACAAATGGTGACCATCCATGAAAGGATGCATCCCTTGGATAATAAATAACTACTTATTTATTATATATATTTATACTTTTTATTATAAATATCATGTCATATGTTATATGATATGATATATATTTATATCTAGAAGAATGTCTTCCCGATGTTTTCCAAACATCAACACGATACACCTTCCTTCCACACTCAAAGTTTTCCATTTTCAGTGAAATAAGACATCGATGAAGGAAAGTATTTCTAGCACTAGTACATTGGCGAAGAAATTTGTTTCCAGCATTGATACATCGATGACGGAAAGTATTTCCAACATCGATACATCGGTCAAGGAAAGTCTTTCCAATGTCGATACATCGATGAAGGAAATTATTTCTAGTGTCGATATATCATTCAAGAAAATTATTTCTAGTGTCGATAGATCGACGAAGGAAAGTATTTCCATCATTGATATATCAACGAAGAAAAGTCTTACCAGTGTTGATACATCAACGATAGAAATAATTTCAAGCACATATACAGGGACCTTGTTTGATTTTTATATTTTTTATTTACATTCCAAAATGGTTATAATTACCTTTTAGAACCCTTTTCCATAGACCATAGTGGCACCAGATAGCTCACAGGCTTCAGGCTTGGGTTCAAATTCAAAATAATACATGGAAAATTTCATTACACCCACTACTTATTCCTTAGAAACCTTTTTCTCATATTTTGAATCACCATGGCCACCATACCTAGAATATGTAGATGATAATTTATCCCCCCCAAGGGTCATCTTGTCCTATATCTTAATTTGCATATTTGTCTATGCTAACTAGGCTAATTTTTGGTGGTGTTAATATGGGTGATTCACAAGAAGGATCATGGCCACTTACTGAAAAATGGGAAACATAGAACCTATCATTGAGGTCTCATGAGATAAAGAAGAAGAACAAGAAGCAGAATTCAACACCCTATGCCTGATTTATGATGACACCCTATGTGTCATTAACAAAGATATTGCATACCACTGGGTAGAGATATATCAGATGTTTATTAATGAAATGTTTCCATAGTTTTCAGAAGGAAATCAAGATCTAGACATCTACCAAAAAATCATACACTCCAAACTCCATCAAATAGTTTCACACATAATAGTCTTCCCATGTGTTGAAACTATCTCATGGATCATAAGACATGCTGAAGTGGACAACATACAGATAGTTTATTCACAAGGAAAATACATGTCTTCCTTCAAATCGTCAGTGTTCAAAACATGCTACAAGTTTCCAAATGAGGAAATTGCACTCAACGAATACTGGGTGAAGGAAGTCCCTCTCAAACCCGGTGACATTATGAGGAACTGGTGGGTCCCAGGAAAGAATTTCAAGATAGGTTCATATGATGATTACTCAAAATTATTTCTTAGAATTCCCTATCAGTGTGTAGTAGCCATGTTCTATAGGTTATATGGATAAGTAGATGCCCAAAAATTTAGAGTATCATGGGTACCCCTGATACACTCTATTACCACCACCAAGTCAATTTTTAATTGGGAGGTCATCCTCTCTTAGACCTTGGAAGAGGTTATATCATCAACAAAGCACATGAACAAAAATAAACAAAAAATAATCAATCTCAAGTGGCAAATGATGAAGTACATATTTAAAATAAGACGTGAAGTCTCATAATAGGAAATTCCCAGATAAAGAGATAAAAGAGACCCATAATGTGCAAATTATTGACCAGATTGTGTAAGGTGAACTAGGGCCCAAATATATGATGGCCCACACTAACTAAACTACAAATTATAAATGTGTTTTCTCTATGGTCACCTTTAGTTTCATCTAGACAGATGCATTTTCAACTTATATTATTTTGATTTCATTCTTTAGATTATAAACCTATCACTATTGAACCAGGCTGCTACCAGTAAAATCCAAAACCAATAATCTCTACTAAGCCAGAATATAGATGGGTTCCCTATTCCAAATAGTGTGAGGTATAAGTGGGACTTATCATTGGGGTTAACCCCTTATGTTTATTAAGGTCAAATGAGACCCATCAACACTTGGGAAACCCAATATGGGAGAAACCCTAGCAAGAAGGTGAGGTCTATATTCTTCTCTCTTTTCTTCGACTATGGAAATGAAAATACAAAGAAAGAGGAAATCACTCTATAATTTCCCTTGACACTATGGTCTGTATGGATGCTATATAATATCTCCTCCTCTGCTATTCTCTCAAAATACCACTCCTATATTCTTTTCTCAACTATTGAAAAAATATAATACAAAAGAATGGAACCCCTTTCTCCTCCTAGTAGCCTGGTATTTAACATAGCCTGATAGCCATATAGGGTTAGGGTTTTGACTTCCTCAAACCTCAATTAGTGATAAGGTTTGGAACTTCTAGGATTTTCTTGAGAATCCACACATGGATATCCCCACACGTCTCAATAATGGGGATTGATGTCACATCCAGTCAAACCATGATGGTCAACAAGGTAGGTCAACTTGCGAGAGGATTAACTTTTGCATATGAGCTCTGATTAAGGTGTTGTTCCCACCATTGGAAAGGTCTCACAGTCTAGAACACTTTCAATGGAATGGGAATAATTTTGGACACTATAACCCAAAAAAAATCCATTTAATGCCTCACAATGGCCCTGGAAGGTTCTGGACCCCAATTTTCCAAATTGGGATGTACCACTAAAATGGGCCTCCAAGTTGATTCCTCCAATGTTTTCCACTTAGAAAGTACCAAGATAGAAAAAAAATTGTATGATGATCCAATCCAGATCAGGGCCACTTTGAGAAGAACCAAATTGTGGTGAGAATCTCCTCCATATGAAACCCATTGCTAAATTCTAAGTGGCTCTTCCAATAAATCTCCTAGAACCAAAAGTGATCTAGTTGCTTTACAATTTGAACCTTTCATGTTCTTTTGTTTGTCCAAGTGTGGGTGAGATTGGTTGGCTCAATGTATAGGAGTCCAACTTATTTCAAGTTCATGAGAAGAAATTTTGAGAAAGAATCCACTTGGGTAATTAGACCCCATACTTTGGTGGCATGAAGTGAAAAAATTAATTCACCTTATAGAATTACCATCACTTTCCAAACCCACGTCCTGGAGAAGAAAAGTTCCCAAAATTCCATACAATCCAAGTAGGGCTCGTAGATTGTTCAGACATGTGATCTCTTTCCCCATTTCAAGAGAGAAAAGGGATATACCCAACCCTGAATCAAAATCCCATGAATCAGAGAGGGTAAAATTACTAGTCTTCCAACTTATAACCTTCCACCCAAAGTGTCTGAAGGCATCAAAAAATTGAAATCCAAACCCTTTAGTAACTTTGAGAGATCTTGAATAATTTTATCTCCTTCTATCATAAGTTCTTGCAGATAAATGATGGAGGGGTTTTGAAAATCAATTAACCTCTTTAGGGCCAATTTCTTGGAGGGATTGGCTATACCTCTATAGTTCAAGGCTAAAAAGATCATTTTGAAACTTCCTTTGAGGCATTTTCTCCAAGGGCCCTGATTAAATTTTGTTGTATTCCACTTTTAACTTCTAAATTGGCTTTCTCCTATGCTATGGAGATGTAATATTTTCTAACTCTTTTCCTAGCCTTGGGGATTTTTACTTCCAACTATCCAAGGACACCTTTAGATGATCCTTCAAAACCCCCATTTCTCTTGTTGTGAGATCTAATATTGTAATTTGATATCTGAGAGGAAGGGGAGCCTTCGATAGTTTCCTTATCTCATGGAAATTTCTTATGGGTTGGACAAGGGTCAAAAGGATTGGAGGCTGTAAAGAGTGTTTATCCCAATCCGTCCAAAGGAATAATAAAAGAAGGTTGAGGTTTCAAGATACTAGAGAGGATGGAGAGGAAGTCCCCTTGAATTTTTCCCAACCTATGCTCTAATCCTACCTTCTAAGTTCCAAAAATTAATTGAATAGAGGAACCATTAGGAGAGTCGAGGGGGAGAGATTCTTACCCAGAGTAGTCGCATTCTCCCTATATTTCTAAGGAGATAGGCCCTTGGGGAATTATAGCTACCCTTGCACTATTTTTTTCTACGATAACTAGAGCTGGGATGTATTTGAAGGGGGTGACTTGAGAAGTTCCAATGGATATTTTTTCCTACCACAAGGGTGCATAATCCATAGCTAGAGGAGGGGTCTTTCGAACCCAAAAATTTCTTGATAAATGGAGGGTTTAATCTATGAAAATATGTCCATACTCATGGAACCTCCCACATTTGAATGGAATTCCTTTGTAATTGAGAGCTTGATGAAAGAAAGCAGGTCCTTTCCTAATGATGATGGATTTTTCCAATCCTTTGGGCAGGTGGTGTTAGGGACCTAACCTCATTAACCCCTCATGTAGGTAGAATAATATATTTTCCATGTAATTAAGGTCGATGTTAGTTAATAAGGCCTATTTAATAATGTGAATAAGACTAATGTAAGAAGACTTAATAGAAGATTTCACTTCTATATCTTCCTCTAGAATGTTCTTTAGAATATAGAATTAGTATAAATAGGAGTAGAAGTCATGAGAAATTCTTTCCTTGAGAATTATTGTAATAGAGCTCTACTATGTTAGAGGTTTCCCCCTCATTGAGTAAAGTGAACTTGGATTTATATCAATAAAGGTATCATTTTTGGTGTTGTGATTCTCTATATTTTTTTGTTCTGGTAGTATTTGCTACAATATTCATGTTTCTTTTTATTATAATACATCTGGTACCTTACAAGTGGTATCAAATCTCTTTCCTCTGCAGAAATTGTGGGTAATTTTTTTTCCAAGGTAGAGACGTGTATTGTTGGCATATTTAAAGAATAAATATGTCATTCAACAGATAAAACTGCGACTAGGGAATACTACACACATGAAATAAAAATGGTTTCATGGGATTACTCAAAACAAAAGTTTCACTTTGTTGGAAACCTCTGTAACCCCTGTTAGTACCCCTTTGAGTAATATCACATCAGACAAGATTTGTACACAACCATCACTCCCATGTACCGTCAGGTATATAGGGAGTCCCCTAGGTCTCCTAAAACCATCCCTAGATCAATCGATCAGTCTGTTAACTGCTATAGTGACCTTAAGAAAATCACTAGGGAAGATACTCTCTAGTACCTAGGTAATTAGGTAGTATGACTAAAGGTACGATCAAGGCCCCTTAGTTGGTGCCTTGAGATATTGGGTCGATTACTACTATTCGACCACACACGTATATCAAAGAGATATATAATAGTGAAAACCCTTGTCTATAGGACCTCTAAAAATGCTAACCCTTGGGAATGGAACAAAAATGATATTTTTCCATGCAACCCTTCCTCCTATATCCTGGTTGCGAAATTCCTACGCAATTTTCCTTTTTAACTATTTGAACATTTCGTCACTCTAGTATTATTCAAGATGGAGTATAACTCCACATGAGTAAGAAAAAGAAGAGTATAGTGGTATTGTTGGAACCCTTATTCGACATCTCTCCCATTGGATTCCTCTCTTCATCGCGATCGTTGTGGTACCTTTCATTTTTAAGTTTTTTTTTTCCATGGACGCACCCCCCTTCCTGACACCCTTATTTGACACATGTTCCATTATCTTCCCCTTCTATCCTTGATCATAGTGGTATATCACTTATCAACCTTTTTTCAGTGGACCCAATCCCCATCCCAAGCATCCTGACTTTTCGAATGGCCATGACTCACAACCATGACCTGTAGGCTGAAATCAAATAGAACAAGGAGACCATATAGAAAATTTATTCTAACTTTGACATCTTCCGGGACCAATTCAAGAATGGGTTTTCCAAATTCACTCGTTGACTTGAAAAATTTATGGGTGATTTTGAGACCATCAATGCCACTCTCATTCAGTTCTTGAACTGATCCTAGGCCCCCCTTCTCTAACCAACCATACCACTTAGATGGTGTTGACTCCTACCATATTGTGGCCTTTAATTCCAACTCCTTTCATCGTGAACCCTGTATTCCCCGAGTTGGTTTCAATAAATTTGATGGTCCCAATCCCATGGGCTAGGTCACCTAAATGGAACATTATTTTTCTTTTCATGGAATTATTGATGAGTTAGCCAAACTTCATTATGGTGTTCTTTATTTGGATCCTAAACGTTGGCCCATGGTGGAAATGGCATAAAAAAACACTTCAGGGGTATGTTGCTTGGACCCATTTTTTTGCATAGATTTATGAACGCTTTGAAAATGACACCCACCATTTAGGCCATTTGACCAAGTTGAAATAGTCTAGCAAAGTGGAAGACTTTATAACCACCTTTGAGCACTTGGATTTCAAAACATAGGGAATGATATATGTCTTCTTCAGGAAATCTTTTATCAATGGAATAAAGGATGAAATCCATGCCCAAGTCCTCATGGATCGCTCCCATACTTGGTTGGAAGCTACTAAATGTGCCAAAGAAGCACAATAGGTTGTCTTTTCCTAGAACCGAAAACCCTCTTTTCTTCCTTTTCCTCGACCTACCAATCCTTCCCCTCATGCCACCCCTCTCAAGATCCATAAATTAACTCAGGTAGAAATTGTTGAAATCCAAATCGAGGCTCCTTGTAAATGTGTTGAACCTGCACATAATAGATATAGATATAAAATAACACATGCATTTTCATAGAGAAATTGAGAAAGAAGAAGCAATAGAGAGACAATGGAATAATTCTCATTAACTGTATTCCACACTCAAAGAGTGAATAATTTATAATAGATATAGGCTACATGAGTAACTAATGCACCATAGTGGTGGTCCAGAGTGATCAGGACACACACCAATAGTTACGGGAGTAAACTGCCACCTAGTCTAATCTCTTGGGCAGTTACGGGAGTGAATTGCCACCTAGTCTAAGTTAACTAGTCTATCAGACACCAGTTAACTAACTGAAATGAGGTGAAGTGAGAAGGATATCAGAGAATCATGAGTAATGCGATATTCTGGTAATGATCCCAAGGACAATGTGCATTAGGTGGTGGTGATCTCAATGTTGCATGGTGATAATCCCAATGTAGCATCTAGACTCCACTCAACTTATCAAACTGAAGTGAAAATTGAAGAGAATATTCTCCCTAGAGGAATATTCTTCCTAAAATATAGGGGACTATATAATGACTAATAAACAAGGAAAAACCTTAGGAAAAATAAATCCTTGGTGTGTGTGTGAAGTAACTCCAATACCCCCCTGAACATCACTATGGTGAAAATAAAGAATGGGTCCCAACAACGAGGCCATGTTAGGTACCCAAATACAAAAGATACACTGAAATAAAGCGATGAAAGAGGGAAAACCTCATGGGAAACCCCCCCCCTCAAACTACAATGTATAAAAAAAATGAAAAGGAACAAAAATCAATTGCTAAGAAACTATGTCCTTCACTCCAAGAAGACCTCGCAACTGTGCAAGTTTGTGCTCGTTGAAGATTATTTTGAAGATTTATATGTCTACACGGATCTAATGAAGTAGATGCACCATTGATATGTCCACACATATCCACTTTCTCTTCTTGTAATAAAGAAGATCCAAATAAATTTTGGATGAAACTTTGAAAACCGTGCGGTTGTTTCCGAAAAAGACTGAAATTTTGTTGATTTTAAAATGATCATAACTTCACTTCCCGAACTCTATTTTGGATGATTGCTTTCTTGAAATTGGATATTTTTCCGAGAGGAATTCAAACATACAATTTTTTTCTGCAAATGTTTCTCTGAAAATATCAAAATTGAATCTCATGTGCGCGGCTCCCTTTTTGTCTCCTAAGATGCATGCATGGCACATGGAAAAGTGTTTTCATGTGACTCGTGAGATACATGCAATATATATTCCACATGAAATTCAGAAAACAATTCTAAAATGGAGTAGACATCACCTGCAATTAATGGAATACAATTTTTTGTAGACACTTGTGTAGAAGACGCTTCAGAATAAGGGGCTAGATCTTCTAATGGTTTCTCTTCTGGATTGATCTTTTGAATCTCATGCATAAAATATTCCTTATTCCCAAATAAAACCTCCAATATTCTCCATAATTCATTTGGAGTTGATTCTTGTGAGTCATCATATACTTGGTGGAGAATCTCAGGAGAAATAAACCAAAGGATACATCTTATGGCCATATATTGTCTATTGAGGAAGTCATTTTTCTCATCGGAAGAATTAGAATCTACTTCAATTTCCATATTTATTTGGTACAAGCCTCTGCATTTGAGCAGAAGCAGAATTTTGGGCTTCCACTCTAAATAGTTATGAGGCGTGAGAAGTATTGCCAGCGAATAATCCATTTTTTCTGCGTTCTTCAATATTCAGTACCTGCAAAAAGAGTCGGGTGTTTATTTTCCCTAGCATTCCTTCGGCTTTGATACCATGTAAATGTGTTGAACTTGCATAGAATATATCTAGCTAGAAAATAACACACACATTTGCAGAGAGAATTTGAGAAAGAAGAAGCAAGAGAAAAAGAATAGAAAAATTCTCATTAACCATATTCCACACTCAAAGAGTGAATTAATTGCAATAGATATAGGATAAATGAGTAACTAATGCACCATAGTGGTGGTATAGAGTGATATGGACACACATAAGTAGTTACAGGAGTAAAATGCCACCTAGTCTAGTCTCTCGGGCAGTTACAGGAGTGAACTACCACCTAGTCTGAGTTAACTAGTCTATCAGTCTTCAATTAACTAACTAAAACAGAGTGAAGTGAAGAGGAGATCATAGAATCATGATTAGTGTGCTAGTCTGGTGATGATCCCAAGGACAATGCGCATTAGCTGGTGATGATCCCAATGTATCATCTAGACTCCACTCAACTTATAAAATTGAAGTGAAAACTAAAGAGAATATTATCCCTAGAGGAATATTCTTTCTAAAATATAGGAGACTGGATAATGACTAATAAGAAAGGAAAAACCTTAGGAAAAATAAATCCTAGGTGTGTGTGAAGTAACTCCAACACCTCCCCTGAACATCACTATGGTGAAAATAAAGAATGGGTCCCGGCAACGAGGCCATGTTAGGTACCCAAATACAAAAGATACACTGAAATAAAGAGAGGAAAGAGGGAAAACCTCATGGGAAAGCCCCCCCCCCCTCAAAGTAAAATGTATAAAAAAAATGAGAAGGAACAAAAATCAATTTCTAAGCAACCATGTCCTTCACTCCAAGAAGACCTCGCAACTGTGAAAGTTTATGCTCGTTGAATATTTTGTTGAAGATCTAGATGTCTAAATAGATTTGATGAAGTAGATGCACCATTGATATGTCCACACATATCCACTTTCTCTTCTTGTAATGAAGAAGATCCAAATAAAGTTTGGATGAAACTTTGAAAACCGTGCGGTCGTTTCTGGAAAAACACTGAAACTTTTTTGATTTTAAAATGATCATAACTTCACTTCCTGAACTCTGTTTTGGACTATTGTTTTATTTAAATTGGATATTTTTCCGAGAGGAATTCAAACATACAATTTTTTTCTGCAAATGTTTCTCCAAAAATATCAGAATTGAATCTGATGTGTGTGGCTCCCTTTTTGTCTCCTAAGATGCATGCATGGCTCATGCATGTTGTTCCTGATATGTATGCATGGAGCATGGAAAAGTTTTTGCATGTGACTCATGAGATTCATGCAATATATATTCCACATGAAATTCAAAAAACAATTCTAAAATGGAGTAGACATCACCTGCAATTAATGGAATACAATTTTTTGTAGACACTTGTGTAGAAGACTCTTTAGAATAAGAGGCTAGATGTTCTGATGGTTTCTCTTATGGATTTATCTTTTGAATATCCTACATAAAATATTCCTTATTCCCAAATAAAACCTCCAATCTACTCCATAATTCTTTTGGAGTTGAGTCTTGTGAGTCATCATATACTTGGTGGAGAATATCAAGAGAAATAAACCAAAGGATACATCCTATGGCCATATCTTGTCTATTGAGAAAGTCATTTTTATCATCAGCAGAATTAGGATCTACTTCCATTTCCATATTTAATTGGTACAAGCCTTTGCATCTGAGAAGAAGCAAAATTTTTGGCTTCCACTCCAAATAGTTATGAGGCGTGAGAAGTATTGTCGGCGAATAATCCATTTTTTCTGCGTTCTTCAATATTTAGTACCTGCAAAAAGAGTTTGGTGTTTCTTTTCCCTAACATTCCATCGGCTTTGATACCATGTAAATGCGTTGAACCTGCATAGAATAGATCTAGCTAGAAAACAACACACACATTTGCAGAGATAATTTAAGAAAGAAGAAGCAAGAGAGAAAGAATGGAAGAATTCTCATTAACCATATTCCACACTCAAAGAGTGAATAATTTACAATAGATATAGGATAAATGAGTAACTAATTCACCATAGTGGTGGTCTAGAGTGATATGAACACACACCAGTAGTTACGAGAGTAAATTTCCATCTAAATTAGTCTCTCGGGCAGTTACGGGAGTGAACTGCCACCTAGTCTGAGTTAACTAGTCTATCAGTCTTCAATTAACTGACTGAAACAGAGTGAAGTGAAGAGGAGATCAGAGAACCATGATTATTGTGCTATTTTGGTGATGATCCCAAGGACAATGTGCATTAGATGGTGATGATACTAATGTTGCATGGTGATAATCCCAATGTATCATCTAGACTCCACTCAACTTATAAAATTGAAGTGACAACTAAAGAGAATATTCTCTCTAGAGGAATATTCTTCCTAAAATATAGGAGACTGGATAATGACTAATAAACAAGGAAAAACCTTAGGACAAAAAAATCCTAGGTGTGTGTGAATTAACTCCAATAGTCATTTCTATAATTGTGATGACAAATATTTTCTAGGGCACAAGTGTAAGGAACAAAATATTCTTATGTCCATTGAGGATGTTACTAATGAGGAGGACATAGCTTCCCCTATGGAAGAGATACCCACAACAGATGATCCTACTCAGCCCCGTTGATCTAGTAGAAGTTGAACCACTTATTTCATTGCAAGCCCTCACTAGCTTCTGTTCTCCCCAAACCCTCAAGATAATTGGCTACATTAAGCATACAAAATTCATAATCCTCATTGATATTGGAAACACCCATAATTTTATTCATCGTCGCATTTCCCGGGAAATCAATTGCTATAGTTTTGTAATAAAAAAAATTCAAATCATGATTTCCAATGGTGGTTCCATGAAATGTTGTGGTTGTTGTGAAAATGTGTGCCTACAAATTGGTTAGTACCACTTGCAATATCATATGTTTTCTATCGACATGGACGATTGTGACATTGTACTTGGTGTTGAATGGTTACATACTCTCAGCCCCATCCTCATGGAATTTAAGGAACACACCATGCAATTCCAACGGAAGGGACAACCGTATAAATTCCTAGTCATCATAGCAGGCTTACCTGAGATCATCAGTTCCCACCAAATGTAAAAGATACTAAAAAAAGGTCATTCTGGCATTATTTCCCAACTCCATTCCATTCACATCGTTGAGACACCCTCTATGCACCCTGACCTCCAATATGTACTTTCCTAACACCAAGATATTTTTAACACTCCCCATGGAATTCCCCCTTCCTGTGGTTCCCATGATCATTCCATTCCTCCAGTACCAGGAAGTGTTCCTCCCAATGTTCACCGTTATCATCATCCCTTTGCCTAGAAAAATAAAATTGAGAAAATTGTTCAAGAATTACTAGAAGCAAGTGTTATTCGTCCTAGTACCAGCCCCTATTCTTCTCCATTAGTCATGGTACTCAATAAAGAAGTAACTTGGCACATGTCTTGATTTTTGTTCCCTCAGCAAACTCACAATCAAATACAAAATTCCCATTCTTGTCATTGATGTCCTTTTGGATGAATTGAGTGGTGCTCAATACTTTACAAAACTTGATCTTAGTTCTAGCTACCACCAGATACGTATGAAAGAGGAATAAATCCCTAATACTTCCTTTAGAACTCATGAGGGTCACTATGAGTTCTTGTTCATTCCCCTTAGCCTATGTAATTCCCCCTCCACTTTTCAAAGCCTCATGAACCATGCCTTTTGTCCTTTCCTCCGTCATTTTGTCTTATTTTTCTTTGATGATATTATCATCTATAGTAAAACTTGGAAAGCCCATCTCACCAATGTGAATCAAGTTCTCCATCTATTGTCTAAGCACAAACATTTTCTCAAACAATCTAAATGTGCTTTTGGTTCCTATGAAGTTGAGTATTTGGGTCATATTGTAGGAAAGGATGGTGTATGGGTGGATCCTAAGAAAATTGAAACTATTAAGGATTGCCTTTCCCTAAACTCTTAAAATATTGCGTGGTTTTTTTGGTTTAATGGGATATTATCACAATTTTGTTCAAAATTATGGAAAAATTGCAGCTCCTCTCATTGCTCTCCTTAAAAATAATTCTTTCAATTGAACTCCAACAATTAATAAATCCTTCCAAGTCTTGAAATAGGCTATGGGCACTACTCATGTCCTAGAACTACTCGACTTCACCAAGAATTTTATCCTAGAATGCGATGTGTCAGGGAAAGTAATTGGGGAAGTCCTCATGCAAGATGGTCGACCTTTGACTTTCAATAGAAAATAAATATTAGAGATAAATTTGGGCCAATCGGCCTATGAAAAGGAAATTTTGGATATTTTGCATGTAGTGGATCTCTGGAGTCCTTATCTATTGCGTAAACAATTCCAAATTAAATTTGATCATCGTAGCCTCAAGTATTTTCTGGAACAAGGATTTTCATCCCAAGAGCAACAAAGATGGGTGAACAAGCTATTTGGATATGATTATGATAGCATATACAAGAAGGGAAAATAAAATGTGGTTGTTGATTCTCTTTCAAGGAAATATGAAGAAGAAGGGTCCATATTTTCCCTCTCAATCATTGTCACAAATTGGCTTTAGGTTGTTCACTAGGAATGGTTGCAACACCCCAAACTTTCTAGCTTGATCCAAAAATTGAAATAGGATCCTCAAGCTTCTCCATGTTACTCTTGGAAAATTGAATATATTCTCTATAAAGGTCACATGTATTTAGGTAAACAAATGAACCTTAAATCCACAGTCCTTTTTGATTTTCATGCTCCTCCTACAACTGGGCATTCAGGATTTACCCAAACTTATGAATGGGTCAAAATTTCATTTTTTTGTGATGGTATGAAGCATGAAATATGCACCTTTTTGGCTGAATGTAATACATGTCAATGCATACGGGATAAATTGTCAAAGATTCAAGAACACTCCAACCACTCCTTATTCCACCTGCTATTTGGAGGGATATTTCTATGGATTTAATTGTTGGCTTACCTAAATTGGGAAATAAGTCAATCGCCATGATTGTAGTATACCATCTTTCCAAATATGATCATTTTTTTTTTCTTCAACACATGTTCACCACATCCAAAGTGGATCAATTTTTTATGGGTATTATATTCAAACTCCATGACATGCCTCAGTCTATTGTCTCCAACTGAGATCCAACTTTCACCAACAATTTTTGCCAAGAATTGTTCTGGCTCCAAGGAACCCAATTGCATCTCAACACCACCTATCATCCCCATAATGATGGACAAGCATAATTTGTCAATAAGTGTTTGGAAACATATTTGTAGTTTTTTTCGTCCAACATAAAAAATCATTGGGATCGGGGCTTACCCCTGGCTGAATGGTCGTACAACACATCTTACCATACTGCCACTCGCATGACTCCTTTGAAGCAGTATACGAGAAAAAATCACCTTTAGTTCTCTCATACATGTCAGGTGTCTCCAAGGTTCAGGAGGTTGAAAACAATATTACAGTCCGAGCAGTAATTCTTTGTACCCTCAAAGAAAATTTTGTCCTAGATTAGAATCACATGAAGCAACAAGAAAATCAAGGTTGTTCTGAACATCAATTCATTATAGGGGACCATGTGTTTCTTCTTCTGCAACCTTATAAGCAGACTTCACTCAAATATGAATACTCTCATAAACTTGCCCCCAAATTTTATGTTCCTTATACAATTCTCAAGGGAGTGGGGCCTGTGGCCTACCAATTAGCTCTGACCAGTCATTCTAAGCTCCATATTGTTTTCCATGTCTCATGTTTAAATAAAGTGATTGGAACTAAGTTCCATTCTCAAACTAGTCTCCTTGATTTGGATAAAGAAGGTTCCATTTGATTTCATCCACAAGCAATCTTGGACCAGCGAGAGTGTCGTCTTCATCAGAAAACCATCAAAGAAGTGTTTGTTTAGTGGAAGGATATAACTCTAAAATATTTCACATGTGAGTTGACTACCATTCTGAAACAATTTCCTCATTTCCATCCTTGATTATAAGGTTGTTCTTCAAGGGGGATGGAATGTTAGGGATCTAACCTCCCTAAACCCCCATGTAGGTAGAATAATATATTTTCCATGTAATAAAGGTTGACATTAGTCAATAATGCCTATTTAATAATGTGAACAAATATAATGTAAGAAGACTTAATAGAAGTTTCCAATTCTAGAAAGATCTTACTTTAGAATGTTATTTAGAAGATAGAATTAGTATAAATAGGAGTAGAAGGCATGAGAAATTATTCCCTTAAGAATTATTGTAATAGAGTTATGTTATGTTGGAGGTTCCCCCCTCATAGAGGCAAGTGAACTTGGCTCTCTATCAATAAAGGTATCATTTGTGGTGTTGTGATTCTCTATATTTTGTTGTTCCACTGGTATCTTATGCAATATTTATATTTATTCTTATTATAATACATCTAGTACCTTACAAGTCGAGGCCCACTAGAATCCTTTCCACCCCCATATAACCTAAATCACGGAAAGAGTTATCTTCTTCATTATATGAACCCAAGGAATTTCCTATCTCCTTGAAAATAACCTCGGATTAGGGAATCAATGGGAGGAATGGAATTATAACCCAAACAGGGGTGAATTTTACCTGAGTTCAGTATGCAAAAAAATCAAAATGCCATATTTTAAGGAATAATGCATGAGAGCCCCATTTCTAGCAATTTTGAAGTTCTTTTTTGGCATCTTCAATAGCCTGAAAGGACTTGGCTAGCCAACCCTTAACTAACACCATGCATTGTGGAATGTATTGAAACAAAGTGCTAAAGTTTTATTATGTCCAATTCTTGAGATAATTTTATTCCATTATTTTTTTTAGGAATATACCAACTAGCGAATACTTCTTAAATCCCATTATCTTGTTGAGCTTCACATTGTCCCCTAACAAGACATTAATGATCTGTGATTTGTGCTTGATACATTTTTCCTTTTCTGAGGGTTCCTTGATCCTCCCATTCCTAAGTATATAGTAGCATAGGTTATAGGATTAGGGGAGTAATGGCCACTCATTAACTCATATTTTATTGTAGCCATAAGAGATTCCTTCATTGTGCTCCAAATCAAAATCGGATGCCAACATTTCAAGTAGGAATTTTCCTTCAGATTAATCTACAGGGGGAACCTTCCTTTAAGGTGGGATTAAACTCCCTCCTTGATCCATATACCTAGTTTTATCTCCCATTCCTATCATATTTCCCTTGGTACCCTTTCATGGGATCTCCTCATGAGAGCTTTGAAATCCAACATGAGTAGAGGTGGTTATTTCCATCTCTTATGGGGTACAAGAATCCATGTTAGAGGGATGAAGATTTGAAAGTGAACTTGGCATCACCCCATGATCTGAAAATAGAAGTCTGACTTGTTATGCTATGCAAGCACCCTCTACTTCATAAAAAATAAACTTTACATGACCTTGCTTCATGTGTTAAAACATGCAATATAAACTTATGTGTTAAGTTCATGCTTCTTCCTTTAAATGTTTATGTGTAAGGATATGTTCTTTTAAATGGTTATATATGTACTTTCAATAAATACACAACAACATAACTTTCATCAAATAAACCATCAAACTCAGAACAATCACAACATGATAAAAGAGTTCACCCCCCTCCGGGCTACATCTCCTTGAGCCTCCATAATGGACTTGGCTCTCTGGGATTAATTAGTCAAAAGTTCTTTTACAAGATGCTGCTCAACTCCAATGGAAAAACAGACTGTACCATTGAGATCAGAACACATAAAAACCCCAAAAATGACTAATAGAACTCTGAAAACGAATCATGGCTCATCCGGGCATGACCTCTTCTACATGTGGCCATAAGCTTCCTTGAGCTTCTCTTTGGCAAAAAAAACCTATAAAAGTCCTCAAAAACCTCTGAAACCCGTCCCAATGTGTTCAGAGCATATCAATTAGCCAAAAATTATTATTCAATCATAGAAAACAAACATAGGCTCACCAAACCATGTCCTCGATCAATGAGGGCTTTAAGCTCCCTAGAGCTTGCTAAAACTTCAATGGTGAAAAAATTGTAGAAGAAGTCTTCAAATGGACTTGAAAACAACACCAATGGATATAGCACGTCCAAAAACCCCTAGCTGGGCTTTTACGGCACCTCAATCGGCCAAAAGATGAAGAAGTTAGGCCTCCTCCATTTTCCTCCTTCAAGCTTTCTGAAACTGGCTCTACAAAACGCACCTCTGTGTGCATGAACCAAGAACACRCTCCAAMATGCGCGTTAAAACCTGGCACCGAGCAGTTCCGAAAAATGGTCCAAACTGTAGGACGGTTAGGGCGYGCCCAGCCCSTAACCGCCTAGCTCTCGGTCACAGGGTTCTGCATATGACCACGCGCAAAATCAAAAGGGGCTAACACTTGCAACCRTTTCAAAACTCTGGTTGTGGTCACATGGMAATTACAAAGGACCACRGGCTATATTTAAAACCCCGCRCGYGCCAATAGTGGGTATGGGCATATGCAATACGAATGTGACCGGGGGCTGTGTTATACCCGCGCGCAATTCAAATGAAGGATAGGGTCACATTGCAACATACATAAAACCATGGGCCGGGGCTAAGCCCCGGCCCGACCCCCCTCTGCCATATATAAAATAATGTGAATTTAAATATATTCAAACATACATATTTAATAAGAAATATATGGTGGTGTAACGGCCGGGCGGAGGTTGTGAAGGCTTATGCGGTGGGGAGGTCCGGGGGTCGAACCCCACGGCCTCCACAAATTTTTAATAAACAAACCATTAGCCATTACCGGGGTGCCACGTGGCAACCCTTGACTGGGCCACGTGGCACCTTACCATTCGCCCAAATGATGCCATGTGTCAAACACCGATTGGTCCACGTGTCAGACACGTCACTTCACCATACTGCCCAGTCAACCTTGCCACGTCATCACCGTACTGCCCAGTCACTTGTTGCGTCAGCCTGCCACGTCAGCCGCTGACATCACTCGTGCCACGTTTCACCCTTCCAGTGGTGACACATGTCACTTTAGGATTGGTCCAACCGTACACCAAAAAGTCCAAATCTGCCTGACACGTGTCATCACCTGGAGCCGCCACATGTCCTGTATGGACCTGCCACATGTCCTGTACGGAACTGCCACGTGTCCTGTACGGACCTGCCACGTGTCCTGTACGGACTGTACGGACTGGTACAGTCAACATTAAATTTTTTGCTTGTTTGCCTTGGCGAACAGATCGTGATATCTTCTCCATATGGACTCCGTTTGAGAAAGTAAATATACCGTCAGAATCAGGAAGACGATACGGACGCAATGGCACCATTTTCGTCACATTTTGAGCACTTTGAAATTTGGGCAAAATTTGATCCCCTGGTCCAGATTTTGATCAGCCCAAAAATGTCTTGAATTGTGTTATGTATCTCCTTAGGTTTAGACATAGGAATAAGGGATGAGTGGGGGTTCAAGGTGGCTTGGATGTCTGTTAGGGCTAGCCCAAATTTTCCACTTTCCTAGTGAATTGTCTGAGTAATCCACTAAGTCAACCGCCATGGAGCATGGAGGGGAGAGAAAAAAATTTAGCACTGTTGTAAGCCAACGACAAATAAACCATAGTAACTGTGGAAACCCTAGGTTTTCTATGATGCCATCAA
>ML785205.1:381439-405746 GCA_009831015.1 Picea engelmannii | reverse complement strand
TATATATATATATATATATATATATATATATATATATAATTTACAATGCTATTGTTACTCTTTAAAAAAAAATAAAAAATAGAAGTGTTTCTTTTTATTTAGAAATGTGAAAGTTTCACATTTTATATTTTATTTGAAATGAATATCTATTGATCTCCATAAATCAATAAAAATAAAATGAATATTTTTTAAAGGAAAATATTTCTCTTTTCTCTTTCCAAATAAAGGGTGGCTCAATTACCAATCATAATAGCAATTTGTAAACTTGAAAAATTTGATCAGGTATGAATGTTTGACATGTGGCCTCCCCATTGGTAACATGCCTTGGGCATATGGTTCAACCAATTGAGCTAACCCTTGGGACTAGTTAAAAAAATATACTTATTTCCTAACATTACTCTAAAAATTATCTTTGTAAAATTGTATTCATATTTTGCAGGGAAGGGTTGATCAGTTCACTTAGAGAACCTCCTTTCTTCATATTGTTGCTTCATAAAATCATGTTTGACATTATTTATTGTTTCTTGGTATTTGTTCCTCATGGAGAGTTATGATCTATTTTCTTCCTATTTTGGCTTAGAGAGTTATTATCTTTTAATGATGAATCGTCCTTCCTACCCAAGGCAAGATATATTCTAACTTTCATTGTGATTTTTCTAGGGATACATGGGTGTAGTTTTTGAAGAATAAGGATATGATGCTTCATAAATTTGTTGAGTTTAGGGCATTAGCTAAAAACAAAGGCAATCAACCCATGAAGTGTTTAAGGTTTGATTGAGGAGGTGAATCTGTGAGTATTGCGTTAGAGGGATACATGTCTCAAAATGGCATCTCATGATGGTGGACCATGCCATACACTAAAAAAAATGGTGTTTTTGAACATAGGAATATGGCATTGGTAAAGATGGATTGATGTATTCTTCGAGTGAAGGGGTTTATGAACAAGTTTTGGAAAAAATAAGTGGCTTGATTGAACTGTGTTCTAAATATGGTTCCCACCTAAGTAGTGAGTAACATGCCACCTTTTGAAACATGGTGTGGGAGGAAACCCAGTATTGTGCATTCCAGGATATTTGAATGCACAACTTGGGCTCATATTCCAAACGATAAGAAAAGTAAGTTGGATCCCAGGAGTCATGCATGCATCATGATGAGTTAATACAAAGGGTTGAAATCTTATTGGTTGTATGATATAAGTATGAAACATATGATCATTCAAAATATGTGTTATGTTTCATGTGAGGGTTTCAAGTTACACTATTGTTTCTTCTCCCTCTTGTGTTATTCCACTTGATGTTCTACCTAGTTCAACTTTTGAGGAGGAATTAGATACTAACCCTACTCACATTAAGATTTTTGATGATCTAGCTAAGGAAATTCATTATGAGAGTGAAAACAATACTTCTTATACAAGGGATTTTCATTGTCATAAGTGGGATATGAAGAACATTAAGGTTATTGGTGCACATGTAGGTGATGTGAATGATTCAAGGGGGCCCTTAGACCATAAAAAAAAAACATAAAAATTTTGCACTCATGACTAGGGTGATCAATACATGTGATCCTCAAACATATGAGGATGCTTGAAACAAAGAAGAATATGATACTACTATTACTAAATATTATAACTCCTGAATGAAGAGCAATACTTGGTGTTAATTCCTAAAATGGTATAAAGAAGAAACGCTCAAACAATATCATGGGTAAATTGAGAGGATCAATAGGAATACTACTTGTTTCATAAAGTCCTTGGGTTCCTCTACCACATTTGTTTCTTTCTTTGTGAAAAGTAATTGTGTGGAAAAACAATAGAAAAAAAGGTTTCTATTTATATAAATTTTATGTGTTTCTTATAAGAGAAAGGTTTCACCCACTTAGTGACTGAACCTCTAGAAAGTACTCTTACTATCATCCAACACCATTAGACCTTCAAGAATGTATTGAATTAATATGGATATTAGAAAGTTATCAAAAAATCATAGAGAGTCAACATACCTTGTTCTTCTATGTTTTGTCTCTCCATCTCTCCACTTATAGTTATTTTGGAGGACAAAAAGAAGATACCAATTTATTTTGAGAGAACATAATAAATAAATAAAACATTATTAACATTTAGGGTTTTCTAGGAAAGTTGAAGGTAAAAACAAAATGATAAAATCCAAGGTTCATGACTTAGGGAAAACCCAAATGATAGGGGGACACACCACTAAACACAACTTATGATACCAAAGCTACCACAAGTTGTCAACTCCTAGAGCATTAATCCACTTTATGACTCTCAACAAAACCATTATCCCAAATTCCATCCTTATGAATAACTGATCTTTCATACATGAGTGTGATCAAAGAGAAATAAGCTAAACAATGAAATATTAAAATAACACCATGTGTAATCATATCTAAAATATCAATTTCTTTCCCCATATAAAACAAATAATCGTGAACACCCAATCTCTATCAAATATCCATGAACCATATCAAGAAAAACTAATTTATGTAGAAATAAAGATGTGGATATAAACATACAATATGTTCCACATGTAAAAATGAGATTCTATCCATGTCATCCAAAAAGAGTAAATAGTCCTCCATATACAAAAAAATATGTCTCGTCATGTCTTAAAATAGTAACATTGTTAGTGTGAATCAAAACCAACAACAAAAATCAAGCCAAATCAAACCTAGGACCTCCATGATGAAAATTTAAGAAAGAGAAGGAAGGCCTGACAGTCCCGAGGGAATGTCATAGGTGAGTGATCACCTTTGGGTGTAGATCAACAAGCCAAATCTATTTCTTATCTTCCCTTAGAAAGGATTAGTAGTATGAGAACGATAGGAAATAATCAAGAGAGTATTCCACATGACTTTTGGCGAAGGAAGCAATAGGAGAAGAAACAAAAATATTAGATACAACAAGGGCCTTTGGAGGAAAGGGTAGGTCTACATTAATACTATTGAATTTTTCACATGTATGGGAAAACTTTGAAACCACAATATCGAGAGGAGGCTTCCACTAATTAGCATAATTTTGCATGGAAGAAGCAACATGTGATGTAGAATCAAACATCTTAGCAAGTCTCCCCCATTCATTAGTCTTAAGAGGATCAAAATTTAACAATAGCTTGAAGTGGCTGGCCAAAGTCCCATGCAGAATTATCATTACATCCATGCAATGGATAAATAGGGTTAATCTCTTGGATACTAGGATGCATCCTCAAATTTAGTGGGAAAGTTGGAATAGGAGATTGGTCATTTGGTCACCCCCAAGTACAAATTTCCCATTTGTGCTAACTACACAAAATATTCTAAATCTACATTGAAATGAACTGAGAACCAGACCTTCTTCCTTCCCCGCCTCTCCATATGTTATGTTATTGTCACTACCTCTCCTTGGGCCTAGAGAAGAACCCCTTACAAAAAATATTAGCTTAAAGTTAAGCATGCAAGAAAAAAAAGAAAAAAAAACCACCTTATTAATCCACCATCATGCCATCAACTTCAAATAAAATGACAACCATTTAATCATGTGAGAATTCAAAGGAAAACAAATCTAGAAGTTGTTGTATGTGATATTGTAATCTAGACAATGGAAATATAATGAAGGGATATTGAAGCAAGTGAAGATAATGCAAGATTAATGACCCTTATCGGAAATCAAGTTGAATTTTGTGATTTTGTAATGCTTAATTCAAACATTCATTTTCATGTTGCACTTTGCAGAAAATGTTGGCCAATGAAATAAAATAGTGTTGCATATCATTGCCATTTTTCACATGGTATAATCAATAAGATTTTATTAGTAACGGGAAAAGTAAGGACATAATGAAAACTTGTGCCAATCCTTACAAAATGATAGGGAAACATGGTTGTGACATCTCATAAGTAAAATTCTAAAGGATATTTAAAACAAAGGAAAGGTTAAATAAACTATTTTCTTTCAAAAACATATGAAATATGATGTAGAAACATGACAGTAAGTTCATTTAGTTAAAATTGAGCATGTGAATCATGTAAAATATTAAATTAGGGAAACAACTAGAGATTTTAAACTGCAGGGGATTCATGCCAAGGAACACAATATTCAAACCTTTAACACTACCATGCCAATTTACCAATAAGAATACACTAGACATAATTAAGTTTCAGGGAAACATAAGCATGTGTGATAGGAAATAATAGTTTAAAGGCCCATTAATAAATCACCAACAAGTTGAATCCATGTTAAATAACCAAAGAGATTTGACCCTGTTAGCACCATGTTTTTTTTTATAGTTAGAGTCATATGGTTCATCCAATTGTTTTAGAGTCATGTCCTAGTTATTTGAAAAAACAAAGTTTTCCTAAATAAGTCGTAGTTGGCGTGTCAAAGTTATGAGGTCAGTGACAAAACTGAGAGATGGTTTGAAAAATCGAGTAAGGACTTTGGATAAAAGTCGGGAAAAGGGTGTAAGGTTTAGTCATGTTTGAATTGTAAGGGTTTATCTTCAGAAATATCGAGTCATGTCAAAAAAGGGGAATTTAGGTACCAAAGTCGAGTCAAATGGTTAAGATAAAGGTCATGTCAAAAGATATTACGAGCATCATTACCTAATCATGAAGTCAGAAAAGTGAGCAATCATGGCACTCCTATCATTTGTACTTTGCAAACTTCAAAAGTGTACCCATTGCACGAGTTTGTTGTGCAAATATTCGAGCTTCTTTCGAACTTCTTCTCGCCATGGATTTACTCTCCTTTTCCATGATTTCATTCATTATTCATTCAAGCATAAATATTGGCTACCCTTCATGCTTCTCCATCACTTTCAGAATTTGTGCATTGTCCATAGTTTTTTTAGCAAGCTCTGGATCCCTTCGTTGCGTAAAAACTATTTGTTGTTAGTCGTTATGTAAGTCTATTATTTTGATTTTTGCTGCATCTCCTCCATTGCTTTCAGCCATTGATTAAAATTCTTCTTGGAGCTCATTGTAAGATAGCTTTTTGGAATGAGTTGTTTCTTCTCACAGTCAACCTTCCTTCTAAACTACCTACTGTTGCACTGAGATTTTTGCTATCGAGTCGAGTTTTCCACTGCGCCAAATTTTTCTATCACACTTTCCTATCATGCCAAGTTTTCCCACTGCATTGAAGTTTTCCGTCATTAATTTTTTTTTCATGCAAATATTCATGTTTCTACCTTTTCTTGTAGTTTCTGCAAATTTCATCATTCTTATTCGCTACATGGAGAGGGTATTACCATTTATTGTTGTGCGCTTGAAATTAACATATACTAGCACCATGGAAACTTCCCAAAGCAAAAGAAAGAATGCAAGAAGTGGAAAAACCGTGAGGTTTGAATCTCAAGATTTAAAGTTAATAAATGCAGACCCACTAATAAGGGAATCTTTTGAACAAGTTGTATGTATGCATTTCTGCGAAAGGATTCAAGGATATAATGCACAACTAGCTAAGTAGTTCACCCTCAATTTTACTAGTGTCAGTGCGACAATTGCGGGAATCACTTTCCAAGTGATAGAGGAAACTATGTCAATTGCAACGAAGATCCCTCTACAGGGATAAAAATGGTTTAAAGTTATGCCTTTATACATTTCATGTTATATGGATTTCATCAAGCCCGAATATTGAAATCGAAAAATTGGTGTTGGCATTCCAAGCAAGTATCTCCTAGAGCCTTTTGAGAAAATTTTGAAGATAATCAGGAAATACTTCATCTGTGAAGGAATATTCGAAAAGGTGCATCCATACCACATAAGGTTATTGGTGCATATCATGGGGAAAAATCCATTAAATTACCTTTCTTCTTGTGTCGAAGCTTGGGAAAGATGGCAGACGGTGTCCAGGCCAAAGATGATCAGCCAGGGAACAACTTATTCCTTTTTTTATTAATTAATATGTTGGTGGTTGAAGAGTTGATAAATTTGAACAAGGACTGGAATAATTTTATGATCTTGGCTAACATTCCCAGAGACCCTAAAGGAGACATTCCTCTATCAACTAAGAAATCAACACTTCAAAGTTCAGTGGTGAGAAAGGAAGATGTTACTGAAAGAAGAAAAGGGAAAGAAATAGAATACTCGTCATTCAGTCAACCAACATACCAGAAGAGAAGCAGGTCAATATTGACTGATAAAAATAAGGAGATCCAAGATCCCAGTAAATTGTGCACCAGGTCCTCTGCCAGGATATTTCCCATACACACAGTTTCGCTAGATCTTGTTGAATGTGAAAACAAGGAAATTGATGAAAGACAAGTGGAGTTAAGTGAGGAAAATGAAAATACTCAGGAAATGAAGTAGCAACTAAAGAAATATCAACATGTCATAGCCCAATTTTATCAAAAAAACAAAGAATTGAGAAGGCAGCTGGCAGAAAAGATTATTGAAACACCAACATCGCAGAGTCAAGTAGGTCAGTCATCTCCTACCTCGCCAACCACGAGAAAAAAATATATAAATTGGCTTAAAAATCATCTCAGAGAGGCCCAAGATGTAATCATTGAGCTTAGGGAGGAAACAAGGCTACCAGAGGAAATAATCATGGAACATTTCAAAGAGTGTAGACCAGAGATTGATAATGCATGTGCAACTCTCTCTGGAACTCAATTAAAATTAAAAAGAAATGGGGCTTTGTTGAGACATATGAAGAATTTGAAAAGATAAATCTTTTCATTGAGAAGGACAAATAAGGCCTTACAACTGTAGGTGACTTTCAAAAAAGAATCTACACACAAATTGTATGATCATGTTCTCTATATCCAACTGTATTTGCATGCGCAACCTCTTCATGAAGATCCGTCGCGTGAAATCACTACACAGATTTCACAGCCAATAGTTGTGCAGCAAAAGCCAGAATCTACTATGCAGTAGTGACATTGTTGTCCAGAAATACACATAATATTCCATCACAACCATATGGTTGTGATTTTCCTAAATAATTTATGATTATAAACAACATTCCAGATAGTTTGTGATTGCCAGATCGAAATTCCTATTTTTAAGAATTTTTGTAAAGGTTGTTATTCTCTTTGAAAACAACCAGATCCACAACTCTAGGAGATAGTAGTTTGATTCCTAGCAGCTTAGTGTAGCTTTAATTTCTATATATAGGGACTATTTTGATGTAAAACACGTGCAGGAAAAAGTATAGATATTTTGATCCTTTGTGTAATTTCCTGAATCTAAAGAAATAAAAATGCAGAAGTCTCGAGTTCCTTAAGAAACATATTCTAATGGTGATGATCTGAAGTTCGTACCTCTCCTTGTATGTATTTCTTGTGTATTCATATTCAATTGCACTTCTCTTCTGTTTAAATTGGTAAATTTTAAAGACCACAATTCATCTAAGTGGTTCTCTAGACTGAACCGATTTAAATTTTGTCTATCTTCCCAGCTAAGATCAAAATTCATCCACTGCGGTGCTCTGATTTTGTTGTATGTTTTTTTCCTTCTTTCTCCCTACATAATCAAATTAATTACTAAAGTTCATCACCTTGTTTATCCTTTTTTCCTCTGAGGAGTTCTACCTTCCAAGAATTGTTTCTTTGTTTTCAGGGGTTGACTCCATAGCCCTAGAAACACTATCTTTTGTCAGCAAACCTGTTAAAAATTTACCTTGAAGTTTAAAATCTATCCATCAAGAAAATAAACATGTCTATCAGAGATCAAGTCTCAGAGAGATCCCTCTCTAGATTGGAAAGGCTATTTTCCAGTCTTAAAGTTGGTTTGTAGGTTACCTTTGTATATTTTTTTTCATCCCAACAATTTACTCAACGTTAACATTTTGGTATTGTTGTTGGGGAAAAAATTGAAAATTTTCCCTGAGAAGAATGACTTAAAGCTTAGATTTGATTCCTAAGGGTAACAATGAATCAAACACCTTTTTTGGCTGAATTTTTATTACCCTGGCGACTTCATTTGAAAAGATCAGTAGCATAGTTTTGTGTTTTGAGTAAATAAGAAATCATGGCTCCTAAGAAAATCCACACTAGAAGGAACCCTGATCTGGAACCTATTTCATATGTGTATGATCCAGAGAAACTATTTCACAAAAGAAAGGAAAAGATAGTTAAATCATTTTCCTTCCTAGATAGAAATCTATCATTACCCAAAGACGGTTTAAAAAGTATTGATGACCTTGAATTTGATTTAAAATTTGAGAAAACCTTGTTCATATCTAGATCGAAATCTAAGTTGAATGAAATTATCTTTGATGAGAAGAAATTCCAGTCTTTGATTCACATTGTCCCCATTCAAACTATTCCTATTCAGATTGTTCCTGCTCAGACTGTCCAGATAGCCCAAAATCCTCCTAGAGTCATGGAAGCTAGATTTGTGCCTCTTTCCTTGTCTGCCCAATTACATGATTTACCCAAAAATTATAATCGAAGAATCATGTTATTCGATGCTGAAGAAAATACATCAATCAAAAGAAATTTGGATTGGTTCAGTGATTTTTTTGATCTAGAGGAAGTAGATCATGAGGATGCAAAACTCAGGTTGTTCGCACAAAGTCTTTCAGGAGAAGTCAGAAAATGGTTTAAATCCCCTTTTGCATTGAGTATCCTTAATTTTGCAGCTTTTGAAACACTTTTTCTTGCAAGGTGGGGTGATAAAAAGAATCCTCTCCAGTTACTAACTCAATACAATAATATAAAAATATCACCAAATGAAACAATACAAGAGTTTTCAACTAGATTTATGGAAGTCTATAATTCAATTCCTATAGAACTCAAACCTCCCCCTGGAGATTCTCAAATTTGGTATGTTCATTCCTTTAACAATGACTTTGCCTTGTTGTTAATGGAAAGAAGATCCAATACATTATATGATATGATGAGTGATGCAATGGAAGTATAGGTAAATTTGATGGCATCAGGGAAGATAAAACATAATCCTGATAGAGATGTCAAGAAGGTCCAAGGAGAATCACAACCCTCAACTTCTCAATCATCAGATGAGAAAATTGATTTGATTATGAATACTATGGAAAGATTCATGGAAAGAATGTCCTTGGAAAATAAGCCTACCACCATGGATCAAACTGATTTTTAGCCAAGAAATCAAAATTTCATAAGAGCTCTTGTTCCTCAGATTAGGAAAAGAGATCAGATAAATCAAGGTGATCAAAAAATAAAACCCCCCTTCCAAAAAAACTATGCAAATGAGGATTTTGATCCAGCAAATGAAGACAATATGCATTGTTGTGATGATACAGAAACAAATGTGTTTTTAACAAAAGAAGAACATGATCAATTTATGGATTCAAATGACAAGTTTATGTAGGATAATGATGGCATGTTTTCATTGGAGATAGAAGAGTTCGGTAAAGGATACCACAATGCTATTATGTAGCTCCATAAACAATACAACCTTAGGAGTAAAAGGGTGCATGTAAATCCTCCAAAGGTAAATCCTACAAGGGAACTTCATACCAATACAGCTTATTCAAGTCAACTGAAGAAAGATAATTCAACAAAGGATGAAATGGAGAGAGGAAAATCCAATGAAGAACCCCCAAAGAAAATACCTGAGGTGAGAAAAGAAGCAGTCGTCAAAGAGGTAAAAAAGGCTCCATCTCCTTTTAATTTTGAAAGCGAGATGGCTAAAATCAATTTTTTTGTTCCATTTAATGAGTTGATTAAGATTGGAGAATGTAGAAATCATATCATTAAAATAATAAAAATGGAAGAATCCCCTGACACCTTGAATGTACAAGATGATCACCCTTCTATCTTGTTTGGCCCACGTGTGGAGGAAAGTGGTGATGTTGATGATGTTCCTCCTTTTTATGTCAGTCTTAAAATCCATGACATGACCTTACATAATGCCATGTTATATTCAGGAGCATCACATAATATGATGCCCAAGGTCATCATGGATGAATCGGGACTAGATATTACAAGACCTTATAAGGATCTCTTATCTTTTGATTCAAGGAAGGTAAAATGTTTGGGTTTAATCAAAGACTTGGTTGTATCATTGTCTCAAATTCCTTCAAAAAATCTAATCATGGATGTGGTGGTCGCTGACATCCCTCCCAAATTTGGCATGTTGTTATCTAGATCTTGGGCTGCAAAGTTAAAGGGAACTTTGCAAATGGATATGTCATGTGCTACTATTCATGTTTTCGTCCAAGAAAGGAGGTTGTATAGAGAAGCACTGCTCAATTACATGGTGAGTATCAAAACTCAACCAAATAATCATCCCATTTACTCTGTTGATATTGAAGTTGGTTCCTTTATTTTTAATAATGACTTAAGTTTTGAAGAAGAGAATCCAACAACTTTCATATTTATTAAAGTCGAATCTGATCATCAAGCAAAGGATATTACAAATCAGCAAAATAGTGCAGAAGATGAAATGTGGAATATGAGCTTTGATGGAGCTACTAGCATGGAAGGAGTAGGAGATGGTGTGTGGATTAATCCTCCCAAGATAGGTACACAAATCTATTCTTATAATCTTTCTTTTGATTGTACTAATAATATGTCCGAACATGAAGCATTGATTTTGGGATTGAAGACCTTAAAAGAGTTGGGTGCTAGGAGGATAGTTATTCATGGAGATTCTGAACTTGTTATCAACTAGGTAAAGGGTATATATCAGTCCAAGCATCCTAGATTGAGAGCATACAGGAATTTGGTACTTGATATTCTTGAAGAGTTTTCATAATACAATTTATCAGTGATTCCTAGGGGGTGAAATAAAATTGCATACGCATTAGCTACTTCAGCTTCAGTTTTCAAAATTCCAATTTTTCCTGATAAAAGGTATGAAATCGAGGTCAAGCATAGGTGAGCAATCCCTGATAACATTAAATATTGGAAAATATTTGAAGATGGCAAACAAGTAGAAAGATTCCTTCAGATGAGTGATGAATTTGATAATTTAAATATTGATGATGAGTGTTGTTATGAAGAGAATGAAGATGCAGATGTGTTCAACAATGATGACCTTTTTTAGAACCATATTGTTGGAAGAGATATAGTGCAGTTAAAAAATAGCATTATCCCTAAAGGCTTGGTTCCATTAGAGAAGGTTTTTGACAACAATGATGTAGCTAGAAATCCTAAAATCACTGCAAATGATGAGAATATAGAATATTGCAACAATGGGACTCATGAGGATACCAAGATCATCAAACTATAAAAAATGCTCAGTCCAGAAATTAAAAAGAGGTATATCAGTATTATGAAGGATTTTCCTAATGTCTTTGCATGGAGTTATGAATATTTGAAAGTCTATGATACTAATGTAATTCAACATGTAATTCCCATCAAGGAAGATCATAAACCCTTCAAGAATAAGTTGAGAAGAATAAACCCCATGTTGTTTCCATTGATTTAAAAAGAGGTAAGAAAATTGTTTGATGCCAAAATTATTGTGTCCTTAAGATTTTCCAAATGGTTGGCTAACCTAGTGCATGTCAGGAAGAAAAACAGTGAGATAATATTATGTGTAGATTTTCGTAATGTAAACATGGTGTCTCTCAAAGACAATTATCAACTTCCCAAGATGGATTATATCCTGCATAAATTGGTGGGATCTCAGAAGATATCAATGCTTGATGGATTTTTTGGTTACAACCAGATTATGGTACATCCAAATGACCAAGAAAAGATAGTTTTTACAACACCTTGGGGCACTTTCATGTATGCAAAAATGTCTTTCGGTCTTATGAATGTTGGAGCAACTTTCCAAAGGGCCATGGATATAGCCTTTTCCAATGATATCACTGTATTTTTAGACTCCAGTGATCAACATCTCAAACATCTAAGAAGGGATTTCTAGAAATGTAGAAAGTTTGGCATCTCATTGAATCCGAAAAAGTCCAACTTTGGAATGAAAGAAGGAAAATTTCTTAGACACATAATTTAAAAGGAAGGGAATAAAATAGACCCTGGTAAAGTAGAAGCAATTATGAATATTGTCACTCTTAGGAGAAAGAAAGAGGTACAATCTTTCTTAGGAAAAGTGATTTTTTTGATAAGGTTTATTCCTAACTTGGTTGAGATCATAAAGTATATCACTAACATGCTTAGGAAAGGAAATGAAATAAAATGGACTCATGAATCTAGGAATTCCTTTGAAGATATTAAAGTGGCACTAATCAAAGCTCCAGTGTTAGTCAGTCTGGATTTTACAAAAGATTTTATTTTATTTTCCTTTTGCCTCAGAACACACCATAGCTGATGTTTTGTTGCAAAAAGGTGATAAGAACTTTGAAAGGATGATAGTTTATTATAGCAAGACATTGAGTGACTCCCCACTAAGGTATGACATCATGGAAAAACAGGCATTTTCCTTGGTGAAAGCTCTTAAATAATTTATAACTTATATCTTGCATTCCCATGTCATTTCGTATGTACCAAGCAATTATGTAAAGGACATTTTGACCCAGTATGATCCTGAGGGGAGAAAGGGAAAATGGATAGCAATAATGTTGGAATATGACCTCAAAATCAAACCTACAAAGATGATCAAAGGTCAAGGGCTTGCAAAATTGATGGCACAGTCAAATTGTTATGTTTTGGGAATCAATTTTATTGTTAATTTATCATAAAATTCAAAAGAAGAAACAGTCCCATAGATATCCCAAAGGTTCCTTGATTCTCCTTGGTACGCTGATATTATTTATGTATTAAGAAATTTACAAGCTCCTCCCGGGTTGAGCAAAACCAAAGCTAGATTTTTGAAGTTGAAAGCAACAAAGTTTTGCATTTTGGACCATTCTTTGTATTAGAAAGATCCATGTGGGATCTCATTGAGTTTTTTTCTGGAAGAGAAAATGAAAAAGGTTATCAAAGAGTTTCACAAAGGTGACTGTGGGGGACATCATTATTGGAAGACTATTGGACAAAAAATACTGAGGGCATGGTTTTATTGGCCCAATATTTTTTCTGATGTATACAAGGAAGTTTCCAGCTGCCATTAATGCCAGATTTTTTATGGAAAAATAAAGTTGCATCCTCTACCCTTAAATCATATCTCTGTTGAAGAATCATTCATGCAATGGGGTCTTGATTTCATAGGGGAAATGCATCTTCCATCCTCTGCTCAGCATAGATGGATTCTGACAGCCACAAACTAATTCACCAAATGTATCGAAGTAGTCCCGACAACGAAAGACACTAATACTATTATCATTCAATTTTTAGATAGTAATATTTTGTCTAGATTTGGTTGTCCAGTCAAGATCATCACTGATAATGCAACAACATTCAAATCCAAGAAAATGGAGAAATTATGCAATGACTATAATATAACTCTTGGTCATTCCACTACTTATTGACCATAGGGTAATGGGTTGGTTGAATCGTCTAATAAAATCTTGACCAAGATTATTAAGAATCTTCTGAAGGAGAACAAAAAATCTTGGCACAAAAAGATCATATATGCGCAATGGGCTGGCAGAATTACCACTAAAAGGTCTATTTCCACATCCCCTTTCCAGATCGTATGGTTCAGAGGAATTTTTTCCTACCTCGTTAGGACTACAATGATGAGACTAATGAAAGAACAAGAAGTTGAACCCAATGATGTTTCAAGAAGAATAAACCAATTAATCCATGCACAACAAATGAGAGAACAAGTTTTCAATAAATCACAACTGCACCAGGATAAAGTGAAAATATCTTTTGATAGATACACTAAGGAAGATGATTTCAAGGTGAATGATTTGGTAATGAAGTGGGATGCAAGGAATGAAGACAGAGGGAAACATGGGAAGTTATATCATCTTTGACTAGGACCATTCTAAATTTTTGTGTAACATGGGAACAATGCCTATTTGTTGCAGGCGCTTAAAGGAGATCTTATTGGTGGGGGGCCTGTAAATGGAAGTTTTCTCAAACATTATTTGATTTAAAAAATATTTCAATCTCTTCATGCCATTGTAAATAACCATTTTTATTTTTAGATGAAGCATTTTGAATCAACAATCAGCAGAAAATTGAAGCCCGGAGTGAAGGCCCTAAGTTTATGTTGAGTTTGGTCAAAGTTGTGTCAAGAAAGTTTTGTAAGTGAGTTTATTTTGTCAGTTTATAATTTTGAGTCAAATAAATCCCAATGGTCATGCACTTGGTTTACTTTTCTTTGCTACCTCACTGGGAGGATAGCATCCCCATTGGAGCCAGCCGTTAGCACCATGTTTTGTTTTATAGTTAAAGTCATATGGTTCGTCCAATTTTTTTAGAGTCATGTCCTAGTTACTTGAAAAAATAAAGTTTTCATAAATAAGTCGCAGTTGGTGTGTCAGATTTATGAGGTCGGTGACAAAACTGAGAGATGGTTTGAAAAATCGAGTAAGGACTTTGGATAAAAGTCAGGAAAAGGGTGTAAGGTTTAGTCATGTTATAATTGTAAGGGTTTATCTTCTAAAATATCAAGTCATGTCAAAAAAGGGGAATTTAGGTACCAAAGTTGAGTCAAGTGGTTAGGATAAAGGTCATGTCAAAAGATATTATGAGCATCATTACCTAATCATGAAGTAAGAAAAGTGAACAATCATGACACTCCTATCCTTTATACTTTGCACACTTCAAAAGTGTACTTGTTGCACGAGTTTGTTATGCAAATATTCAACCTGCTTTCGAACTTCTCATCACCATGGATTTACTGTCCTTTTCCATTATTTCATTCCTTACCCATTCAAGCATAAATATTGGCTACCCTTCATGCTTCTCCATCACTTTCAGAATTTGTGCGTCGTCCATAGTTTTTTCAGCAAGCTCTAGAGCCATTCGCTGCGTAAAAGCTATTTTTTGTCAGTCGTTATGTAAGTCTGTTATTTTGATTTTTGTTGCATCTCCTCCATTGCTTTCAACCATTGCTTAAAAGTATTCTTGGGGCTCATTGTAAGCTACCTTTTTGGAATGAGTTGTTTCTTTTAACAATCATCCTTCCTTCTTCTGAACTACCTATTGTTGCGCTGAGATTTTTGTTGTCGCGCCGAGTTTTCCACTGCACCAAATTTTTCCTTCGCACTTTCCTGTCGTGCCAAGTTTTCCCACTTCACCGAATTTTTCCATCATTGATTTGTTTGTCATGAAAATATTCTTTTTGCTACCTTTTCTTGCAATTTCTACAACTTTCATCATTCTTATTTGTTGCACAGAGAGGGTATTACCATTTATTATTGCGCGCTTGAAATTAACATATACCAACACCATGGAAACTTACCAAAGCAAAAGAAAGAATGCAAGAAGTGGCAGGGTTGTGAGGTTTGAACCTTAGGATTTAAAGTTAATAAATGAAGACTCGATGATCAGGGAATCTTTTGAACAAGTCATATGCATGTGTTTCTACGAAAGGATTGAAGGATATAATGTGCAACTAGCTGAGCAGTTCGCCCTCAATTTTACTAGTGTCATTGCGATAATTGTGGGAATCACTTTCCAAGTGATAGAGGAAACTATGTTAGCTATGACGGATATCCATCTACAAGGAGAAAATTATTTTAGAGGTATGACTTTAGACATTTCATGTTATATGGATTTCATCTAGCCCGAATATTGAAATCGGAAAATTGGAGTTGGCATTCCAAGCGAGTATCATAGGGAAAAATCCATTAAATTTACCTTTCTTCTTGTGTTGAATCCTGGGAAAGATGTCAGATGGTGTCCAGACCAAATTTGATCAGCCAGGGAATAACTTATTCCATTTTTCATTAATTAATATGTTGGTGGTTGAAGTGTTGAGAAATTTGAACAAGGACTAGAATTATTTTCTAATTTCGGATAACATTCCTAGAGACCCTAAAGGAGACATTACTCTATTGACTGAGAAATCAACACTTCAAAGTTCAGAGGCGAGAAATAAAGATGTTACTGAAAGAATAAAATGGAAATAAATATAAGACTCATCATTCAAACAACCAACATCCCAGAAGAGAAGCAGGTCAAGATTAACTAATAAAACTGAGGAGATCCAAGCTCCTAGTAAACCGTGCATGAGGTCCTCTGCCAGGAGATTTCCCATACACACAGTTCAACTAGAACTTGTTTAATGTGAAAACAAGTAAATTGATGAAAGACAGGTGGATTTAGGTGAGGAAAATACAAATACTCAGGAAATGAAGCAACAACTAAAGCAAGTTCAACACGTCATAGCCCAATTTTATCAAGAAAACAGATAATTGAGAAGGCAGTTGGAAGAAAAGATTATTGAAACACCAGCATCATAGAGTCGAGTAGGTCAGACATATCCTACCTCGCCAACAACAAGAGAAAAGAATATAAATTGGCTTAAAAAGAAGCTCAAAGAGGCCCAAGATGTAATCATTGAGCTTAGGGAGGAAAAGAGGATGTCACAGGAAAGAATCATGGAACATTTCAAAGAGTATAGACTAGCTATTGATAATGCATGTGCATCTCTCTCTGGTGCTCAATTAAAATTGAAAAGAAATGGGGCGTTGTTGAGACAGATGAAGAATTTGAAAAGACAAATATTGTCATTGAGAAGGAAAAATAGGGCCTTACAACTGCAGGTGACTTTGAATAAAGAATCTACAAACAATTGGATGATCCCATTCTCTGCAACCAACTAGATTCGTGCGTGCAACCTCTACATGAAGATCCACTGCATGAAATCACTACGCAGATTTCACAGCGATCAGTTGCATAGAAAAAGACAGAATCTATTGTGCAATGCTAACAATGTTGTCCAAAAATACGCATAATGTTCCATCACAACCGTATGGTTGTGATTTGCCTAAATAATTTATGACTATAAACAACATTCTGGATAGTTTGTGATTCCGAGATCGGCTTTCCTATTTTTGATAATTTTTGTAAAGATTGTTATTCTCTTTGAAAACAACCAGATCCACAACTCTAGGAGATAGTAGTTTGATTCCTAGCATCTTAGTGTAGATTTACTTTCTATATATAGGGATTATTTTGATGTAAAACGCGTGCAGGAAAAAGTATAGATATTTTTATCGTCTGTGTAATTTCCTGAATCTGAAGAAATACAAATGCAGAAGTCCCGAGTTCCTTAAGAAAAAGATTCTAATGGTGATTCTTTGAAGTTCGTACCTCTCCTTGTATGTATTTCATGTGTATTCATATTCATTTGCACTTCTCTTCTGTTTAAATTGGTAAATTTTAAATTCCACAATTCATCTAAGTGGTGCTCTAGACTGAACCAATTTAAATTTTGTCTATCTTCCTAGCTAAGATCATAATTCATCCACTGTGGTGCTTTGATTTTGTTGTATGTTTCTTTCCTTCTTTCACCCTACATAATCAAATTAATTATTGAAGTTCATCACCTTGTTTAGCCTTTTTTCCTCTGAGGAGTTCTACCTACCAAGCAATGTTTCTTTGTTTTCAAAGGTTGACTCCATAGCCCTAGAAACACTATCTTTTGTCAACAGACCTATTAAAAATCTACCTTGAAGTTTAAAATCTAGCCATCAAGAAAAGAAACATGTCTATCAGATATCAAGTCTCAGAGAGAGCCCTCTCTAGATTGGAAAGGCTAGTTTCCAGTCTTAAAGTTGGTTTGCAGGTTACCTTTGTAGATTGTTTTTTCATCCCAAAAATTTACTCAAGATTAACATACCCAAACAACCAATGCTAGCAAGGAAGCAAAGAAGGTAAGGATATAATGGAATTGCAAGGGTAAAAATGAAAGCAAGACAAGAAAATGGGTGACAATTGCATAAAAAAATCAAGTTAAATGCATAGCCCAATGGAGGTGACATCATATGCACACTAGGGAGTAAACATAATGATTCCCAATACACCAAGATCATTGTGCCCAAGTTGCATGCGATACTAAAGATGAAGATGTTAACCAATTCCAAATAATTCACATGCTTAGATATTTTCTAATGCTTAATTCAAAACATTCTTTTGCACATGTTGCACTTTGCAAAAAATGTTGGCTAGTGAAATAAAATAGAGTTGGATATCATTATAGGTATTCATGTGGGGTAATCAAAAATATTTTATTAGTGATAAGGACAATAAGGACATAATGAAAACTTATGCCAATCCTTGCAAAAGAATAGGGATACAGGGTTGTGACATCTCATAATTAAAATGCTAAAGGATATTTAAAACAAAGGCAAGGTTAAATTAACTATTTGCCTTCAAAAACATATGAAATATGATGTAGAAACATGCTAGTAAGTTCATTTAGTTAAAATTGAGCATGTAAATCATGTAGAATATGTAAATAGGACAACAACAATATATTTACAACTATAGGGAGATTCATCCCAAGCAACACAATATTCAACCTTTTAACATTGCCATGCCAATTTGCCAATATGAATGCACTAGACATAATTAAGGTTCGGGGCAACATAAGCACATATGACAGGAAATTCGAGTTTAAAGGCCTATTAGTAAATAACTAGCAAGTTATGTCCATGATAAATAATCAAAAAAGTTTCAACGCAAAAATCCATTGCCAAAAAGGAAGCAAATAACGCAAGGATATAATGGAATTACAAGGGTAAAAATGAAAACAAGACAATAAAAAGGGTGACGACTGCATAAGCAAAAATCAATTCAAATACATAGCCCAAGTATTTTCTTGATCCTTGTGTATTTACTTGATACATAGAAATTCAAATACACAAGGATAAAGTATCCACAGGAGGATGACAGATGCTTGAGAAGATCCTTGTGTCTCATGTATTTTTCATGCTCTATAGAGGAGAAATTGTTAAAATATTATGTGATCAAGTGTTGGATTAATGAGAAGGGGGGTTGAATCAGTAATGAGAAAATATACCACTTTTTAAACCCAGTTTATATTTCCTTTAAAGTATTCAACCATGTTCAATGGTTCATCATCAATATGTTATTGTATCATAAACATTAACATCCATTAGTGCATAATAAACAATAACATATACCAACACTCTATCACAACCTGTACCAACCTTTCTCAAATATTTCCTACATATATGTGACTTGTATATACTACACCATACGGGTATACATGCCCTTCTTAACTACAACTCGCAGTTGTTCGCGAATATCCTCACTACAACTCGCAGAATACCACAAACTCACCCATTTTCACTGTCATTGTCTTTGTTTCTATCAAATTATCACTGTCATGTCAAACTGTACCAACAACCTATAACAACCTGTACCAAAAACCCTGTACCAAACAAACTATACGAACAATTTGTACCAAAAACCCTGTGCCAAACAAACTATACCAATAATATCATCAACCAAAACTACTCACACATCAACTAGATATACTATGCCACGTCATCCATAAACCAAGTGCCAACAATACTACCAGCAAGTGCCTTCAACAATATACCAAGCATGTACTAATCATGTGTAAACTACACATCAACTATGACTCATCAAGATATACCAACATCATCAACTATATGTCTCGACATGTACCCAACATGTACCTCGATCATATACCACAGATATATACCAATATAACCATCAAAAGTTCTCTAGAAATGCATTGCATTGTTCATAACCAAATACCATAACCCCTCACTTTAAACCATGTGTCAAACCTCACTGATATATATTCTTAAACATGTACCACTCATAAGCTAATCATATACCAAGACTACTAACAAATTCTTCTCACAGTGCACCCCAAGATATACCAATAAACCAAGATATTTACACCAGCAATGTGCCTCAATAGACCCGCCTCAAATCATACTCTACAATAGATACCATATATCCAAGAGGGAATATACCAAACCTCACAAAGTCATGCCTCAAGCATGCTCCACAACACCACTAAGATACAATCTCAAAACTAATCCATGAACATACCTTTATATTTGTAGTATCCCTACTATATTTGATCTCTGACAAACATATGTGTTGTCTCTCCTTAGATCTTGCAACCTGGGATAAGCATCTTCCTTTTTTCCATTTATACATATATTTTCTTTCCCTTTTTACAACTCACAGGTATATGTGCTTTCCTCCACTACGGCCCACGGATGTTCGCGCCCTAACTACAATGCACCTCACGGATAACTTCAAAAACCCTCGAACAAATTCAGTTTATGCAACTCTGGAACTTTTTTTCCTTCAAACCTTTGTTGCCTCATACCTACGCTTTCTTAGATTTGTCAATGCATACCTAAAAATAACCTTTCACAAAATAGATATTCAATAATTTTCAATAGGTAGGTAGGTACTAATAGGAGTCCCTTGCTCTTTTATTTATACTTTTCCAAGTGCCTTCCTCTATAAGTTTCCTTGTAATTGTTTTACCCCTTTCTCCGCCTTTTAGGGCTAACCACTTTCTTGTTGTAACTAACAATTCCTTAATTAGTCAAATCATAACTTTTTTACCCTTAACTACTTTCTTGTTGCAACTACTTTATTATTTAAATAATTTCTCTTTGCAATAACTCTAACCACTTTATTATTTAAATAATTTCTCTTTTCAACCATTATCTTGTTGAAATTAACATTCCCTTAATTAATCAAATCATAACCTATTTTCCCTTAACTAACTTCTTGTTGCAACACCTTTATTATTTAATTTATTTCTTGTACAACCACTCTAACTAGGGAATCTTCTTTATGACTTTCTATAAGCTTTTACTTCTTGTTGACCTTCTAGGGTGTAATGTCCCTTTCCAAATAGTAGCTCCAGAGAGGAGGTTTAATGGTCTAAGCTGCCCCATTAGACTATAGCCAAGGCCAGAAAAGGGGTAAATAGGGTTACTAGAGGTCACTCCAGTCAAAGGTGTTATGTTCGGAAAGTGACATTGAGATAAAAGTGGTTAAAAGCGCTTTTAAGCCATTATGAGCTAAAAATAGAACAAACGAACTAAATTTGGAAGTCAACAGTGAATTAGGGTTTCAGCAATGAATTAGGGTTTAGAAAGGCTATAAGAGAAGGGTCAACGACCTAATTCATCATTATGCAGATTATGACTTGTCATTGAGGAGATAGGTGCATCTCATGAGAGATAGTTCAGTGGATTCCAAGAGGAAGACACCATTTGGTTGATTTCGATGTTGAGAGACACACCCTAGTCATCAAGAAGATCACAGAGGTCTTCCATCATTCTTCAGCAGCAATTACACAGGGTCCAACAACAAGGGTGCACTTATCCAGGGCGAGGGCGCAACTCCTTAGGAGGTTCAGTGGATCGACTTGTCCCATCCAGGGAGAGTTCATAGATTCCCCTCCGACCCAGTTGAGAGGAAGGAAAGGTGCATCTTTCTCCTAGTTCCTCGTCAGATTCCGATGGAGGAATCATCTGGAGCGCATTTTCCAAAGTTGGGAGTGCGGAACTTTTGGCGGACACATTCGGGGTTCCTGAGCGATCATTAGATTAGATCCAGAGAAACCCTTCCGACCCATTTCCCAGTAGGCCAAGGTGATCATTTTAAGATACATCTCAGTTGATTCTGACAATGGAATCACTAGGGGGCATTTTTCTAGTGAGAGAGGGGTGCATTCCCCTAGGGGATCCATCCAGAGTCCAGACACACCAACAGAGGGGTCGATCAGTCATCAGGACTGAGAGTTATAGCAAGGCGCACCATTTGGGACTATTTCCAAGCCATTCTGAGAAGTTTAGCCACCAGGGTGAACTTTCCATACTTTCAGCAGTTATTGTGCGAGATGCCACAGTTCTAGCTCATCCATTGAACCCGTAGTACTCATCTATTATCGGGTATTATCTTTTATTTTTCTTATTGTATTCCAGATAAGATCATTTTTTCATTTGATTTAGCCGATTGATTAATTTTCATCCACATTCGACATTTGTACTCCGCAGAGATATCATAATATAAACTTTTGTTGGCAAATATGTAATAGACAGTGAATGGCATGAGTATAGGAAGAATGTACAGAGGATTGTTAACATATTTACAGGCATCGTATACTTGTCATTGATGGCAAGTATAGTAGTGGTGATGGCTTGAGTACAGCAGCGATGATCAGCGGAACAATGATAATCGGGGAAGAGCATCAATTGTGTTTGTTGGATCTCTTTCTGAATTCCCGATGGCTGTCAGATCTGAATAAGAGCATGCTGAAGAGGTAGGCCCGTAAGGTTTGAGAAGCAGTTCTGATCGTTGGATCCTCTTCAAATTCCTGATAGATCGAGGGTCGTCAGATATGAATGAAGACAAGAAGAGCGCACTGAAAAGGAAGATAGATTTTAGGGGTTCGATTCAAGCGTGGGATCCGACCATCGTTGGATCAAGGAGAACTTGCACGCCTTTTAAAGTATAACAAGGAGAAAAGGGGCTCACAAAATCCCGAAAGAAGGAGGACCGTCCATCTCAGGGGGTTATCTGGACATTTGATCCGACTCCCTGTCGGAGTTTCGAGGATCGCGTGTTGGAGATGTCAAAGAAATAATGCAACAGGAATCCCAATTTCGCGATATGCAAAATCGCGACGTAATCTGAGCCGTCAAATCAAGATCACATCTGAATCGTCGATCCGACTCACGTTAGCAAACCATGTCAACTAAGAACACGTGGCATAACTAGGTAATGACAAGTGTCAGAGTGATTCAACATGCCAAGCACATGTAAGTCATGAATCAGGGTGACACATGGCAGTTATTTAACACATGTGACATCAGCAGATGTACACCATGTCGGAGTTTCGGGGATCGAGAGTTATACATGTCAAAGATTATTGACATCAGGAATCCCGAAATCGTGATATGTGAAATCACGATGTAATCTGAGCCGTCAGATTAAGGTTGAATCTGGACCATTGGTTCCATCCCTTGTCGGAGTTTCGGAGATCGAGAGTTGGACATGTCAAAGATTATTGACATTAGGAATCCCGATATCGGGATATGTGAAATCACGATGTAATCTGAGCCGTCAAATTAAGGTTGAATCTGGACCGTTGATTCCAGCCCTTGTCGGAGTTTCAGGGATCGAGAGTTGGACATGTCAAAGATTATTGACATCAGGAATCCTGATATCGCGATATGTGAAATCGTGATGTAATCTGAACCATCAGATCAAGATATGATCTGGATCGTTGATTCGACTTCTTTACGAAATTTCGTGGATCGGGATTTGTAAGTGACAAGAACATTGAACATCAGGAATGTCGAAATGCTGAAACCCGATTTAAAGGCAAGATTAATAAAGTTCATCCAACGGTGCAGATAAATTGGAATATGATCAGAAGGTTATTGTTCTCTCTCACAGTTAACCCCTCAGTTACGAATCTGTTAGTGAAACAGACTCATGATTGCAAATCAGTTAGTGTTTCAGTTGGCATTTCAGTTGCTTGGACAGTTGTCTTTCTTTTGCCTAAGGAGTTGGGAAGTTGACCGTCGGATAGTTATGTATAAAATAAAATGAGACAGACTGTGTATGGTTGGCTGTTCCAGATGGAAAATGAACGAAACAGTAAGAAATGGAAAATGAGAGGATGCGTAGCATGAGATTTAGAAAATGTGCAGAGTGAGATGAAACGTAGAGCAGAAGCAGAGTAAAACGACAGAAAGAGTAAAAGCATAGCAGAATGACAGAAAGAGCAGAAGCAGAGCAAAATGACAGAAAGAGAAAAAGTAGAGCAGAATGACAGAACAAGTTGAAGAAGAGCAGAATGAGAGAACGAGTTGATGCAGAGCATACCTGCTGAACATACAGAGGAAGAGAAGAGCAACAGAATAGTGTGTAGAAGACTAGACTTACTGAACAAAGAAAGATTGGTAAGAACTGATTTATCTGTAAAGTTGACTGTTTATTTAGCCATTCATATTCTAGGGAGGTTGGGAGTTGCATGGGAGGACTATTGTCCTCAGAGGTTCAAGTGGGAGCTTGAACACAGGAAGTTGTAACTTCCATGTAGTTGCAGCCAGAGAAACCAGGGTGGTGCAAGGGACAACAAGTGTTCTCTGTTATACAGGTTGGAGCCTGTGTAACTGGAAGTTGGTGCTTCCATCCAGTTGGTGCTGGAACATTCAAGAAGTTGGTGCTTCCATCCAATTGGTGCTGGAATATTCAGGGAGTTGGTGCTTCCTTCTAGTGGGTGCTAGATAAACTAGAGAGTTGGTGCTCTCAAACAAGTTGCAGCTTGTAAAACAGAGGTAGTAGCCTCACATTGAGTTGGTGCTCAATTAGAGATGATGTACAGAACCTAAAAGACTGCCTATCATTTCGAAGAAGAAGAGGTTTTCTCCCTTTATGGGTTTCCTCGTGAAAATCTATCTCTGTGTATACCTTATGTGTAACTGATGCTTTTTACTTTTATTGTCCATATGCTGTATAATGTTGATGATCACTTGAAGAAAGATTAAGAATATTTTGATAGAGTTAAAATTGTTTAAGCTCAAAGACAACTGATTCACCCC
>ML785205.1:286891-349215 GCA_009831015.1 Picea engelmannii | reverse complement strand
GTCTTTCACCTCTTTAATGCGACCCAAAAATGAACTAACAGATTCATTTCCATCCATCTTAATGCCTAGCAATTTAGTTTTCAGGAACAAAATGCGATTTGTGTTGCTAGTTTCATACAATGCTTTAAGAGCTATCCATGTTGTAGCAGAAGTTGTAGTGTCTCTAATATGTGGAATTATGCTATCTTTAACTGACATGCGCAACAATACCTTTGCCTTGTTTTCGCGCTTCTCCCAGTCTTGGATCTGTGTTGTTGTCGCACCTACAACCGCATTAGGTTTTTGTTCAGTTCCATTCGCAATGTTCCAGACACCATAGCCCTCCATGAGCGTCTGGATCTTGAATTTCCAGTTAATGAAGTTCGAGCCATCTAACTTGTTGGCTTCGTTGAGGTAGGTCTCTGCCAGAGGATTCGCCATCTCTACGAGATATTCACAAGTGAATCACCAAGGATATGCAACTTTCTGTCGATTTTTCTCCTGTGCTGATTAGTTTGTCATTCTATCTTTGGATCCACTGATCCACATCTACCTCTGTTCTCAGCTTGAATTATGCATGCACCACTTTTAAATCATAACACCACCTCACATGCATAAATCAACTTTTAAATTTATGCATGCACCTTAATATCTAAAATATCGACCTTTTTTTTTCTTATTTATTAAAATGAATAACTCCCTTTTTCACCTATATCCACTTAATAAAAAATAACTCACTTTAATAAAATATCCCTTTTCTCATTCGCATGCATGAGAGAAGAAATATTAAAAAAAAAACTCCATGCATAAAAACTTATTCTCTCTAATACATCAAACCTTTTTTAATACATACTCCATCTACACTTCTTTATACGCTTTGCTTAAAAAGTATCCTCTTTTAAAAACAAAAAAAATACCTCACAATTAATAGATTTACTCTTTACTCTTCTCACGTGAATTTTTAGCGCTCCAATGCTTATGCAAATCCTCACTCACATTTGCATTAACTCATGAAAATCATTTAACTCACGCTCATTCTCACGCTATTTCAACCAACGGATTTGCTCACTGATTTCCTTCACGATTTGCCATGATTTGCCACGATTTGCCACGATTTGCCTTTAAACGCAATAGTCTTCACTCGAAAACTTGTCTGAGGTTCTCTAACTCTGCAAGTTCAGCACTGGCGCTTGGTGTCAATGGAAAGGGAGCGTTGCAGTGCTCTGTCCATGTAGAAGGGTGGCGTCGGTGCAATAGCGCTCTCATAAGCATTGAACGGGAGCGCCGAGGATCGAAAAGTTGAATATGAGGAGTGTGAGAGCGTCGACGCTCTCTACCATTGTATAGGGGGGCGCTCTCAAAAAACAAATTTGAGATTTTGTTCTTGGATCTCGCCTCAGAGAGCTGGACCTCCAACCCGCTCTGATACCAAGATAAAATATACGAACCAAACACACGGTGAGGCTACGCTCACTTCTCTATTATTAAATGAAGACAGATTACATCCTTATATAGAAAAAGACTCTACCGAGTCGGTTACATGCAAACCAAAGACAACTAGACTCTTAACTAAGAACTGACTCTTAACACGCCTACAACTAACTCTCACAACTAAAGCTCTCACAACTAAAACTTCTAACTGGTGCTTACAACTGGTGCTTTCTCCATTATTTCCAAGTCAACAAACTTTGAAGCATAAATTAAGGCACGATATTTCCTCTGTTTTGTTGTGAGGAAATCAAGACCTATACTTTAATTTTTGCTCATATTTCACAATTAATTCACAATATAAATAAATCCTTTGTCTTTCTTCTATTTAGATACATGACTTCTTTGCTCAATTTTGTTCATCTTGATTTTCCATCCATGCTTTACAATTTAAATGGATTTATTAGATGAGATCATGCCTCCTTATTTATGATTTGAATTATTGGAAGGATCCATAAAACTCATGTAAAAAGGACTCACAAATTAATCATTATTTACTTGAAAATGTGTTAGGATTTCTCTTTCACAGTCAAGAGAAATCTCTAGCGACAACATTTATTGGCGTCATTGTTGGGGATGGAGGAATGAAGTTATTTTTCCCTGGGTGTACGATGGAGCTCAAATCTATTTCTTGATGGTGAACAAGAAATAGGCATCAAACATCGGTTGTAGTCATTCACCTGGTGATTCCTTGGCTCGAAGAATCCATATGATTCACTAGCGGCTCCATCGGATCTAGAATGTCACTTTCTTTTGCCACTCGGATCGTTGTGAGGTTTGCACCCTTCAAGTTTTTGGGTATTCCTGGTTATCCAAATCAAGTGCCTAATATAGATGAATGGAATGAATACTTGCCAAGGTTTAGAGAAGAGAGAGAAGATAATATTGCTCAACATCTATTGGAATTTCATCAACGTATGGATTAGTTGGGCATCATTAATGAAGATGTGTTGATGAAGTTGTTCATGTTTTCACTAGGAGGTGATGCGATACAATGGTACAAATATGTATCTCTTTCTAGCATTTCCTCATTGAGAGAGCTTCATTTAGCGTTTTATAATCATTGTAAGAAAATTTGTCCAACCGAGTTCCTTTTTTAGTATTGTTGTGATGAGTTCTCATGTTATAAAGGGTTGGAAAATGAATTATCTAATGATGGTTGTGAAGTTGAAGATGATTTTGATATTGTTAAAGAGCATGATCAAGAAAGTGTAATCCAAATACTTGCTCTTATTATTCAAAGTACAGATGCTATTGATCATACAACTCTCTTAAATGAAGGAGTTGAATCCATCTATACTAGTCAATCTACGCTAAAGAAGAAAATCTGTAGAAGTCAATCTCTCTTTTTGGAAAACACGTTTCATTACTTCAAGATTTTACTGATAATTTAGAGGTTGAACATGAGGATAATCTCACTGCTATTCAAGAGCCTTTTCAAGAGAGGCATCAGCAGGTTCATGTTGATTTTGTTGCCCCAAATTATTGTGATATTCAAAGCTTGTTTTCAGTAGAACAAGAGAATTATAATGCAACATATTTTACACAAACGTAGCTTTGTCTTCTATATTAGTTAGAGATTTGTCATGAACTTCAAGATCTTGTGATTGTTTGGATGGAATCTTCCTTTCCGAGGGTCTCAAAAATTAAGTTTATCGCTTATTGTTAGTTTGCAATAGTAAGTATCGGTTTCCTATGGATTGTTTGCTACATACACTATATTATTTTTTTGTTTTCTCAAAATTTTGCATGCAACAAGGTATGTCAAGCAATCAAATGTTTACCTCATACCACTAGAAATTTTCTTACACATGATCAAGTTGGAATCGATTGATTAACATAGGTTATGTATATAAATAAGCTCGCTATCTGAGCATTTGTTTTTAGCCAGATTTGTTGTGCAGTAGAGTAGGAGAATCATGACTCCATAGCCCAATGGAGACAAAGAACTAGTGTGTATTTTTCTGAGTTGTAGGAGAATCTGAGTTTGTTGTTTAGTTTTTCAGCATGTAACATGGTTGTTTTTAGTTAAGCAAAGAAGGGTTACAGGTTGCAGAGATGGATTTCATATCCGGTTCAGGAAATTGAGGATATGGATAGAAGCACGGGTGCATAATAGTTTTTTGTTCAGTATATGGTTTCAGAGAAGAATTGGCATGGATCAAAGATAGAGACAGTTGTTCAAAGAAGGGTGAAGGCACATGGTCTATTGTTCTTGACACTTTTCAGGAAAACACCATCCCTAGATGGAGCCTATGTCAGGACAAAAAATGGCATTGTCAATTATTGCGCTATCTCGACTTTTGGTAATGGATCTTATATAAATAAGTTGTACTTTGCTACTGGAAGTTTTGCACCTAAGACCAAGACCAAGGACCAAAATCCAAACTGCAAGCACCAAGTTTCAAGCCCAAGCACCAAGGATATGCTAAGAGTTTGTTTATTAACACAAAAATTGACATTGCCAATTATTACGCTATCTCAACTTTTGGTAATGGATCCTATATAAATAAGTTGCACTTTACTATTGAAAGTTCTACACCCTAKACCAAGACCAAGGGCCGAAATCCAAWCTGCAAGCATCAAGTTTGAAKCCCAAGCACCGAGGATATGTTAAGAGTTTGTWTATTTCCATTAAAAAACTATGGTTTATTTCCATTAAAAAGGTATAGKGTCTTTCACTCATCGAACCCAATCTCCAAATATACAACCAAGAGCTAAGTCACTATCACCAATGGTTTATTTCCATTAAAAAAGTATAGGGTCTTTCACTCATCGAAACCAATCTCCAAATATACAACCAAGAGCTAAGTCACTATCACCACTTTCACTCATCGAAACCAATCTCCAAATATACAACCAAGAGCTAAGTCATCACCAAGGGTTTATTTCCATTAAAAAGTATAGGGTTTTTCACTTATCGAAACCAATCTCCAAATATACAACCAAGAGCTAAGTCACTATCACCACTTTCACTCATCAAACCCAATCTCCAAATATACAACCAAGAGCTAAGTCATTATCACCAATAGTTTATTTCCATTAAAAAAGTATAGGATCTTTCACTCATCGAAACCAATCTCCAAATATACAACCAAGAGCTAAATCACTATCACCACTTCCACTCATCAAACCCAATCTCCAAATATACAACCAAGAGCTAAGTTACTATCACCAATAGTTTATTTCCATTAAAAAGATATCGGATCTTCCACTCATCAAAACCAATCTCCAAATATACAACCAAGAACTAAATCACTATCACCACAAAATTTCAAACCAATCTCCAAATATACAACCAAGAGCTAAATCACTATCACCACAACCACAAAATTCAAGGACCAAAGTCACATCTTATGCGAAGGCACCAAGATAAGTCACTATCATCACAGGAGTCGAGTACCAAACCCACATCTCATGCCAAGTCACGGGACAATACACATACCAAGCGCCAAGGAGAAACCCAAAAAGCGCTAGAGCATTGCACTACGCATGAAGTAGATGATAAAATTGTGTCATATAAAAAACGTAAAGAGTTTGTCTGCTCGTGAATGTGGGATATCTCTCACAGCATGCAAAATAAAAAGCGCCCAGCATTCAAAGGTCAAAAGCGCCCGGAGAAATATCCATGGGAGGATGACAGATGCTTGCGAAGATCCTTGTGTCTCATGTATTCCTCATCCTCTGTAGTGGAGCAATTGTTAAAATATTATGTGCACGATCGACATTCATTCAAAGGAGATCGATGGCACAAATTGAGTTTCGCGTTTCAAATTGCGAAGAGTTTAACGAGGAGGCATGGCCCCGAAATGTTTTTCTTCAATTTGGTTTACGGTACGTGGCAGTAAATGGTCTTTTCGCATTTTTCTCTGGTGTCCGTTGATCCGGTGGACATGAGGATAGCGAAATTACAGGTGCGATGATCTGTAGACGCATGGTGGATTAGACGGTTTTGTTTGCAGGTTTTCGACTTCCTTGGCAATTTTAGTTTTCAAGTCTTCTTTCTCCAGATTCGTCAACACCAGTGGCAAGACTTTTAAAAATGTGAGGGCATAAAATCCCGGAAATGCAAAAGGATTGAACGCGACATTGTTGTCTCTTTGATTGTTCATCATGGCAAGGAGTTTGGCATACAATAGTTTGACTCGAGATGTACCCAAGGAATTAGGCAAGTTGCGTTGCTTAGTTGATGTACCATCTGTGGCCAGTGGAGATATGGTAAAATATTTGCAAACAGTGATGGCTCTTCAGCGTTCATGTTCCTATACCTGTGGTTGCAATTGTTGAAATATATAATTTTAATTGTTAAAAAACTTAAAATAAAAATTTTAATACAAAATTTAAATAAAAAATAACAAAAATAAGTTGAAAAACTTTAAAATTATAAAAAAAAAAAAAAATTAATTCAAAAACTTTGAAAAATAAAATTTACAAGCTCACGTCCCATAAAATAAAATAAACTGGACCAGGTCCCATAGATAATATAACAATGTTATATTATAATATAAAATTGTTATATTATAACATTGTTATAATATAACATTGTTATAATATAACAATGTTGTATTATAACATTCTTACATTATTAACATATTATCAAAAAAAACATTTTTAATGTATTGCGCTGCGAGACTCTGCAAAAAATGGTGCTAGGGTTTCAATGCCTGTGCGCATGTATTAATGGCCCCCTCTGAGGGAGGGGATCCGCCCCCAGGATCCCCGTCCCCAAATCTGTAGGCCTTCCAGGCCCTCATTTTGTCTTATGCTAAATCTCCCAAGCCCCCGCCCACCTGATTCGTCAAAAAGGCGACCGAAATCCCCAAGGTTGTTGTATTCGCCCCTTCAACGCGACCTTTGGCACTCAAATTCGTGGATCGAGGATTAATAGGCCAATTTACAGGATTGTGGCCATTCCCAAAAGCCATGCACATATGGTTGGAAGCAAACTGGCACAAAATGATCAAGGGACAATTGTCAGCAACCTTCTGTGGTAAGGGATTCTTCGCCTTTTTGTTCGATAAAAAAGAAGATAGAGATTTGATTTTCCGAAGTGGTCCCTATTTTATGGGGGGCAGAGGAATGTACCTGAGCAAATGGACTCCGGAATTTAGTCCAGAGAATGATATCCCCTCAGCAATCCTAGTATGGGTGAGGCTTCCCTTCCTCCCCCTCCATTGTTGGAACGATGAAACCATTAGAAACATAGGAAAGAACCTCGACAAGTACATAGACCGTGTTGAACCCTGGGAAGGCCTTCAGGTCTGTGCCAAACTGTGTGTAGAAGTGGATCTGGAAAAAGGTCTCCCTGAAGCAATACAACTAAACTTGGACAGCTGGTCCTACATTCAACAGGTAGACTATGAACAAATTCCCTTCAAATGTAAAATCTACCAAGAATATGGACATTTTGTCAAATCTTGTCCCCAGGCCAAAGACATGCAGGACCAAGATCCCAAAAAAGACCAGTGGCAAAAACCAAAAAGGAAAGAAACAAATGGGAAAACCCAACCTATTCTGACTCAAAACCAAAGGGAAAAACCTCCTGATCCAAAAGAAAAAAGTCCTGGATCCCCACAAAAAGGAGAATCAAGCCACAATCGATATGCAAAGCTCCACCAAGACGACGACCTCGAAGAAGTAAGGGAATCCTAGGAAGAAAACAATGGAAAGGTTCAAGAAGAGGAAGGAAAAGGAAATGACAAAGCCCCAGAAAAGGAAAAAGAAGTCCTGGATCTAAGTGGAGAATCCTCAAAATCTCTCCACACCCAAAATATGGAAACTGCAAAAATGTCAAAAGAAGCGAGACAAGACTCCTCAGAAAGTGAATCTGACCCGGAATTAACTCAAACTTTAAACAGTAGGAGACCTAGAAGGAAATCAAACATAAATAAAAGAGAATCGACAGCAGATAGAGAAAATGAACTAGGCATACAAAAAACAATCAAGGAAACTCTAAAGAAAGATGGAAAAACTGGGAAGAACAAGGCATCCCAACATAAGGGAACAACTTCACAGCCCTCAAGAGGGGGGGCACCCAAATCCTGATAAATGATGAAAATCGTCTCCTGAAATTGCAGGGGATTAGGAAGTAATCCCAAGAAAAAAGAAGTCAAAAAATTGATACAAGCAGAAAAAACTTCAATCCTCATGCTACAAGAGATGAAAATGAGGGAGCAAGAAACCCTAAAAGACCTGCAAAAAATATGGAACAAATGTGATGGCCATGCAGTGAGCTCCAGAGGGGCTTTAGGTGGAATCAAAATTTTATGGAAGATGGAAGATTTCAACCTACAAGCTCAAATGCAAACCCAATTCCGAGTTATGATAAATCTTCTCAATAAAGTCTCAGGTATGCCTTTTTCCATCATCAATATTTACATGCCAAACAATTATAATGAAAAAATTTAATGTTCGCAATCCCTGCTAGACCTTGGCAAGGAGAATCCTCCCTAGAACCTCATTATTGCAGGAGACTTCAACACAACCAGAGCCTCAAAGGAAAAAAGAGGAGGCTCGATGGTAAGAGATCAATTTCGGGAATGATCGGAGGACCTTATCTCGGACCTGGATCTCTATGATGTTCCCTCGAATAAGGGAATCTACACTTGGAATAATAGAAGAGCAGGGCATGGACACATAGCCGCAAGATTGGATAGATTTTTTATCAACAACTCATTATTGTCCCTTCCCGAAAATCCTTGCTCAACGAATCTTCCCTGGGCGGGCTCGAATCACTTCCCCATAAGATTGGCCTTCGAAGCTTAACAAATTTGGGGTCCTATTCCCTTCAAACTAAACCCCCTGTAGCTGGACATACTTGAGATCATTCAATGCATATCCAGGATATAGAACCGGTGGATCACAAGCTCACCAAATTACATCTGGGAGCAGAAGCTCAAACTAGTTAAGGACCTCTTAAAGAGCTGGGCTAAAAAATATGCACAAAGAAAAGCAAAAGACAAAAAGTCTCAGCTGGAGGCCCTTCAAGAAGAAATGGAAACTATAGAGATTCAACAGAACCTCCTCACCCAAGAGAAAAAACTTCACAAAGATTACCTCCAAGCTCTAGCTGAAGAGGAAAATGCTTGGTGACTTAAATCCAGGAGTCTCTGGCTGAAAGCAGGAGACCAAAATACTTCTTTCTTCCACAATCAAGCCAAAGTTAGGAACTGGTCAAATCAAATTTCCGAACTCAAAACCCCTGAGGGTGAAATCCTGAAGGATATCGCCCAAATCAAGCAACTCACCTCCTTCCATTTCCAAAATCTATACACCACCTCTGGCAAGGACGAGGATCACCTTTCTGAAGCCTTTCTCCAGCATATTCCTCGAAACATTACTGAGGTTGAAAACACCCACCTTGACAGACCCATCGAGGAAGCAGAAATCCTTAGAGCATTGAACCAATTCCAAGATGACAAAGCTCTGGGTCCTTATGGATTCACCTTGCATTTCTATAAAAAATGTTGGCATATCATCAAGAAAGACTTCATAAGAATGGTACGTTTCGCACACAAGGCTTAAAATTTGGGCGGAGCAACTAACTCCTCTTTCCTGGCTCTCCTCCCAAAAGAGTCTGTAGCCTCCTCCCTTAATTTCTTTAGACCCATCTCCATGTGCAACATTTCCTATAAAATCTTGTCCAAAATATTTGCAAACAGACTCAACCTCCTCCTCAGCCCGCTAATCCTTCCAAACCAAGGAGGCTTTGTAGCTGGTTGCCAGATTTGGGACAACTTCATTCTTGTCCAAGAGGCAATCCATGCTAGTAGCTCCCGGGGGGACTTTGGCATGGCTATAAAACTAGACATGGCCAACACTTTTGACAGAGTGGAACATAACTTCCTCTTCAAGGTCTTGAGAAAATTTGGTTTCAGTCAAAGCTTCATGGATTGGATCTGCTCCTGTATCGCCTCTCCTTGGATAGCGCCCTTAAGAAATGGCAAACCAGGTCCTTTCTTCAAGGCATCCAGGAGCCTAAGATAGGGCTGCCCCCTTTCCCCCTTTCTCTATGTGATCATGGCCGAATCACTAAACAAAAATCTCGAATGGGAAAGTGCATATGGAAACATTCCTGGAATAAAAATCACTCAAGGAGTAAAAAGGCTAAACCACTCTCAATTTTTAGATGACACAATCCTCCTAAGTGGAGCTTTTAAAACCCTGGCCAGAAGAATCCTCTAAGTCCTGGATACCTACATTATAGTTTCAGGAGGTCTCCTAAACAAAGAAAAATGCCAAATTTATACCTAGAATGTCTCGACAATTATCAGAGTGGGAATAGCTCAAATCATGGGGTTTACCATTACCCAAGATTGGAAATCCTTCAAATACTTGGGCCTTCCTCTTTGCATTAAAGCGCTCCCTGGAGAGTTTTGGCACCATTTCGTCCAAAATATCAGGGAAAAGATGGAAAAATGGGGGTCACGGTGGCTCAATCCAGTAGGTAGGGTGGTGTTGATCAAATCCATTCTCTCAGCCCTCCCCCTGTATCAATTCTCTACCCTTCTAGCCCCAAAGAGAATTCTTAAAGAAATGGCCCAGCTCATGCGTAAATTCCCATGGCAAGGGGGAAAAGCTAACCACAAAAAATTCCACTTGGTAAATTGGGAAACAGTCACTCTGCCCAAAAAATGTGGGGGTCTGGGAATTAGGGTCCCCGAAATCACCAATTCTGCAATGGGAGCCAAACTCCTTTGGAGGATAGTTTCAGGTGGTAATGACTTTTGGAAACGGGCACTCATCAACAAGTATAGACTGGGTAAAAGAAAAAGGAGTATGGACAATCCACAAACCCATCAAACAGGCTCTCAAATCTGTAAATTAATAAAGGGTGTTGCCCCCTTCTTCAAAGAACACCTTTCCTGGATCTTGGGAAATGGGAAAACAATTAGAATCTGGCGGGATCAAATCTTCGGGGTGACTTTCAAACCTCGTGAAGGAAATCTCATGGAGCTAAAATTTTGGATGTTAGGCACAAGCAAGCGCACCCTGTACGACATCTCAGCCTGGAATGGCAATGGTAGTTGGAGAGACTGGAACTTGGGGGATGTCCCGCAACATCTGATAGCATAGGCTCATCGCCTGATCATGATTCTGAAAGGGGCAACCCCCATTCAAAAAACCTTTCCAGATAGCAGAGGTTGGGGGGAGAAAGGATACTCAGTCAAAGATGGTTATAACAACATCCTCGATCTCATGAGAGACTATCAAACCTTAGCAAAATGGAATAATGTCTGGAATCGAGACTCCCTCCCCAAAATCAACTTCTTCACCTGAACTCTAGTGCACAATAAAATCTTAACAAGGGAAAACCACATGAAAAGAGTCTTTCATGGCCCCTTCATCTGCCCTCTTTGCCAAAACAGTCAAGAGAACATCAGCCATTTATTTTGGGATTTCTCTTTTGTGAGAAAGATTTGGATCTTATCCTTTGGGGATCTTGATAGAAATATAATATGGCCCTCTTCTCCCCATCCTAGACTGGGAAACTGGGACAAGTACTACTGGGTATCCTTCAAGGACAAGGCAGCTCTAAAGAACATTTGGTGGGCGATGCCAAAGTTTATCTGCTGGTAGATCTAGATAACAAGAAACAGGAAAATTTTCAAGGGAAGGCCTCCCTTCACCAAACAACAACTGCTAAAGCGAAGTTGTTTCTCTCAGAATCCATAAATTCAAAACCCCTAAAAATAGAGGACCCAACCAATTGGACTGCCCAGGAAAAAGACTGGATGACAAGCTTCAATCTCAGGGCTTCTAAGCACATCAAAGCAGTAAATAGATCAAGTTGGCAGCTTCACAACACTCTCAACATATAAGTATGGATCCAAAAGAAAAAAGTCCATACCCTTTGTTTTGATGGATCTTCAAAGGGAAACCCATGGAAGGCAGGCGCGGGGGAGGGGGGGGAGTTACTCTTTGATCCCGGAGGAAAAAAAGCCTCAAGCTACCATTGGAATCTGGGGACGAAAACTAACAACAAAGCCGAGGCTTATGCCCTCTTAAAAGGAGTACAACTAGCTCAAACCAAGGGAATCCGAGAGCTTGTAGTTATAGGGTACTCCAAAACCATAATAAGAATGATGATATAGGGAACAAATCCTAGAGACCCAAACCTAAAGAAAATCATGGACATAACCAGACTGGTCTCTCGAGATATCAGAACCACCTTCTACCACATACTAAGGGAAAACAACAGTGAAGATGACAAGATAACCAATGCAGCAATAGGGGAAAAGTCAGGCGCCTTAAGTATAGACGAGGTCTCAACCCTAGCGCCCCTTTACTAATGATTGTCTTGTATCAGAAGATGGCCGACACCAGAAGGTGTTACCCTTTGGGTCCAAACAAAACTCCCGGGCACATGGGTAGGAAGGAATGTCACCATACTGAAAATAAGAATTAAGGGGGCTTATTCACGCAACTAAGATTGGGCCCACCAGGTGAATGGGTAAGCAACCCCAACAACATAAGGTGGATGCTTGCAGTCGTCCACATGGATCAGGGAAAAAGCAGGCCCACCAGATAGCATGCACCATGCACGGATATCTCTGCCCGAGACAACAAGGTGGCCATCATCACGGAAAGTGTGAAATCCTTGGTTCGCGTGGAAAATCCAGATTCCCTCCCTCATTTGTGTGTGATTGCGATATGGGACTCTCAACTCCCAAAATGCAGTAGCTCCTTCATCGTTAGCCTCACCTCCACCCTCCCTTCCATGGCATCGGATGGAACAGTTTGCAAGAATCCTCCCATGAACTCGCAGGTAAGTACACTATTTCCTTTCCCAGAAATCATGCTGTCGTCCTTGTCCAGTGTATGGCTCCTTTGGTATTTCCCATCTTCTCACTTGTCTTCTATGGTCCAGATGTTATTTATCCTAGCCTCCTCGCCACCTTCGCAGTATGCCAGGCTTTTGTTAATAGTAACATGCTTTGAGTCCTACTTCCTGGCTTTTGAGACTCCCTTCTCCCCAATCCTCAGAGCCTGGTTTGGCCTCGTTCTCTGAATTATTACACTAGTAATCTTCAGAACTACTGTGCTCCTTTGTTTTCTATGTCGCTCTTTGTGTTCCTGCTCTTTAGCCGACCTCCCATGCCCCTACAATTTGTCCCTTCATGTTCACAGGCCAGCCTCTCCTTCTGCTCAAATTTCCTTCTTTGCTCCATGCATAACCCTCAAGAGATGGTCAGGTTTGGCCACTCCTCAAGAAACAATGAAATTCAACAAGCAAATGTAGCTTAGGAGGACTTGGGAAGTTGGCCAGAGGATCACTGGGAAGTAGATTGTGGTGGTTGCAGCAGTGTAAGAGTTCAAATGGGCGCAATGAGCACCAATCGTGCCTTCGAGCTGGAGTCCTTATCCCATCACTGATTTATGATAGGCAAGATTCAAGATGAAAGAGACACCCAACACAGTCAAATTGAAACCAACCGCTTGAACATCGAGATGCTGCAACAAATATTGGATCAACTAGATGACTCATAGGCTTCCCCTAGCAATTCGGAAGACAAACAGGGTTACTCAAGGAACGTCTAGTCGAACTCGATCAACCAAGCTCCGGACCTAAATGAACCCCTCCCATAATTCAGGGCGAACATGCAACAAACAAAAGTAGAAAAGGGTGATTAAGCTCAAATATTTGTATGTTTTGCTAAACAATATATATAATTGACTCATTTTGCCGAATATTTCCAGGAAACTCAACATACAGAAATTTTGAAAATCATGGGGTATGCTACTTACTATATGACAATCCCCGCTTTTGTAATCAACTCTCCTTGAGAGGGAACTCGGCACGGTTTGTGAGGACCCTTTTTTTGTAACACCAGTGGATTCATCCACACAATTAATATAATTTCTCTAGTTTTTGTTAAAAAAAAAAAACATATTATCAAAAAAAACATTTAAATAAATTTGTAGCTTAGGTAATATTAGTGTTTTTGTTAGTTTTTATTTATTTTTGATGGTTTCTTTTAAATATTTATTGAATTTTGATTATTTTTCATTTTTTTTTTCTTTTTTCAAGTTTGAAGGGATTTTTTGCTCTTATTTTTAACAAAAAAACGTATTTTTGTTTTTTAAATTATTGTTTTTTGGGGAAATTTTAAATTTTTTTCATTTCTTTCTAGTTTTTCTTTGTTTTTCACAATTTTGTTAGCTCATAAAATTTCTTAGCTCATATGTTTTGAATATGGTCAATATAACAATACTTTTAAGAAATTATTTGTGTTTCATTCAATGTAACTTGTATTTACTGTTTTATTATTAAAACGAAAAAATTATTAAAAAGTGACGTTGAATTTTTAAAGTATATTGTGATATTTTCATGGCATTATGTATTACCTTGTGCTTTGCGTGATAATAACATTTAAAAAGTAAGCATTTAAGGGTTTCTTTTATGATTTTGTTTACAATAATGATGAGTTCTTTTACCACATTATAAAAATGTGTCATTTTCATACCCTATTTGCACATGGGCAGACCCAGGGTTCAACGCTACAACAATGCACCAACAAAACCCTAACTACTAGCCCTTTCAGAAACACTTGCGAAGAAGATGAAGTCTCACCCGAGGTAGAGACATGGGTGGTTGCAGGACTCAGATGTCTGCAACCTTAGCTGGGACACAGATATGTGATTCTAACACTTAACAGAGCATTCGACAGTTAACATTCATCAATATTCAGTCTCATTTACAACACATTAAACCCTAATTATAGAGAATTTTAGTATTCAGCTAGATCTAACATCTAGCAACACTTAGCACGATGAAACAGATCAGATCTAGCAGATTCAAGCACTAAGCATATGTATATTAGTCAGATCTAACATCCGTCCATATTATTAAGCACTAAGAATCAACAAATCATTCATCTCTATTAAAACACTAAGCAAGTAAACACATAAGCATATCAATACATCGCACAAATCATAGCAACACAACATGTACATGGTTCAACCCCACCCTGGGGCTACGTTCACCAACTCTTTGTCTTATTTATTATCTTTGGTCAAGCTTCTTACAGGCACATAGCATCCAAGTTCTACTCCGCAGAAGACCAGAGATCTACGCGCACTCCGCTAGCTCCTCCTTCTTCTAGCTAGGGTATAGCACAAAGCCTTCACACAATCTCTTACAATGACTTGCACTTAGCTCTGCAATTGTCACATAGTATGCAAAAAGCACTTACAACTCTTGATCACATAGATCCAACTCTATCACTTAGCCATTCGTACTCACTACATCACCTTAACATCTATTTATACATACAAAATAGGCCTAATCATGGGTAAACCCATGGGCCGACATTCCCATACCTATTACATAATCCCAAATCCCAAAAAGGTCCCTAAAAGGGGTCAAGAGCCCGTGATCTCCTCTTCGTCTTGCGCTCCGCCTTCGACAGCCTGTTGAAGTCCCAAAATAGGTCAAACATGACCAAGAATCCTCAAAACTTGGTCAAGGGCCAATAGGCCCCCAACACTCACCTGTGACTCATCCTGAGTCACTCTGATCGGACTAGTTCTGCTTCGAAAGCCTCGAGCTTGGTTCGAGCTACTTCAACTTGTTGTTGTGCCACGACCTCTTATATGCCTGCTTCGTTGACAGGTCCCTCTAGGCGTTGTTCAGTTGTAGTGACGACTTGCTCTAGTTCTTCTCCTCAGCCTTTGATCTTTGTGAACAGTTGGTAAGCCTTATCCTGTACAGGTTGGAGCCTCTGAGTCACTTCCATGACTTTGCTCTGGATAGTTGTGGACCTGCTGCTGGGCAGTGCACTTCTCCTGGGATCGCTTCATTCTTTCCACAGTTTATAGGGGATTCAACTGTGCTTGTATCGTTTATGCTTGATACTTTGCCTCTTGGAGCTGTGACTCCAGTGCCTTCAATTCTGGATTCTTAGTGAGTTTCTCATAGGTCTGGGCACTGCAATCAGTGATTTGGTTACATTCCATGGTAAGGGATTTTATTCTCTCAATTGTGCTTTGATCAGTTGCTTCTCTTTGGTCCCTCACATCCTACGGGGTGCTAGGCACTGTGCGGATCTTTAAGTTTGTTATTCGTTGATGTAGCTGCTGGATAGATTTTGTGATCTTATCTACTTGATGCGTGACTCAGTCTTCTGCTTGTAGCTCTAAGCCTGTCACAGAGCGGAGTGTTCTGTTGACTTCTTCTTTCACTTCGAGATTCTCTGTGAGCAACTATTCTTTTTCTTGTTGCATCTGGGCTTTCTCTTCTTCAAACTTTGCCTGGAGAGTAACCTTTTCTTTCTCTACAACTCTACGTTGCTCTACGATTACGCCTTGCACTTGCTTTAAGGCCTGGGTGGCTTGTTCTGTTTCTTCTTGAGCGCAACGAAGGCGGGCTTTAACCGCATCAGCTAGTCGGTGGAGTTGGGATGGCTCATCTCCCAACTCTGGTTCTCCTGATGGTAGGGGTGCAATGGAGACTACGCAGCTGGATTGAAGGGCCTGCTGTACCCCTCAGAGTTCGACCTCAATTCTATCGTACATTTCCTCCTGCTTGGCTTCTTGTTTCTCCATGGTTTCTAGCGAAGCGTCATTTAGAGTTGCGATGATGAAGTCAAAATCATTAGCAGTAAGCACAATCTTCATCTTGGTCATAGTGGCTTTCGATTTCTTTCGAGAAGAAGGTTTTGGGGGAGAAACCTTCCTCTTCTTCAGGGGATCAACCTTGTCTCTAGGTGGTGTTACATCGCCTGGCTTTTGTTCAAATCCTTTTCGATTTAGTTCTTCTACTTCGTCATCACCCCCTCGGTCAGGTGATACTGAACCAGTCTTTCCTGAGGCACTGCTTAAATCTTGGATCTCTTCGGTCTTCTTCGTTCTACTTGGCCCAGGTGTATCATGTTCTTTATGCGTGGTCTCTGGGCTGTCAGGGTTAGACATCTCTGCAGGGTCTACGGGAATAAGGAGGTCTACGGACCAGTCCTTAGTGATCTCCTCCAGGTATTCTTCCGTGAGCTTGTAGTACGACTTAAGTTGCTCCTTATGTTCATCAGCTTGCGATGTTATGTATATGAAGTGCCAATATGCACAGAACTTCATCAAGGGTCAGAACCTCTGTAAGGTGTTCAGGGTCATGCGAGGTTCAACTTCCATGGATCTCTTCAGCTAAAGATAATAGGTGTGAAAAACAACGCCCGACTGCCACTATTTGTTTGTATCACTCGAGTACCAAAGTGTAGTGAACTTCACATCAAGTGGCTCGAATAGTTCAATATTCGGGAAGGTCGCACCTTCTGACATCTCCTAGGCATCAAAGGCGATGCGTATTATGAGCCAACTAAAGTGAAACTCGTATCCATGAACATGTGCTTCGTGACAGTCTAGTTCTAGTTGAATAACTAGGTACTTCGCCCAGTTCATCTGTAGACCTTCCATGCACTTCCCTGTGAGGTCAACAACAAAGCCTGTGACCTGCGTAGGACTGTTATTTCTTACTAACTTTCCAGCTATTAGCTGATAGGCTAGGCACACTGTGCCATTCTGGATGGAGGATACCTTGTTGCCTCGCATTCGCTTTTCAACATCGTCGTATGTATCCTTGATCTTCTATGCTAGCACGCGATTTGTGGCTTTTCCTAGATAGAAATCCTGTGGGTCGGGTCCTTGCATACTTAATCTTGTGATCCTATGGATCAACGTTGGATCGACTGTAATACAATGGTCTAGCCATAAGTAACCGCCATGGTAACATGAAATTAATAGATTGACATAGGCGTTCACTTCCTGGTGCCTTTCGAAGTGTGGGATTTTCATTACATTTAACAGGTTCGATTGTGTGAGGTTCATCATCGATGGTTGGGGGATTATCTTTGAGTTCTTTCCCTTCTTCCTAGTCAGATATTTGTACGAGGCGAGCATGCTATAGTTATTGTGATCTACGAGGCTGAAGTCACTGAACTTCAACGCTGCGATCTTGTCTTGTTGCGCGCGAACTGTTGTTACACATTATTTTCGTCACCCTCATGATCATTAATGATGTAAACCTATTTGTTGCCTTCAGAGGGGTCAGTGGCCTGAATTCCTAAAGAAAGAAAGGAGAATAAATTTCCTTGAGAGAAGAAGTTGTGTTTTCCTCTGTAAAAATCCTATTTTGGAGGATTTCTGCAGGCTGCACCATAGCTAGGGTGTGGAAATACCTGATTTTCGCAGGCTGCACTATAGCTAGGGCACGAAATTTCCACAGGCTGCACTATAGCCGAGTCGCGACATCCTTCATACGTGGGAAAAATAATCATTTTCTCGTTGGTTCTAGAAGGAGAAGCTTCTATGGTGAGGTTCCTCCAAATGGTTTGGATCTTACTCGCTTTCATGATTTAGTGGGATCCTAACCTCTTCATCTTATCCTCTTCAACTTATAAAAGGAGAGGAACTCTGATGGAGAAAGTTAGTTGGATTTGGCTTGGAATTATTATCTTGTTTAGAGTGGCTTTGAGATTTTCTTTTGTCAAGATAGATGTCAGATCTATAGTCTCAAAATTATTGGAGCAAGAAGTGTGTGGGAAGAAAGGAACTGTTGGAAGGAACCTTATGACATCAAGGCATCTAGTTGTAATGTCTCTTCCTATTATTTAATATAATACAGTGGCATGCTTCTTTCCCATAGAATTATCTTTATTTTGTTGCATAATTCCTTGATCATATGCATAGGTTGTCATTGATACTCTCTCTGCTTTCACTTTGGTTGGTTTATGTCTCACTGCAGGATCAATATCACAAGAGCACCAGAGCGAAACATGAACAACAAAGACATAAGGAAGCGAAATTTAAAGGTATGTCTATCGTCTTTTGTTTGGTAGTAAATTTGATGATTAGAGCCTAGGGAAAGTGCCATGTCTTGTCATATTTTGTTCTAGATCTAGGTGGATCTAGGGGCATTAGTCTATGTCTGCATTCACCGATTTACCCAATAACAAAATTGGCAACTCCACTGGGGAACATAATGTTTTCCTAGTTTTTCTTGTTTTCTTGCTTTCATTGCTTGGTTTCTGTTTTTTGAGTCACTGGGAGATCTAGCTTGACTCTCTGACTGTTAAACTTCACTGGAAAACCTTCTCAATTTTTAATTTTTTCCTTTTTTGTTTGATTTCCGCACCTTGCTTTGAGGGACAGTGTGGCGACTTAGGATTTTTGTGCCCTACCTGTTTTGACCAATGTGGAAACGCTGCACCCTACCCTTATCTGGCCTGTGAAAATCAGTGATTTTTGCACTGTGCTAGTCTTCCAGCCTGCGGAAATTGTGAAAGAACTTGTATTTGGAAGTTTTCCTTGCCTAGATTTGTGATATGGTTTTGGGGTGATTTGTTGGATCTATTTACAGTCTAGTTGATATATTTTGAGTTGCTTTTAGCCATCTTTGCTTTGTTTTCTTTTGAAATATTTGATCTCTTCCTTTGACTGTCTTTTAGTTACAAATCCTTTTTGTTCTTTGGAATTGTTTAGTGAAAAGAAAATTTCTTTTTCTGAATAATTCGTGTTAAAAGAGAAAATTTGTTTGGGTTGCTCTTGTTTTGAAGAAACTTGCTATTGATTTTAGTGTCTCTTTGAAACAAATTTCTTTCTTTATATTAGATTGGGGATATCCTTGCATTTGAAGTATTGAAATTGGATGATTCTTGTCTTTTTTGGGGGGGGCCATGAATAGTGCATTGGTGTACAGTCTATTTTTCTCATTTCTTGAGAATCTTGATATTGATGAGTTTTGAAATTTTTAGACACTATGCATCTGGGAATGATAAATGTTTTCTCCTTCTCATATCATAGCTTTCATCGAAATGAAAATATTGCATCTTCATCTCTTTGCATAACTTTCGATTCGGTCAAAAAACCATATTGTTCATGCCATTTTCCTCTTGAGTAACAACAACCATAAAATAAAGCGCTTATAAAAATTGATTAGACATTTTTATATTTTCTGGTAACAAACCTACATTAGATCAGTTGTCGGGATTTGGATTAGATGTGAAAGATAACTTTCCAAAGCTGCAAACAAACATAGAATCTTAACTTAGGGAGAGGTGACATCCACTTATTACATTTTGTCCTGGGAAGCCCTTCTAACACAAGGGTCAATCACGAGGTGGCATTGATACTGGTAGAGTTATTCACCCTGCTTTGTTGGTATTGGTGTAGAGATCATGCATATTATGGGAGTCGCTTGAGAGGTATACCAACAATGATGAGTGGAAGCCTTTCAAGTTGATTTCGGGCTAGATACCCTGCCCTTGCGCGTGGATCAGACTGTCGACTGTTTCCCCATGAATCATTGTAGTGATTGGTAACCTCAGTGGCTTATCTCTTTAGGATATTTACACAAGGTGACTGTGGAGGGGTAAGTATTCACGGTACCTCGAATCGACGTTGGCCAAACTCACTCAGGCTCCTTGGAGGGTATACCCACGTTTATGTGTGGGAGCTTGCACCAGGGTGTAAGTCTGTTAAGCAGGTCGTCAACGTAACTTTTCCACCTGCTCTATCTCATCCCCTTCTTACTTTGTTCCTGCGACATTGGATTTCATCACCAACTAGTGTTCTCATTGTGAGAAGGTTTTGTTTGTTTGCTTGCTTCCTAGATTTTTAGCATGTGTTGTTTGTTTTCCCTAGCAGACTCTAGGTTGGATTTGTTTTATATAGCGTCAGTTCCCGAAATGACCAATGAAGGAACCCCTACTCTAGGGGAACCTTTTGTTTTTCCTTCTTACGGAACGATCATCCTCCTCACATCGCTACTTTGAGCCTTCTAGGTCTCACTATTGGATTGTTGGTGTGGGTTTTTTCCACTCAGGTAATCCCAAATGCAGTAAGTGCTTCGGTCGTAAGCATTTCCCCCCAAGAACATAAAACTCATGTTGATCCTTTGCCTTCTTCATTAGTAAGATCTTCTTCACCTTCTTCACTTGCAAGGTCTTATTCCATTTCATCTTCTTCACTGAGTGAAAGCTCTCAAGCTAGTAACTCGATGAATAAGAAGAAGAAGAAAAGGAAGAATAAGAAGAAAAAAAATAAGCAAGGATCAAAACTTCCAACCACTGCCAGACATGGTGGAAAACAACTAGTTACTGTTAATCGTGCTAGGAGTATTGATGATGTCAAGATCACCCAAACAAGCCGTAACCCCAAGTACCCTTGCAGGCTTTGTAAGGGTAGCCATCTTCTTAAGGATTGCCCTGGTTTTTCCAAGGTTATAGAAGCATGGTCTACGCACCCTGGCCAATCCATGTCGTCTACCTCTGAACAACATGTTGATGACCTCCCGTCAACTAATCACAATATAGTTGGGAAGAAGAAAAGTAGAGACAAGTTCCTGTGTATGTTATGCAAAGGGAGTCATCTAACTCACCGATGCCCTCGTATAGACGAAGCCTCGAAATTCCTGGAAGACATGACTGTTTCACAGCCTCAACTTCCAGCTACTTATCACAAGCTTACTCTCGACCCACCTCTAGTTGATGGAATGATTGATTTGGCCCCTTCATCGGTCATCCCAGTTGATCAGGTAGTCAATTTGGTCACGTCCTCAGTTGAACCAGTTGAACAAGTGGTTGATCCGATCCCATCCTCGGTCAATCCCATTCTCCCGTTAGAGCGTGAAACCCAAGAGGTCGATTTGTTTCCACCCGTCGACCCCATTCTCCCCTTGGAGAATGAAACTCAAGTGGTCGTTCTGATCTCATCATCTGTCGATCCTACTCTCTCGCTCGAGAGTAAACCCAATACTACCCACGTTTTTCTTGTTGATACAGACTCTACCGTGTCGGGGGGTATTCCTCCTTCTCCCGTGGAACACCCTCCAAGTAATGAGGCCATCCTTTTTAATTGGGGTGTGCTAACTAGAGTTCGTTTTCCCTCTCACATTCCTTTCCAAATTACAGTATAGGTTTGTGTTCAAGACGTTCCTCAGACGTTGATAGATGAAGGTGCATCCGTTAGTATTTTTTCCTCTCTTGCTTAGCAATCTTTGGGTTGTCCTCATCTTGTGCCAGTTACGTAGAATCTGTTAGATTTTAACAGAAGAACCAGTCAACCTTTAGGGACCCTTCCTTTGTTTCCTGTAACTTTGGAAGGGAAATCTTTCCTTATTGATGTCATGGTAGTCCAAGACCCTTTGGATTTTTCTTTACTCCTTGGGCGAGATTATGTCTATGCCATGAAAGCTATTGTGTCCACTTTTTTTCGTGTGATATCTTTCCCTCACGATGGAAGAATGGTGACTATTGATCAACTTTCATTCATCGGTCCTGACTGGATTACCTCCCTAAATGGTTCTTACATGCAGACGGTATCGCCCCCACCACATGTTAATTATGTGGCGTTGTTTCCCATGACTTCAGCTTTTGATGACCTAGATCCAGTAGTTGACATGGTGATCTCTTCGATAGGTTCTTTAGAGATTGATCTCTTTACCCCCGCCGCGACCCTCGACATGGTGTCCTTCCAGAGTGTGTCTCTTCCGTCAAGTGAAGATCTCTTGGAAGCCATGACCGAATTTTGTCCCTTGACATGGTGTCCTTCCAGAGCACTTTCCTCTTGGAAGCCTTGATCAAGAAGACCTTCGAGCATGATTTTCTGATTTCAAGCTCGTTAAAAAATGAAACTAGCGATCGAGAATGATTTTATGATTTCAAGCTCGTTAAAAAATGAAACGAGCTATCGAGCATTATTTTCTGATTTCAAGCTCGTTAAAAAATGAAACTAGATATTGAGCATGATTTTATGATTTCAAGCTCGTTAAAAAATGAAACCAGCTATGAGCATGGTTTTCTGATTTCAAGCTCGTTAAAAACTGAAACCAGTTATGAGGATAGTTTTTTGCGTCTCTGTAGCAACCTCGTTAAAAAAATGAAACAAAGGTCTGGGAATTACATCTAGAGTCATGAGCATAGTTCTTCTCCTGTGTCAAGCTCGTTAAAAAATGAAACAACTTCCCCCTCTCCGTTTGAGTCAAGTACTTCGTTATGTATAGTATTTGAAGCTTCTTTTCCTCCTCCTATGTCGTTGGACAAATTGAAGCTTGGGGGAAAACGCTTTCAGCCTCTGGACTTCATGCTGAAGTTAAACCGCTAGCTTCTTAAACTGGGGGCTAAGTACCAACCATCCTTGTATTATGTGTTGGGAAATCCAAGCATATTTTTTTACTTTGGCTCAAGCTTGTGTAAAAATGAAACCACCTACTTCAAGCATAGTTTCCTCTGGTTCAAGCTTGTGTAAAAATGAAACCAGGTCCAAGCATAGTTTTGGTTAGTTTTTAAGCTTGTGTAAAAATAAAATCTATCCCAAGAATAGTTTTGTTTTGTTTTAAAGCTTGCGTAAAAATGAAAAAAATCCTGAGCTTAGTCTTTGTTCTTTCGCATGCTCATAAATACATGAGAATAAGTTATCGAGCGTAGTCTTTGTTCTTTCTCGTGCTCGTAAATCAATGAGAATGTAACCGAGTATACTTTTATCACTTTTTTGGACTCGTAAAGGTTATACAAAAAATGAATCCCCTAGTGTTCCCTTTAAGCTCTTTTTAGACTCTCTAAACATGAAAAGATTGTCGAGCAACCTTGTTCTTTTCACGCTCATTAAATTATTTGAAGAAAACATTTGTTGAGCGATAGTTGATCTCTTTTTCAGTCTCATCAAACTACTTTACGAAAAAGGAACTGAGAGAGTTCTCTTTAAGTGTTTTTCAGACTCTCTAAACATGAAAAACTTCTGAGTTTTCTTTCTTTGGACTCATTAAACAAACATTGAAAGGCCCATATGGGACTGAACCACTCCTTCTTAGGGTTCGTTAAACATACTCCGAGAGACTCATCTGAAGGATGAACTTAAATTGACAAGCATATATTATCCTCCTCAAGCTTGCGTAAAAATAAAGAGGTACTCACCAGAAATGGTGGGGGAAAAATTGAGAAAGAAATGTGTCTAAACCTGTATTCCATGGAAGAGTCACCTTTGAACATGACACCCTTTCACTCACCTTGTGTCTAGGTTGGAAAATATGCTCGTGTCTTGGTCATACTCCTTTATAAAATTACAAATTGGTCTGTGATCCCTGTTGTTGAGTCATTTTTTCCAAGACAACTGTCATGTTGTTAATATGTTCAAAAAATAAGTTCAACCCAGAAATCCTTCTATTGCATCGGCCATTTCTGTAGTCCTTAAGCCTTTTATTGCGTCAACCATCCATAGTCAGTCCTGAATCACTTGTTACTTTGATCTACATCAAATCTTGTTACTTGTTTCATGTCATTGATGGGGGATACATTAAGGCCCTCCTGTGACAAGTATTTTTGTGTCTACTTCAACTCATTATCCAGGAATTAGACTTAGAAACTAATTGGTACCTTGGAACTTGCATGCCTCAATGGAAGGTTTCCTCGCTTTCGACAATGGGTTTCATTATTGATCCATGATCGGGAGATTCCACCAAATGTTCGACCTCGGATCATTGATTCACATTCGTTGGATTGTACTAAAGTACCTTGGGAGTCATTGAAATTAATGGTGATTTCCCTCGCACTTGTTAATGGTACACACTAATGACCGGTAATCAAGTGGTTTCTACCATGTTCAACTTCAACACATGTAATCACATGGCTAGATTCGTACTATAGAGTGGTGATTTTCTGACAGATTCAGGTTGCGTCGGAATATATTCAGTTTGTACTATTGCATAGATCCACATTGTATGTCTCGTGGCTATGTTCAAATTTCAGTCTTTAACACATAGATCCACAATGTATTTTTGGTGGCTATGTTCAGATTTGAGTCATAATGGCATGGATCCACGGTGTATGTTTGGTGGCCATGACCTGTCTTTCTTGACATGGATCTTCGCATGTCGGCATTTATGCTTTGAGTCATTTGTATTCTGAGTATGGGAATGCCTACCTCAGTGATGATATATTATTGTACTGTATTTCCTTGTTTGTTGACGGGTTTTCGACCGACTGTTCCATCTTCCCTACACACACTCGACAAAGTATTTCAGCTATCACTCTGTTCTAACTTCATACTTTGGGGGGCTCTCTGTTACACATTATTTTCATCACCCTCATGATCGTTAATGATGTAAACCTATATGTTGCCTTCAGAGGGGTCAGTGGCCTAAATTCATGAAGAAAGAAGGGAGAAGAACTTTCCCTGAGAGAAGAAGTTGTGTTTTCCTCTGTAAAAACCCTATTTTGGAGGATTTTCGCGGGCTGTACCATAACTAGGGTGCTGAAATCCATGATTTCTATAGGCTGCACTATAGCTAGGGCACGGAATTTCCGCAGGCTGCACTATAGCCGGGTCGCGGCGGCCTTCGTATGTGGGAAAAATAAGCATTTTTTCATTAGTTCTAGAAGGATAAGCTTCTATGGTGAGGTGGTCTCCGAATGGTTTGGATCTTACTCGCTTTCATGGTTTAGTGGGATCATCCTAACCTCTTCATCTTATCCTCTTCAACTTATAAAAGGAGAGGAACTCTCATGGAGAAAATTAGTTGGATTTGGCTTGGAATTATTAGCTTAGTTAGAGTGGCTTTGAGATTTTCTTTTGTCAAGATAGATGTTAGATCTATAGTCTTAGAATCCTTGGAGCAAGAAGTGTGTGGGAAGCAAGGAACTGTTGGAATGAACCTTACAACATCAAGGCATCCAGTTGTAATCTCTCTTCCTATTATTTAATATAATACAGTGGCATGCTTCTTTCCCATAGAATTATCTTTATTTTATTGCATAATTCCTTGATCATATGCATAGGTTGTCATTGAATATACTCTCTCTTCTTTCACTTTGGTTGGTTTGTGTCTCACAGTAGGATCAATATCACAAGAGCACCAGAGTGAAACATGAACAACAAAGACATAAGGAAGTGACACTTAAAGATATGTCTATCGTCTTTTATTCTGTAGTAAATTTGATGATTAGAGCCTACGGAAAGTGCCATGTCCTATCGTGTTTTGTTCTAGATCTAGGGGGATTAGTGTATGTCCGCATTCACCGATTTACCCGATAACAACTACGTGTATCCCCTTCGAGAGGTATGCAATAATCATGGAGTACTCGAAATATCTTGGCACACTATCTCGACTCACTGCGCCAACCAGAGGCGAGATGTAATCGGACAATATGGTCAGGATCAGCTTCGCATTTGCTAGGTTGTCTATGTGTTTGGTTCTCTTTTTTACTGATGGGCGGGATGATCTGGCTCCGTAAGAAGTCGACAGAGAGGCTTTCACTCCTCTCATCAATGAATCTTGAATACTTGCAGACATTGCTCTTTCAAACATTACTCTTTCAGTCATTAGGTTAATCAGAACTTCTTCAACAATTTTCTCTGTAGCGCTAAGCTCATCCAACGTGCACGCTCATGGTTGAATATCTCAAGTTCGAAGAGTAACTACTCAACGCAACGGGATGAATGGTAATAGCATGATGATCACTGTGCGAACTCAACTAGTCTGCGGGCTCAGATTAACGGTTAGCAAAAGTGTTCTCATTGCGTGGCACAATGGGATAAATAGATAACTTGGCAACAGATCTCTTGCAACGGGTGAGAAGCCTTCATTATCTCAGTTTTGTCTGTTATGGCATGGTCCCAACGATCTGGTGGTGAAATTTCTAATCATAAATGTCTTTCTACTCATTCGGGCTATCGATCTAACGATTATACTATCCTCAACATCTATATTGCATCGCTATGGCAAAGTGCCATGTCACGCAATCCTGATATCCCGAAGAAGTTCCAATTTTGCAAATTTTCCTTCTGCGAAGTTCCCTCTAGAACCTTCTGTAACTTTTCGATTTTAGCTCTCTTCTTACTTAGTTTTCTAGACTTCTTTCTGGTGAGCTTCGTCTCAGAATTCCTTTTTCCATTCTAATTCTTATTTTCTTTTGGCAAAGTAACTTCATGTTGGTGAGATTCTTTCCTAGAAATTAGGGGTAATACTTCATATGTATCTTGAATAGGTACTTTAGTTTTCTGCTGGTCTTCTAGTGTTCTTCCTACTTCAACATCCAAGCCTCTGGTTTTAAGTAGCTTCGCTCGGTTCTTTTGTTCTTCAATCAAGTGTGCAATCCTCCTAGTCATGAAATCTTTCAACTCTTGCTTCTTCTGCTCTAAGATTTCTTCTTCTTTCCTTCTGGCATGATCTCCTTCAATCTAAGGTTTTCCTAGTAACATAGCAAATGGAGCAATGTTCTCAATAAATTTAACAACTTCAAATTCTTCCTCTGTCGATGGAACTCATATATATCTGGGTAAGTCTTCCACATAGGGTTATCAGCTTTCCTCTGAATAATCCTATTCCTCCCAATGAAGGAATCATAACAGGTTTTCCTAGAATTTCTCAAGTTATTTCTGTAATAATATTCACCTGTGTTTTCTCATCTAGAACACAGTCAATGTCGAAGTCTCCTATTCTTTCTTCAATGCACTCTTTTTCTTTGAAGCTATCTGATAAGCTGATATGGTGGTGGTCATTCAAGGTTTCTTTCATTTGCAACAATACTTTTTTTTATTCTTTCTGGAGTTCTATCATAATCTCAGTTTCTTGACCTTTCTCGTGGTTTTCTTGTCTCATATTCATCCTTTCAACCTTAGCAATCATTCTAGGGCAATCCAAAAATTCATGGTCCATAGCTTTGCAATAGAGACAACTAGGTCTTCTTCTAGGGCATTCCTTAGCCAGATGCCCCGGTTTTCTGTAACTGTAACAAATATTTAATCCTCTCTTTCTCTTAAATAATCCCCAGCCTTTCATGGACTGCGCACTAGGGTCATGGTAGCTAACCTAAAAAAAATTCTTTCTAGGATCATGCATCCATTTGTTAGTCCAAACATTCTCTCTATACATAGGTATAACATATCTTTCACTATTCTTATCAGATCTACTCATATCAAATTTTCTTTCATTTATTAGTGCCCTAGTTTTCAAGCTAAGACAAATCTTATCAAACCTACCTAGATCCATACTTTAGAAACAAAAATTTCCACTAATCTTATCTTCAGCAGAGCACAAAGCTTCCAAATCTAAAACTTTTCACTATTCTTACCTATATCAGAGAACAAAGCTTGCAGATCTTACCTCTTTTCTTCAAATCTGACCCTTCTTGGCACAAAGCTTCACAGATTAAGTAGAATACTACGCACTAGAGCGACAGATCTATGCACAGAGCTTTCACAATTCCAGGTCAGATCTTCACACAAAGCTTCTTTTTCCTCAGTTCCCAGCAATCACAGTTTCAGGTCCTCGCAATGGAACCATTTGTTGGCACAGGGGTAGACCCAGGGTTCAACACTACAACAACACACCAACAAAACCCTAACTACTGACCCTTTCAACAACACCTGCAAAGTAGATGAAGTCTCATCTGAGGTAGAGGCAGGGGTGGTTGCAGGACTCAGATGTCTACAACCTTAACTGGGACATAGATATGTGATTCTAACACTTAACAGAGCACTCAACAGTTAACATTCATCAATATTCAGTGTCAGTTACAATGCAATAAACCCTAATTACAGAGAATTGCAGTATTCAACCAAATCTAACATCTAGAAGCACTTAGCACGATGAAACAGATCAGATCTAGCAGATTCAAGCACCAAGCATATGTATATCAGTCAGATCTAACATCCATCCATATTATTAAGCACTAAGCATCAACAGATCATTCATCTATATTAAAGCACTAAGCAAGTAAACACATAAGTACATCAATACATCGCACAAAGCATAGCAACACAACATGTATGTGGTTCACCCCCACCCTGGGGCTACGTCCACCAACTCTTTGTCTTCTTTATTATCTTTGGTCAAGCTTCTTATAGGCACATAGCATCCAAGTTCTACTCCGCAGAAGACCGGAGATCTGCGCGCACTCCGCCAAATCCTCCTTCTTCTAGCTAGGGTATAGCACAAAGCCTTCACACAATCTCTTACAATGACTTGCACTTAGCTCTGCAAGTCTCACACAGTATGCACAAAGCCCTTACAATTCTTGATCACACACATCCAACTCTAGCACTTAGCCATTCGTACTCACTACATCGCCTTAACATCTATTTATACATACAAAATAGGCCTAATCATGGGTAAATCCATGGGCCGACATTCCCATACCCGTTACATAATCTCAAATCCCAAAAAGGGCCCTAATAGGGGCCGAGATCCCGCGATCTCCTCTTTGTCTTGCGCTCCACCTTCGACAGCCTGTCGAAGTCCCAAAATAAGTCAAACATGACCAAGAATCCTCACAACTTGGTCAAGGGCCAACATACCCCAATTTTAGAATGGCTGCTACCGGTAGCAATACTTTTCAATTTGATGGTTGATTTTGAGGTTTTTGTTTTAATTGTACAAGGTGATAAAAATACGATTTCAAATGATCTCAAAATTTAACGTTTTGAAAAGAAAAAAAAAATCAAAAACATCTTATTTGGTTTTAGGTGCTGATTTTAAGGTTTTTCTGAGCTACTGTCTAAGTTTTGAAGCCCATGTTTGAAAAATGTTGTAATTTTGACCCCGTTTTAAAAAATGGTGCTACCAGTAGCACCACTTTTTGATTTGGGGGTTGATTTTGATGTTTTTTATGCGAAAATATGGGTTTTTTTGCTCAAGTTCTCGTTTTGACGTCAGAGTTCTCATTAAATTGGTAACTATGTTAGTGTTTGTGAGACAGATCGTTGCCTAGATATTCGTAGCTCTGATCCCAAAAATAAATCAAAACACAATTACTCAACACAAAGTGAGACCATGCTCACACAACTTAGATACATAGAGGAAAACTCCATTACATATATACATATATGGTTGGAATAGTAATGTTGTAAAATGAATTGTGGCAATTGATTCTTCAGGCATCCACAACAAATTCTCCATAACTCGAGCTAACACAGGCCAAAAGGTTGAAGATCCTGAATTGCTAGAGGCGATACTCCTTACTGTCAGTAACAACTTATTGAAGTATCATCCACAATCAAGTGCCCAATTGGCTATGGGGGAGGTTTTTTGGAATCATACCTCAAATAGAAGAGCTGGATGTGGACATTTCCACTCACATAAGCACATACAATGACAGTCCAAAACGGAGTTTGCTTTGCATATAAACTATCTTCAGTCGAAGATCGCAAATTTTACATATTCTTGCTGATAGGAAAACAAAGTGGTCTTCTACAGGCACGGAGTAATATGCTAAAAATTTTGGGATCATAGGGGAGCAATTTTTTGTCTAAGAAAATAAATATGGAATCATAAGATCAATTCAGTTGTGAAGGTATGCTATGCTATAATGAAACCCATCGGAATTGACATAGAGATGAATGAATGTAAAGAGACAATTTCACATAATCTGAAGAAAGCTTCTAAAATAAAAAGCAGAGAATAAGTTACCCAGATCAAAGGAGATTAATTTCAGCGTTAGATATGGGTGTAAACTTTGGAGGAATGATAAAAATAGTACAGCTAATTGAATGAGATGAAAGGCAAAACATGTGGTAGATAAGGAATATTAGAACTCTATTTAGGGAAAGGGGACAGTACATCATTTAGAGGTGTCAACCATAATTTTATTTTTGGCAAATAGATCAAAATCTCCGGGCATCAGTTGTTCAAAGCAGATTCAACTTTACAAGGCATGAAGACAAGGAATGTACAAGTGGCAGAGCATTACAAGGAATAAAATCAGAAGTCAAGAACTTACTCCAGATTTGAAGATAAAGTCAAGAACTTACTCCAGAGTTGAAGATATTCGATGGCAACAGCTCCAGATTTTACTTCTTAGCATTGGAGATTTATTTTTAGTTCAAGGAAAAACTATATTCCTAATAATTAGTAAGGACTAGAGATTGTATAAAGATATAAATTATATCAATGAAAACGGGGTTGGTAAGGTTTTTGGTTTTCAATGTAATAGGAGTTTTCCTAATAAAATTATTTTTCAGAAAGAAATAAGGATATTTTTAGATTTTATTTATTAAATTGTGTTTTTTCCTGTGTTTTGTTTTACATGTTTTCATTAATCATTCATTTTCTTATAGATTTATTAATATTGTAAGTGCTGCAATTCAGTACCACCTCTGCTGCAATAAACTTTGAAGCATCAATTAGAGCACAATATTTCTTTTTTTGCTAGGAGCAAATCAAGACCTGTATTTTAATTTTTGCTCATATTTCACAATTAATTCACAATATAAATGAATCCTCTCTCTTTCTTTTATTATGTATTTTAATTTTTGCTCATATTTCACAATTAATTCGCAATATAAATGAATCCTCTCTCTTTCTTTTATTAATGAATCCTCTCTCTTTCTTTTATTAAGCAGGGAGTCAGATTTATCAAAATTAGATACCTGATTTCTTTGCTCAATTTTGTTCATCTTGATATGTCATCCATGCTTTCAAATTTAAATGGATTTAATAAATGAGATCTTGCCTCCTTATTTCTGATTTGAATTATTGGAAAGCTCCATAAAACTCAGATAAAAAAGACTCACAAATCATTTATTATTTACTTGAAAATGTGCTAATTAACATTAGCATTTCTCTTGCCACGATAAATCTCTAGCCACAACCGAGACTTTAAATTGCTAAAGGATTTTCAAACCATTATCTTCAACTCATCCAAAACTAATATAAAAAGAGTTAAGGGTAGATAGGGTGACAATGTTGGTGAAAAATAATGCATATCTTATATTGTTAGTGAAAGAAACAAAAAGAAAACCTGTGAATGCCCTAACCATTAGAAAAGTATAACAACCCTCCTTGTGTTAACCTCTCAAATGTACAAATGCATCAATTGCCCAAATTGTGTAAAAGAAAGTTGTGCAAGTTGAATCAAAACATATTGCCCAAATTGGGTAAAGTTACATATCTCTTATTATTATTTTTTATAATCTTATTTCCATGGTTACACACCAGTCCTTCTTAATAATAACAACTCAAACTTTAATGTAATCTAAAATTTTGAAAAATAAAACACACTAATAAACTCCTTATAGTTGTATCATAGACACTTTTTAGATGTAATTTTAAGTTTGATTTTATCACTTAGCAATTAACACAATGCAATTTATTTTAAACTACTTATCATATTGTTAATTGATAATATAACACTATTATGTCCACACACATATATATACTTTTACAGAGATGAATTAAGACTTATAATGGTAAAGATCATAGTTTTTAATGGACAGAAACGTAAGATAACCAATGCATCTTAGGTTATACATCGCTATCTTGACATTGCTTCATTAAAAAAGATTTACTTGGTTCTTTCTGCAACAAACATAAATGTAACAAGCAACTCATCAAACTTTATTTCCTCTTTTAAGTATTCAGACCCTGGTATAGAATAACCTTCAACATCTATTGTATATAAAACACTTTATCTTATACAGAAAATTGCAAGTGATTTTTGGGTTAACTAATCACCGTTAGCATGCAGCAAAGCGAATCGATCAACCAACCCAAGATTGACTCATACAATGCGATCTACAGTTCTATAAAGGAAACTAATTGCAATGAAAATAATATTATACAGACCAGAACAAATCCTACAAAGCCATCTACAATTCTATAGAGGCAATTAATTGAAATGAAAATAATATTACACAGACAAGAACAATGAGAATGAGAGGTAGTAACTCTACAGACGCTATACAATAAGACTCTAGTAAAAAACTACCTCTCAACTCCTGGTCAACAATGAGTTTACTACAAGGATACTAAGCAGTCTCAATTTCCATCTACAAAGTTTGAATTGATTATAACTGTAATCGAGTCCACCTGTAGGGTACTTTCTCAATTTCCAACTATTAAATTTGGAATAAACGCAAATAGAGAGTAGAGTCCACTTGTAGCATGCTCTATCTATTTCCAAACTATTAATTCATAGGTCTGCAAACTGTAGCCAAGTTTGCAAGTGACTTACATGTAGCATACTCTTTCAGTTTTTTGGACTTACAAATTCAGATTAATACTCCCCTCTAACTAATTCAAACCGATGACCCTTTACTTGTGGTTAAAGTGCTCTACCTCTGTTTGCAATAACATATACTAACAAGTTATTTCCAACAATTTTTTTTAAATAGAATTTGTAAAACGTTTCTGTATACAAGGGAAAAATATCTGAGATATATGGAATTCCTAAAACGTTTCTGTATGTAAAACCAGGGAAATATCTGCAAAGCAACTAGTCCCTGCATGGATTCTATAAGCACAAGTAGGTTGAGTACTAGCTTTTAGGATTGACTTTAGATAGAGAGTTTAATTATAAATTATCCCTTTTATATGGAAGGTTTCAAACAACTCTTTACAAAAAAGATTAAATCATATTCAAATCAGCACCAAGCATTACTAACACAAATGGAAAGAAATGAAATAGTAAAAAAATTGATATTGAGTCCCTTATTAGTCCCTGTGTTAGGCGTAAAGGGACTATACCGAGCGATAATTCGTTGACCTCACATTAGTTTGTCCTTTGACCACAAATATTTGCATAATATCTATTGTTAGAGCTAGGGATCTAAAAACATTGAATTTTATATAATAAAAAGTATCATATATGTAGTGATCTGATTGGATAAAAGATTGGAGGTCTTATTGTCGGCTTCGCTATTCCCAATGTTTTAGATGTTAGCATATCCAAAAAATTTCATCGTCTACAATCTTTTTGAATCATATATTTTTCTTATGCATTGCTTGAAGGTGGATTAATGTAATGTCCCCACTTTGGGACATCATTACATTGCAGAGGTTTACGATGTCCAGAGTAGCCAAATGGGTGTTATAGCGAGTACAGGGGTTATTGAGAGGCATTTTGGGATCCAGCTTGCATCGTCCACCCCATTTCATCATTATGATCCATTCCACACAGATTGGCTTTGGTTTCGTTGCATTCCAACGATTTCCATGATTTTGAGTATTTTGAGCTACAAGTCAATTAAATTCACTGAAGAGGTCATTTTGGGCACATTACTTGGAGGAACCTCTTAGTGTAATATCTCATTGGAATTGGGAGGAGCAACACTACAGGATGGGATGACTAGAAGTGACATTCAGTGGCCAGGAAAGCCACAAGGAGAGATAAAGCGTTTTTCCGAGGTAAAAAGGTTAATTAATTAATTAAAGTGATTTAATTAATTAATTAAATATTAATAAAATGAAAGTCACTTTGGAGGGAGAAGGTGAGCAGGAAGTATAAAGGAAAGGCAAGGGTCTCTATTGATTCATTCATGTATGTTTATCATTTTGATATCTGGCTTCTAGCTAGAGAGCCCATCTCTTGGGGTTTTGAGGGTTTTGACTTAACAAACCCTAGAGGACGATTCGATGGTGAAAGATTTCACCTAGATTGTCCCAAACTTGGTCTCAAGGATGCAATACTCCTCCACACCATTCTAGATTGGATCTACATCAGTGAAGGAGGGTTCTACACTAGCCACGAGCACAAGAAGAGAAGGGGGGCACACCATTGGGGGTTTCTAGCAAGGGGGGCGCACCATTCTTTGAGGGAAGCTCGTTCCAAGGGATTGGAAGGGCTTCGAAAGATTCCAACACCTAGGTTTTCATTGCAGGGGATTGACTGTTAGATCTAGTGCATTCCGGAGGAGTTTCATGGGCCATTTGGGTTATTGGATGCATTGGACGAATTGGAGAGAAGGAGGGCAATTTTGAGATTCAGATCTATTCCGTTTGAGGAGGTTATACATTAGATCTGACTCTGAGAATTCACCTAGTGAATTGCAGTGTCCCGATCTATATTTCTAGTAAGTTTTAGGGCATTTGGAAGCCTCCTTCATCAGGGCCTAAATTCTAGGGTTTGGCAGTTTTAGGAGGATGCAACTCCATTGGAGGATTCAACATTTGGAGGAGTTTCCCTTGGTGTTTCGGTCTTGTATTTCAGGACGTGATTCTACTCATCCCGATCTACATTTCAGAATCTTCAGCATAGCATTTGGAGGTCTTTGACAGTAGGGTCGAATTCTTGAGGGTCTTCAGGGTTTCAGCAGAGCATGGCATCTCCCAGCTTGGGGGTTGACACTTCATATGGCCCAGTTCTTTCTTGTATTGGTATTCATGGTATATCCAGCCTTGGGAGGCTTGTGGCATATTCTATTGGAGCATTTTGTAGCAGCTCCTATATTCTATTGTCTTATTGGAGCCATCTGATGTGCATTCCAGATTGCCATCACATTGTATCAGGTTCTTGCTATCTATTTATGAACAAAGATGATATCTGCAGTGTTTTGGCTTGTCTATCATCTTATTGATCTTGCATATGGTTGAGGTATGTTCCATGATTGCATCTTCTTGTTTATTGCTGCAAACACACATATAAACTATCAATAAAACCCTAAGCGTAATTGTAAGCAAAGTGTTTGACAAAATACCACAACCAAAAAAGTTAAAAAAGACACCCAAAACCGTGATGTTCTTAGCATAATGGCTTGGGGACATTACAGTGGTATCAGAGCCTAGATTCTTTCCATCCCAAGGGATCTTGTATACAACAAGATGGAGTCTAGGTATTTTTCTAGAGAGGCAATATATTGTGAATGGGACTACTACAACCTTTGTGAGAGCACTAGGGCCCTAGTAACAGTCAAACAATATCTTTCTATGGAAAATCGTAGGTGGAGCACATATGAGATTAAATTTTGGGCCAATCAGATAGAGGAATACAGAGATAGCGCTGCTAGATGGAAGGAAGCATAGAAAAAACCCCACACCCATTAGGAGCACCCAAATTTTCTACCGTTGCAAGGTGCCTTGGGAACCAGATCATAGGTGTAGGGGTAAGGATCAAAATCATATTATTGAGGTACGCTATGATAGTGATGACGAGGCATGTGAGGATGGAGCGATAGATGCTCCTCTGGAGAAGTCCGATGATGATAGTGACTCTTTCATAGAGGCTAGTGATAGTGAATTTTTCAAAGAGGTTGGTGATTCCTGTGCACTTGAGGAGGATAGTGAGTATTGCACGTTGGAGGGGTAGTTGGATGGACAAGACGATACCACCAATGTCTCAGCAGACATATCACGTACCGTTGATGACCTTACACCTCAACAGAGTGGTAACACTAGTGAGGATTCACACATGTTAGAACCTAGAGATTATGAGCTTCCTATGATGGTCGTGACACCTATGTCATCCTTCCAGACACCCCTGATAGCCACATTACATGAGGAGGTTAGTGGCATGTCAGATATGATTGAGGAGCCTTTTGTGAGGGATGCACACCATAGACATGTAGATCCACCGATCCGAAAGGAGATACAGGACGTACAGATAGTTTACCTTACGCATATAGATCATCATGAGGAGATTGCGTCACATTTTTTGGAGACTCCATTAGTCGAGCAGGTTGTGGACGCTAACAAGTTGATGGATCACTTACTTCCAGGATTGGCCTGCATTGATGAGGATGCACTCTTTAGTAGTCAGGACGACCATAACACGTCTCTGGACACATATACATGGGATCCAGGCGTAGATGATAGTAGCAGGGTGAGTGCACATGAGGATACAACTGCTCATATAGGATACAATGTGATTCATAGGGATATAGCACCTAGTGATGGGGTGTAGTCGCATATAGGGGGACCCAACAACACAGTAGACAGTGGGCAATTCAACACATTATCTTATGCAGAGAGTGGTTTTGGGAATTCCAGAGTTGACACTAGTAGGACTGACACCAGCAGTGAGGGATATGAGGTGGCACCTCAACATGACTATGATCAGTAGTCACACCACTTAGAAACACAGTTGAGAGTCAGTGAGGATATGATCATGGCAGCCACCAGGCACAGTGATGACATGCATGCATTGATGTCAAATTATTGTTGGAGAGCATCAGTGGTACATGGTAGTTCAGATGAGGGATTTTCCATGGATGATTTTCATTCTCTTCGGGAGAGAGTATTTGTGATGAGGACCGACTACCAACAGTTGTTGACTGACGGGGATTTCCTATTGAGTATTGGTGAGATGTATCATGAGGCTCTGAGGGAGCAGGAGTTAGAGGTGGACATAATTACTCAGGAGTTGGATAGCACTCGAGGATTCTTGAGAGGCACACAAACAACCCCCTAAGAATCAAAGTCCAGATAAGATGAGCTTCTTGAGGAGATCCGCCAAAGATCCATTTCACCTATCGTAGTGGATACTCGGATATATAATTCAGTCACATTGCTAGGGAGTGTTGGTGATATAGCAGAGGAGCACTAGTTGATGGAGGACACTTCCATTGGTGTTTCTAGAGAGGTTGTCCTTCATGTAGAGGTTGATCCAGTAGTACTCCCAGGATCTGTGATGTAGCATGAGTCTAGAGGAGATGACGTGAGTATGTCAGAGCATACAGTGATGAGTGATAGCTAACAAATACATGTAAAGATGTATCGTGGGATTCAGAGGGGTGTATTGCCTTGCAGGGAGGAGACACACTTAGGGGAGCATGTAGATGCCCCTCCTTTGCAGCAACACATGGATCTGAGAGAGCACCTTCACCCTATTAGCAATTGCATGAGATATGAGAGATGGAGGTTGGTTGACCAACAATTGGAGGAGTTACTTCTGGTTGATCCTGATGATTGGGGTTTAGTGATGGCTACAGGAAGCAGTTATTAGGGGTATAGGTAGACGTGTTTTTGGTCAAATCCTTGGGATTGACCGAGGCATGTGGTATTTTTCAGTCCTACGGTCAGCTACGGATGGCCATGTTACCATTGTTTCACTACATGGTGACCCAGGTTGAGCTAGAGAGCCACACACTCCACCAGTGGTGGATTTGGAGTGGGTCTGTAGGGATTTGTCCGAGGGAGCGAGGCAGACTTTAACTTTTGATGATCATGATCGGACATGGAGGCGGTTGGACTCGTACTTATTCTACATAGATGTATTTACAGATACAGTTTCTGGACAACAAGTCCAATGGTCATAGGTATTTCAGTTTGAGGATCCAGGAGAGGAGGATCTAGTATGTATGCAGGGGGAAGACAGTCATGGTTAGAGTGGTGGAGGATCAACATGGTGATCTTAGACAGAGGTTATCATGGGACCCAGGGATTACAGGATTGAGATTTTCATTGACTGACAGAGGTGAGTGGACCTTTGCAGGGGAAAGTTGTTCCGACTTTCCATGGAGCTTCAATGTTGATGGGAGCACATCGCTTGAGAATGTATCACATAGGTCTTGCAGTACCTCATTCTTGAATCAACAGGTGTAGTTGATGGGGGCCGTGTTGATCTTGATAATATCTTGGAGGATGGACTCATTCAAGCATTAGGCCATGTGTCATGTATAGGAGACTCACAGAGTTGGTGTCTTTCAGGATTATGCATCCCAGGAGCTAGCAGTTCATGACTTGATATGGGACCCAGGGGGAAAAATTGTAAGTTTTAAACCTGCGAAGTAAAGCAATGCATATAGATTCTTAAGCAATACATAAATTAATCAATCACTCATACACAGAGTACACAGAGATTTTATACCGGAAACCCTCAATCGGGAAAACCTTTCTTATTTTCATTATATCGAATTTCACCATTCGCCATACAATATATACAATGTTTTTAGGTATTTCGTAGATACCAAAACCCTAATCCCTTAATCCGGGATTAATTTACAAATCCGCTAAAAATAGCAAAAACCGCCCAAAAAAAAAATATTTCGGGGCAATGCCCCGAACGCTGTGTGTAACCAGGGGGGGGCATACCTGCCCCCCCCTGGGACCCCCCTAGGAAAGCACTCAACGCACATGACAGAGCTCTAGGTGAAGGGATCGTCAGACGTAGTTGTCGTATCTGACGCACCCACACACACACACATGCAAAGAATATAACACATACCCAACAAAAATGTGTGATTGTTCACCTTTGAATGGGTTCTACTGTGTATCCCAGAGGTGGACATGGGATCCTGGTATTATACTTGAGGGCATTTAGTTATTGCTTGAGGACAATCAATTTTCTAGCAGGGAGGACTGTAATGTCCCCAATTTGGGACATCATTACATTGCAGAGGTTTACGATGTCCAGAGTAGCCAAAATGGGTGTTATAGCGAGTAGAGGGGTTATCGAGAGTCATTTTGGGATCCGACTTGCATCTTCCACCCCATTTCATCATTATGATCCATTCTGCATAGGTTGGCTTTGGTTTCGTTACATTCTGACGATTTCCATGATTTTGAGTATTTTGAGCTATAAGTCAATTAAATTCACTGAAGAGGTCATTTTGGGCACATTACTTGGATAAACCTCTCAGTGTAATAGCTCCTTGGAATAGGGAGGAGAAACACTACAAGATGGGATGGCTAGAAGTGAATTTCAGAGGTAAAAAAGGTTAATTAATTAATTAAAATGAATGAATGAATGAATTAAATATTAATAAAATGAAAGTCACTTTGGAGGGAGAAGGTGAGCAGGAAGTATAAAGGAAAGACAAGGGCCTCTATTGATTCATTCATGTATGTTTATCATTTTGATATCTGGCTTCTAGCTAGAGATCCAATCTCTTGGGGGTTTTGAGGGTTTTGACTTAACAAACCCTAGAGGACGATTCAGTGGTGAAAGATTCCACCTAGCTTGTCCCAAGCTTGGTATCAAGGATGCAATACTCCTCCACACAATTCTAGTTCGGATCTACATCAGTGCAAGAGGGTTCTACACTAGCCATAGACAGAGGAAGAGAAGGGGGGCGCACCATTGGGGGTTTCCAGCAAGGGGGGCGCACCATTATTTGAGGGAAGCTCGTTCCAAGGGATTGGAAGGGCTTCAACATATTCTAGCACTGGGGTTTTCATAGTAGGGTCTTGGTCGTTAGATCTAGTGCATTTCGTAGGAGTTTCATGGGCCATTTAGGTTATTGGATGCATTGGACGAATTGGAGAGAAGGAGGGAAATTTTGAGATTCAGATCTATTCCGTTTGAGGATGTTATACATTAGATATGACCCCGAGACTTCAAATAATGACTTGCAATGTCCCGATATATCTTTCTAGCAAGTTTCAGGGCATTTGGAAGCCTCATTAATCATAGCCTAAATTCTAGGGTTTGGCAGTTTTAGGAGGGCACAACTCCATTGGAGGATTCAAAATTTGAAGGAGTTTCCTTTGGTGTTTCGGTTTGAGATTTCAGGAGGGGATTCTTCTCATCCTGATCTACAGTTCGACATCTTCAACATAGCATTTGGAGGTCTTTGATAGTAGGGATGAAGTTTTTAGGGTCTTCAGGGTTTCAGTAGGATGTGGCATCTTCCAGCTTGGGGGTTGACACTTCATATGATCCAAATCTTTCTTGAATTGGTATTCATGGTATATTTGGCCTTGGGAGGCTTGTGGCATCTTCTATTGGAGAATTTTGTTGCAGCTCCTATATTCTATTGTCTTATTGGAGCCATCTAATGTGCATTCTAGATTGGCAGCTCATTGTATCAGGTTCTTGCTATCTATTTATGAACAAAGATCAGATCTGCAGTGTTTTGGCTTGTCTATCATCTTATTGATCTTGCATATGGTTGAGGTATGTTCCATGATTGCATCTTCTTGTTTATTTATACAAGCACACATATAAACCATCAGTAAAACCCTAAGCGTAATTATAAGCAAAGTGTTTGACAAAATACCACAACCAGAAAAGTTTAAAAAGACACCCAAAACCGTGATGTTCCTGGCATAATGGCTTGGGAACATTACAGTGGTATCAGAGCCTAGATTCCTGTCAGCCTAAGGGATCTTATATATGGCAAGATGGAGTCTAGGGATTTTTCTAGAGAGGGAGTACGTTGTGAATGGGACTGCTACAACCTTTGTGAGAGCACCAGGGCCCTAGTAACATTCCAACAATATTTTTCCATGGAAAATTGTAGGTGGAGCATAGATGAGATTACATTTTGGGCCAATCAGATAGAGGAATACGAAGCTAGTGTTGCTAGATAAAAGGAAACACAATAAAACCCCACACCCATTAGGAGCATGCAACTTTGGTACAGTTTCAAGGTGCCTTGCTAACCAGATCATAGGTGTAGGGGTAAGGATCAAAATCATATTATTGAGGTATGCTATGACAGTGATGACAAGGCATGTGAGGATGGAGCGATAGATTCTCCTCTGGAGTAGTCTAATGATGATAGTGACTATTGCAAAGAGGCTAGTGATAGTGACTCTTTCACAAAGGCTGGTGATTCCTCAACACTTGAGGAGGATAATGACCCTTGCACATTGGAGGGGCAGTTGGATGGACATGACAATAGAACCAGTGTCTCAGTAGACATATCACATACCATTGATGAAATTACACCTCAACAGAGTGGTGACACTAGTGAGGATTCACACATGTTAGCACCTAGAGATGATGAGCTTCCTATGATGGCCGTGACACCTATGTCATCCTTCCAGACACCCCTAATAGCCATGTCACATGAGGATGCTAGTGTCATGTCATATATTATTGAGGATCCTTGTGTGAGGGGTGCACACCACAGACATGTAGATCTACTGATATGGGAGGAGATACAGGACATACAGACAGTTGACCTTACAAATACACATCAACATGAGGAGATTGAGTCACAGTTTTTGGAGACTCCATTACTCAAGTAGGTTGTGGATGGTGACAGGTTGATGGAGAACTTACTTCTAGGATTGACTTGCATTGATGAGGATGCACTCTTTAGAAGTCACGACGACCATAACATGTGTTTGGACACATCTACATGGGATCCAAGCGCAGATGATAGTAGCATGGTGAGTACACAAGAGGATACAACTTCTCATACAAGATACAATGTGATTCATAGGGAGATAACACCTAGTGATGGGGTGCAGTCGTATATAGGAGGACCCAAAAACACAATAGACAGTGGGCAGTACATCACGTTATCTTATGCAGAGAGTGGATTTGTGAATTCCAGAGTTGACACTAGCAGGACTGACACCAGCAATGAGGTATATGAGTGGCACCTCAGCATGAATGTGATTAGGAGTTACACCACTTAGCAGCACAGTTGAGATTTAGTGAGGATATGATCATGGAAACCACCAGGAGCAATGATGACATGCATGCATTGATGGCAGATTATTGCCAGAGAGCATCAGTGGCACATGGTAGTTCATATGAGGGATTTTCCATGGATGATTTTCATACTCTCCGAGAGAGAGTATCTGTGATGAGGACCAAATACCATAAATTGTTGACTGACAGGGATTACCTATTTAGGATTGGTGAGATGTATCATGAGGCTCTGAGGGAGAAGGAGTTAGAGGTGGACAGACTTACTCAGGAGTTGGAGAGCACTTGAGGATTCTTGAGAGGCACACAGACAACCCCCAAGAATCAGAGTCCATATTAGATGAGCTTCTTGAGGAGATCCATTAGAGATCCATTTCACCTATCTTAGTGGATACTCAGATATATCATTCAGTCACGTTGCTAGGGGATGTTGGTGATCTAGTAGAGGAGCACCAGTTGATGGAGGACACTTCCATTCGTGTTCTGAGAGAGGTTGACCTCCATGTAGAGGTTGATCCAGCAGTATGCCCAGGATCTGTGATGCAACATGAGTCTACGAGAGACGACGCGAGTATGTCGAAGAATACAGTGATGAGTGATAGCTCACAGATACATGCTGAGATGTATGGTGGGATTCAGAGGGATGTATTTCCTTGCAGGGAGGAGACCTTAGGGGAGCATGAAAATTCCACTCCTTTGCAACAACAAATGCATATGAGAGAGCACCTTCACCCTATCAGCAATTGCATGAGAGATGAGAGATGGAGGTTGGTTGACCAATAGTTGGAGGAGTTACTTCTGGTTGTACTTGATGATTGGGGTTTAGTGATGGCTATAGGAGAGAAGTTATTAGGGGTACAGGTAGATGTTCTTTTGGTCGAATCCTTGCGATTGACTAAGGAAGGTGGTATTTTTCTACGGTCAGCTACAGATGCCCCTGTTACCGTTGTTTCACTACATGGTGACCCAGGTTGAGCCAGAGAGCCACACACTCCACCAGGGGTTGATTTGGAGTGGGTATGCAAGGATTTGTCCGAGGGAGCGAGGCACCCTTTCACTTTTGATGATCATGATCGGACATGGAGGCGGCTGGACTGATACTTCTTCTAAAGAGATGTCTTTACAGATACAGTTTCTGGACAACAGGTCCAATGGTCACAGGTATTTCAGTTTGAGGATCCAGGAGAGGGAGATATAGTATGTATGCAGGGGGCAGACAATCATGGTCAGAGTGGTGGAGGATCAACATGGTGATCTTAGACATAGGTTAGCATGGGGCATATGGATTTAAGGATTGAGCATTTCACTGACTGGCAAAGGCGAGAAGACCTTTGCAGGGGAAAGTTGTTCCGACTTTCCATGGAGCTTCAGTGTTGATGGGAGCACATCACTTGAGGATGTCTCACGAAGGTATTGTAGTACCTCATTTTGGAATCAACAGGTGCAGTTGATGGGGGCCATGTTGATATTGATAGTAGCTTGGAGGATGGACTCATTCTGGGATGAGGCCATGTGTCATGTACAGGAGACTCACAGAGTTGGTGTATTTCAGGATTATGTGTCCCAGGAGCTAGCAGTTCATGACTTGATATGGGACCCAGGAGGCAACATGTGTGATTTTTCACCTTTGGATGGGTTCTACTATGTATCCCATCGGTGGACATGGGATCCTGGTATTATACTTGAGGGGATTCGGTTATTTCTTGAGGACAAGCAATTTTCTAGCAGGGAGGACTGTAATGTCCCCACTTTGGGACAACATTACATTGAAAGGTTTACGATGTCCAAAGTAGCCAAATGGGTGTTATAGCGAGTACAAGGGTTATTGAGAGGCATTTTTTAATCTGGATTGCATCATCCACCCCATTTCATCATTATGATCCATTCTGCATAGGTTGGATTTGGTTTCATTGCATTCTGACAATTTCCATGATTTTGAGTATTTTGAGCTATAAGTCAATTAAATTCACTGAAGAGGTCATTTTGGGAATATTATTTGGAGGAACCTCTCAGTGAAACATATCTTTGGAATTATAAGGAGAAACACTACAGGATGGGATGGCTAGAAGTGACTTTCTATGGCCAGGGAAGCCACAAGGAGAGATAAGGCGCTTTTCAAAGGTAAAAAGGTTAATTAATTAATTAAAGTGATTTAATTAATTAATTAAATAATAATAAAATGAAAGTCACTTTGGAGGGAGAAGGTGAGTAGGAAGTATAAAGGAAATACGAGGGCCTTTAGAGATTCATTCATGTATGTATATCATTTTGATATCTGGCTTCTAGCTAGAGAGCCCATCTCTTGGGGGTTTTGAGGGTTTTGACTTAACAAACCCTAGAGGATGATTCAGTTGTGAAATATTCCACCTAGCTTGTCCCAAGTTTGGTATAGAGGATGAAATACTCCTCCACACCATTCTAGTTCGGATCTACATCAGTACATGAGGGTTCTACACCAACCATAGGCACATGAAGAGAAGGGGGGCGCACCATTGGGGGTTTCCAGCAAGGGGGGCATAACATTCTTTGAGGGAAGCTCATTCCAAGGGATTGGAAGGGCTTCGACAAATTCTATCACTTGGGTTTTCATTGAAGGGGCTTGATAGTTAGATCTACTGCATTCTGAAGGAGTTTCATGGACCATTTGGGTTATTGGATGCATTGGACGAATTGGAGAGAAGGAGGGAAATTTTGAGATCCAGATCTATTCCGTTTGAGGATTTTATGCATCAGATCTGACCCTGAGACTTCACCTAGTGACTTACAGTTTCCCGATCTATCTTTATAGCAAGTTTCAGGGCATTTGGAAGCCTCCTTCATCAGGGTCGAAATTCTAGGGTTTGGCAGTTTTAGGAGGGTGCAACTCCATTGGAGGATTCATCATTTGTAGGAGTTTCCCTTGGTGTTTTAGTCTGAGATTTCAGGAGGGGATTCTACTCATCCTGATATACAATTCAACATATTCAACATAGCATTTGTAGGTCTTTGATAGTAGGGCCGAATTCTTGAGGGTCTTCAGGGTTTCAGTAGGACGTGGCATCTTCCAGCTTGGGGGTTGACACTTCATACGACCCGGATCTTTCTTGTATTGGTATTCATGGTATATTCATCCTTGGGAGGCTTGTGGCATATTCTATTGGATCATTTTGTATCATCTCCTATCTTCTATTGTCTTATTGGAGCCATCTGATGTGCATTCCAGATTGACATCTCATTGTATCGGGTTCTTGCTATCTATTTATGAACAAAGATCAGATCTGCAGTGTTTTGGCTTGTCTATCATCTTATTGATATTGAACATGGTTGAGGTATGTTCCATGATTGCATATTCTTGTTTATTTCTGAAAACACACATATAAACCATCATTAAAACCCTAAGCATAATTGTAAGCAAAGTGTTTGACAAAATACCACAACGAAAAAAGTTTAAAAAGACACCCAAAACTGTGATGTTCCTGGCATAATGGCTTGGGAACATTACAGTGGTACCAGAGCCTAGATTCCTGCAAGCCTAAGGGAACTTATATATGAGAAGATGGAGTCTAGGGATTTGGCTAGAGAGTCAGTACATTATGAATGGGACTACTACAACCTTTGTGAGAGGACTAGGTCCCTAGTAACATTCCAATAGTATTTGTCCATGGAAAATCGTAGGTGGAGCATAGATGAGATTACATTTTGGGTCAATCAGATAGATGAATACAGAGCTAGCGTTGCTAGATGGAAGGAAGAACAGAAAAAACTCACACCCATTAGGAGCACACAACCTTTCTACAGTTGCAAGGTGCCTTGGTAACCAAATCATAGGTGTAAGGGTAATGATGAAAAACATATTATTGAGGTATGCTATTACAGTGATGATGAGGCATGTGAGGATGGAGCGATAGATGCTCCTCTAGAGAAGTCCGATGATGATAGTGACTCTTGCACAGAGGCTAGTGATAGTGACTCTTTCACATAGGTTGGTGATTCCTGCGCACTTGAGGAGGATAGTGACCCTTGCACGTTGGAGGGGCAGTTTGATGGACAGGACGATAGCACCAGTGTCTCATTAGACATATCACATACCATTGATGACCTTACACCTCAGCAGAGTGGTGATACTAGTGAGGATTCACACATGTTAGCACCTAGAGATGATGAGCTTCCTATGATGGTCGTGACACCTATGTCATGAGGAGGTCAATGGCATGTCAGATGTGATCGAGGATCCTTGTGTGAGGGATGCACACCATAGACATGTAGATCCACCGATCCAGGAGGATATATAGGACATATAGACAGTTGACATTATACATACAGATCAACATGAGGATATCGAGTCACAGTTTTTGGAGACTTTATTAGTCGAGAAGGTTGTGGACGCTGACAGGTTGTTGGAGGACTTACTTCCAGGATCGGTCTGCATTGATGACGATGCACTCTTTAGTAGTTAGGATGACCATAGCACGTGTCTGGAAACATATACATATGATCCATGCACAGATGATAATAGCAGGGTGAGTGCACAGAAGGATACAACTGCTCATATAGGATACAGTGTGATTCATAAGGAGATATCACCTACTGATGGGGTGTAGTCTCATATAGGAGGACCCAAAAACACAGTAGACAGTGGTCATTTCAGCACGTTATCTTATGCAGAGAGTGGTTTTGGGAATTCCATTGGTGACACTAGCAGGACTGACACCAGAAGTGAGGGATATGAGGTGGCATCTCAGCACGACTGTGATCAAGAGTCACACCACTTAGAAACACAGTTGAGATTCAGTGAGGATATTATCATGGCAGCCACCAGGCTTAGTGATGACATCCATGCATTGATGGCAGATTATTGTTGGAGAGCATCAGTGGCACATGGTAGTTCAGATGAGGGATTTTGCATGGATGATTTTCATACTCTCCAGGAGAGAGTATCTGTGATGAGGACCGACTACCAGTAGTTGTTGACTAATAGGGATTACCTATTAAGGATTGGTGAGATGTATCATGAGGCTCTGAGGGAGCAAGAGTTAGAGGTGTAAAAACTTACTCAGGAGTTGGAGGGCACTCGAGGATTCTTGAGAGGCACACAAACAACCCCCCAAGAATCAGAGTCCAAATCAGATGAGATTCTTAAGAATATCCGTCAAAGATCCATTTCACCTATCTTAGTGGATACTCAAATATATCATTTAGTCACGTTGCTAGGGGATGTTGGTGATCTAGCAGAGGAGAACCAGTTGAAGGAGGACACTTCCATTGGTGTTTCAAGAGAGGTTGACCTCCATGTAGAGGTTGTTCCAGTAGTACACCTAAGATCTATTATGCAACATGAGTCTATGGTAGATGACGTGAGTATGTCGGAGCATACAGTGATGAGTTATAGCTCACAGAGATATGCCAAGATGTATGGTGGGATTCAGAGGGGTGTATTGCCTTGCAAGGAGGAGACACACTTAGGGGAGCATGTAGATGCCACTCCTTTGTAGCAGCACATGGATATGAGAGAGCACCTTCACCCTATCAACAATTGCATGAGACATGGGAGATGGAGGTTGGTTGACCAACATTTGGAGGAGTTACTTCTGGTTGTACCTGATGATTGGGGTTTAGTGATGGCTACGGGTGAGCAATTATCAGGGGTACAGGTAGACGTGATTCTGGTTGAATCCTTGGGATTGACCAAGTCAGGCACTATTTTCAGTCCTACGGTCAACTACGGATGCCCTTGTTACCATTGTTTCATTACATGGTGACCCAGGTTGAGCTAGAGAGCCACACACTCCACTAGGGGTCGATTTGGAGTTGGTCTGCAGGGAGTTTTCTAAGGGAGCAAGGCAACCTTTCACTTTTGATCATCATGATTAGACATGGAGGCAGTTGGACTTGTACTTCTTCTAAAGAGATGTCTTTACAGATACAGTTTATGGACAACAGGTCCAATGGTCATAGGTATTTCAGTTTGAGGATCTAGGAGAGGGGTATCCAGTATGTATGAAGGGGGTAGACAATCATGGTTAGAGTGGTGTAGGATCAACATGGTGATCTTAGACAAAGGTTAGCATGGGATGCAGGGATTGTAGGATTGAGAATTTCACTGATTGATAGAGGCGAGTGGACCTTTGCAGGGGAAATTTGTTCTGACTTTCCATGGAGCTTCAGTGTTTATGGGATCACATCACTTGAGGATGTCTCACAGAGGTCTTGCAGTACCTTATTCTGGAATCAATAGGTGCAGTTGATGAGGGATGTGTTGATCTTGATAGTATCTTGGAGGATGGACTCATTGCGAGATGAGGCCATATGTCATGTACACGAGACTCACAGAGTTGGTGTATTTTAGGATTATGCGTACCATCAGCTAGTAGTTCATGACTTAATATGGGACACAGGGGGCAACATGTGTGATTGTTCACATTTGGATGGTTTCTACTGTGTATCCCAGAGGTGGACATGGTATCCTGGTATTATACTTGAGTGGATTCACTTATTTCTTGAGGACAAGCAATTTTCTAGCAGGGAGGATTGTAATGTCCCCACTTTGGGACATCATTACATTGCAGAGGTTTACGATGTCTAGAGTAGCCAAATGGGTGTTATAGAGAGTAAAAGGTTATTGAGAGGAATTTTGGGATTTTTCTTGCATTTCCCACCCCATTTCATCATTATGATCCATTCCACACAGGTTGGCTTTGGTTTCGTTGCATTCCGACGATTTCCATGATTTTGAGTATTTTGAGCTATAAGTCAATTAAATTCACTGAAGAGGTCATTTTGGGCACAATACTTGGAGTAACCTATCAGTGTAATATCTCATTGGAATCGGGAGGAGAAACACTATGGGATGTGATGTTTAGAAGTTACTTTCAGTGTCCAGGGAAGATACACGAAGAGATAAGGCGTTTTTCAGAGGTAAAAAGGTTAAATAATTAATTAAGGTGATTTAATTAATTAATTAAATATTGATAAAATAAAAGTCACTTTGGAGGGATAAGGTGAGAAGGAAATATAAAGGAAAGGCAAGGGCCTCTATTGATTCATTCATGTATGTTTATCATTTTGATATCTGGCTTCTAGCTAGAGAGCCCATCTCTTGGGGGTTTTGAGGGTTTTGACTTAACAAACCCTAGAGGATGATTCAGTGGTGAAAGATTCCACCTAGCTTGTCCCAAGCTTGGTCTTGAGGATGCAATACTCCTCCACACCATTCTAGTTTGGATCTACATCACTGCAGGAGAGTTCTACACCAGCCACAAGCACAGGAAGAGAAGGGGGGTGCACCATTGAGGGTTTCCGGCAAGGGGGGCATGCCATTCTTTGAGGGAAGCTCATTCCAAAGGATTGGAAGGGCTTCGATAGATTCTATCACATGGGTTTTCATTACAGGGGCTTGGCCATTAGATCTAGTGCATTTAGGAGGAGTTTCATGGGCCAGTTGGGTTATTAGATGCATTGGACGAATTGGAGAGGAGGAGGACAATTTTGAGATTCAGATCTATTCCGTTTGAGGAGGTTATACATCATATTTGACCTTGAGACTTCACCTACTGACTTGTAGTGTCCCGATGTATCTTTCTAGCAAGTTTCACAGCATTTGGAAGCCTCCTTCATCAGGGCCAAAATTATAGGGTTTGGTAGTTTTAGGAGGGCGCAACGCCACTGGAGGATTCAACATTTGGAGTAGTTTCCCTTGGTGTTTTGGTCTAAGATTTCAGGAGGAGATTCTACTCATCCCGATCTACATTTCAGCATATTCTGCATATCATTTGGAGGTCTTTGACACTAGGGCCAAATTCTTGAGGGTCTTCAGGGTTTCAACATGACATGGCATCTTCTAGCTTGGTGGTTGACACTTCATACGACCCAGATCTTTCTTATATTGGTATTCATGGTATATTCGGCCTTGGGAGGCTTGTGGCATCTTCTATTGGATCATTTTGTAGCAGCTCCTATCTTCTATTGTCTTATTGGATCCATCTGATGTGCATTCCAGATTGGCACTCATTGTATTAGGTTCTTGCTATCTATTTATGAACAAAGATCAGATCTGCAGTGTTTTGGCTTGTCTATCATCTTATTGATCTTGCATATGGTTGAGGTATGTTCCATGATTTCATATTATTGTTTATTTCTACAAACACACATATAAACCACCAGTAAAACCCTAAGCGTAATTGTAAGCAAAGTGTTTGACAAAATACCACAACCAAAAAAGTTAAAAAAGAAACCCAAAACCGTGATGTTCCTAGCATAATACACTTTTACCATGGAAAACAACATGAGGAGAGATAGATACTAGTAGAGGGCATGGAGAGTGCGTGGGCCGAGACCACCTGACAAGAGTACTTTTAGAGCATCCAATAGGATAAAGGTGGATCATCATAGGCAGCCAACTGAGACTTGGTGCCTAATGGTGAGCACCAAAGGCCAGATGATAGAAGATGAGCATAGAGGGATTCTGACAGTGATCATTCTGACATAGGAGTAGTTAGAGTATATTGGAAGTGATAAACTTCCAAGTGTTCCATGGGAACCGAGAGTTCACTTGGTTAGCAGGGTGTTTCACTACATGGTGACCCAGGTTGAGCCAGAGAGCCACACACTCCACCAGGGGTCGATTTGGAGTGGCTCTATAGGGATTTTTCCTAGGGAGTGAGCAAGCCTTTCACTTTTGTTCATCATGATTGGACATGGAGGCGATTGGACTAGTACTTCTTCTAAAGAGATGTCTTTACGGATATAGTTTATGGACAATAGGTCCAATGGTCACAAGTATTTCAGTTTGAGGATCTAGGAGAGGGGGATCTAATATGTATGCAGGGGGAAGATAGTCATGGTCAAAGTGGTGGAGGATCAACATGGTGATCTTAGATAGAGGTTAGCATGGGGCGTAGGGATTGCAGGATTGAGCATTTCACTGGCTGAAAAAGGCGAGTGGACCTTTGTAGGGGAAATTTGTTCTGAATTTCCATGGAGCTTCAGTGTTGATGGGAGCACATCGCTTGAGTATGTCTCACAGGGGTCTTGCAGTACCTCATTCTAGCATAAGTTGCTTCGATGGCTCCATTATCTCTTCAATGTTGTGTTTGAAAAACCAGCAACCCGATTCCAATAGTCATTCCAACCCACCCGAAAGAATCTCTATTCCACCCGAGGTGGGAATAATGAGCTAGCTAGGCCCATCTTGACTTTTTGGCAAGAGATAGGGAGGCAAGGCTAGTCAATAATATGAGGAGAAGAGTTCAGGTCGCACACTGAATAAGCATCTACAAAAAAGTAGAGTTAGTTCAGGTGGGCGAGGTTGGGTTTCATTTCTCGAATCAGTCCATTCCGATGCAGGTGCAGTTGATGGGGGCCGTGTTGATATTGATAGTAGCTTGGAGGATGGAATTATTCTGGGATGAGGCCATGTGTCGTGTACAGGAGACTCATGGAGTTGGTGTATTTCAGGATTATGCGTCTCAGGAGCTACCAGTTCATGACTTGATATGGGACCCAGGGGGCAGCATGTGTGATTATTCACATTTGGATGGGTTCTACTGTGTATCCCAGAGGTCGACATGGGATCCTTGTATTATACTTGAGGGGATTTGGTTATTTCTTGAGGACAAGAAATTTTCTAGTAGGGAGGACTATAATGTCCCCACTTTGGGACATCATTACATTGTAGAGGTTTACGATGTCCAAAGTAGCCACATGGGTGTTATAGTGAGTAAAAGGGTTATTGAGAGGAATTTTGGGATACGGCTTGAATCGTCCACCCCATTTCATCATTATGATCCATCCCACATAGGTTGGGTTTGGTTTCGTTGCATTCCGACAATTTCCATGATTTTGAGTATTTTGAGCTATAAGTCAATTAAATTCACTGAAGAGGTCATTTTGGGCACATTACTTGGAGGAACCTCTCAGTGTAATAGATCATTTTAATTGGGAGGAGAAACACTACAAGATGGGATGGTTATAAGTGACTTTCAGTGGCCAGGAAATCCACAAGGAGAGATAAGGCGCTTTTCAGAGGTAAAAAGGTTAATTAATTAATTAATTAATTAAATATTAATAAAATGAAAGTCACTTTGGAGGGAGAAGGTGAGTAGGAAGTATAAAGGAAAGGCAAGGGCCTCTATTGATTCTTTCATGTATGTTTATCATTTTGATATCTGGCGTCTAGCTAGAGAGCCCATCTCTTGGGGGTTTTGAGGGTTTTGACTTAACAAACCCTAGAGAATGATTCGGTGGTGAAATATTACACCTAGCTTGTCCCAATATTGGTCTTGAGGATGCAATACTCCTCCACACCATTCTAGTTCAGATCTACATCAATGCAGGAGGGTTCTACACAAGCCATAGGCACAGGAAGAGAAGGGGGGCACACCATTGGGGGTTTCCAGCAAGGGGGGTGCACCATTCTTTGAGGGAAGCTCATTCCAAGGGATTCGAAGGGGTTCGACAGATTCTGGCACCTGGGTTTTCATTACAGGGGATTGGCCAATAGATCTAGTGCATTCCAGAGGAGTTTCATGGGCCATTTGGGTTATAGGATGCATTGGACGAATTGGAGAGAAGGAGGGAAATTTTGAGATTCAGATCTATTCCGTTTGAGGAGGTTATACATCAGAAATTATAGGGTTTGACAGTTTTAGGAGGGCACAACTCCATTGGAGGATTCAACATTTGGAGCATTTTCCCTTGTTGTTTTGGTTTAATATTTCAGGAGGGGATTCTAGTCATCCCGATATACAGTTCAACATCTTCAACATAGCGTTTGGAGGTCTTTGACAGTAGGGCTGAATTCTTGAGGGTCTTTAGGGTTTCAGTAGGACGTGGCATATTCCAACTTGGGGTTTGACTCTTCATACGACCTAGATATTTCTTGTATTGGTATTCATGGTATATTCGGCCTTGGGAGGCTTGTGGCATATTCTATTGGAGAATTTTGTAGCAGCTCCTATCTTCTGTTTTCTTATTGGAGCCATCTGATGTGCATTCTAGATTTCCATCTCATTGTATCAGGTTCTTGCTATCTATTTATGAACAAAGATCATATCTGCAGTGTTTTGGCTTTTCTATCATCTTATTGATCTTGCATATGGTTGATGTATGTTCCATGATTGCATCTTCTTGTTTATTTCTTCAAACACACATATAAACCATCAGTAAAACCCTAAGTGTAATTGTAAGAAAAGTGTTTGACAAAATACCACAGCCAGAAAAGTTTAAAAAGACACCCAAAACCATGATGTTCCTGGCATAATGGCTTGGGAACATTAAAATTAATGCTAGCATTAGTTTAAATGTTTGTCTTTGCATTTTTCTGCTAGCATTGTCTTAGATCATATATGGTGGTTTTTTTATTTGTTCTAATCATATTGAAATGTTTAGATATCCAAGCTTTATAGTGATCGATAATTCCAAAGTTTATAACGTCCTTGCTGCATGTATTTGTATTGAAATTATTGACACTTTTTTTGAGGTGCTTGAATAGGTTCGACAACTTAAATGTTTACATGACACGAGGTCCTCCAACATTCTTGACAGCTTAAATGTTTTCATGCCATGAGGTCCTTAGACAACCTGATAGCCTTAAATGTTGATCTAAATACGCTTCTCGAAGTACATTTTTCCTCAAAATTTTCCATACAATGTTGCAGTGATTTTGCACAATATTGTTGTCCACCAGAAGTTGAATATGCATTGTATATTTCATCCTTCTTCTAGCCTTGCAATGCAATTTCGTCATCGTTGAAGCTACATACATTGTTTACTGGTTCGATGAGTGCTTCTTCTTTGCTGGTTTGTCGGTTTCTACTTGTTGTTGTTTTTTGGTTCACAATTCGACCTGCACTTCTGCCTTTGATTGTTTCAGTGTAAGTTTTCATGTCATAGTTTCATTTTTTAATCCTTGTTTGTTATTCAGTGTTTGCAGTTTGCGAGTAAGAATGTTTGCTTATTTCTACTGGCATGCTCGTTGTCACATACCCACTACCTAAATCGGATTTTTCTGGTTTTTTGCCGAATCAGAACCCCCAAATTACCCACGGAGGCCTAGAGAGAACTAGGTCTTTCTCTCTCCCCACTCCCCTGTGGTCGCGGGTCATGATCACAATTTGAATAAACGTAGTACCTCTTTCATACTTCGCACCTCGGTGCTACAGTGACGTCGAGTCGTTTGACTTGGAAACTGCCTAACCTTGACATGGCTAACGATCGACCAATGGGGACGAATCCCTACAGGGTAGCAAATGGCTAATAGGAACAAATCTCAACAGGGCCAGAGAAAATCCAATGAGAAACGACCCCATTGCGTGGTTAGGTGGAATACAGGTGGCAGAGAGGGAACGCGACATGACAGGAGGGGGCCCTACTTCACACGCCACCCTATTCCGGACCCCCCCCCCCCATTAAAGGAAAAATAGCAAGGGGGCTCCAGAATGCATCCTCAGCCATATATCTGGGCAAGTGGACTCTGGCCATCCAGATCTGCTCGCTACTTACCCTAATGCACATTCGCACCCCAGCGTAAAACTGACATCTCTTCTTCACATCAGACGGTCGTTACGGACCCTGAGATTTCCCGAAGGAATCTTGTCCGTTCATCGGGACTTAGCCACATGCTATCGTCTCAACATTATGGGTCGGGATTTGTCAAGGAAAGAGCCTGATTTTTTTTCAATGGAACTCCCGAATCCCCGATCCCCGATTTCCCGAAATGGGTAATCTCTCAACACGTCACCTCCTTCAATCAGACAGTCCACAACTGCTCCGGGGTTTCCACCATGGAAAGTCCCGATCCCTTGTCACCAGGGCTCTCGATCTCACGATTCTCGATTTCCCGAAATGGGAGATCTCACGACGCGTGGCCTCCGTCAATCGAACGACTTAGATCTATTTCGGGGTTTTCACCTTGGAAAATCCCAAGCTCTTGTCAACAGAAATCCTGATTCCACGATTTCTGATTTCCTGAAATGGGAGATCTTACGACACGTGGCCTCCGTCACTCGGACGATTCAGATCCATCCCGGGATTTCCATAATGGAAATTCCCGACCTCTTGTCAACAGGACTCCCGATTTCCTAACTTCCGGTTTCCCGAAATGGGTGATCTCTTGACACGTGGCCTCCGTTAATCGGACAACTTAGATCTATTCCGGGGTTTTTCGCCCCTATACACTGGAGTCTTAACCCTCGGGTAACTCCTGACAGATCCAACGGTTGTCGGGTTTTTCAGCCGATATCTGACGACTCATATTGGTTCCTACCCATGCATTCTTCCACGACTCCTTGGACATAGACAAATCGACGGTCCAGATATTTCCATGGACCCTGGGGATCTACGATCCCAATTTCTTCGCTACCCACGAAGACATAGAGAAACCCAATGGTAAGGCATTTAACCCTCATCCGTCGATCACCACCTATCAAGGTTAAGGCACTTAACACTCCATCTTCTCCTTCCGATCTGACAGTCGTGAGTGACCACAGATCTCCCGATGGAATCTCATCTGTCGATTCGATATTCCATCCTTATGCTGCCATCTTGGGTTTCCAAGAGGATCGTTTCTCCTCATGCAGGGTTACTAAGGATTTACGCCTTCACATTTACCTTCCAGGTTCTTGATGGGCTTTTCAAGGAGGGTATCTCTATGGGGAGGTTTACCCAGGGTGCTCTCTGAGGCATATACAAGTATCTTTCTCCCACGAATCAGACATGCAGTCTAAATTAGGTCGGTAAGCATATAAATAGTGATTTATGAAAACACAAGCCAGACGTAGTCTTTCCATTATAAACATGCATCTACTAATATTGATCAAAACATCCTACAAACATTCTTACCATGAAATCATTCACAGTTTCACAACTTATGGGCATAATCATCAGAATACACACACACACACACACACACACACACACACACACACACACATATATATCACAAGATGCCAGAGGCAAAACACTTATCAGAAATAACACCAGGGGTCGAGCAACTGCAGAGAGGGGTGCTCGTTTCCACCCAACCGTAGGATTAGCGACTCCCATTGGATTTACCGCTAGCCACCCCCGAGATGAGACCACGATGCTGTGAGACTGTGTCTCTGTCTTCCAGTGACCAGGAGAGAAGGTTACTCTCCTTCCTCTCTGCTATCACTTACTCTGCATATTGCCAGAGTTCTCCCCTCGCGTCTGCCCCAATTGCTTCCACCCCACACCTTATCCTCTTGCGAGGTTGCGTGTGGCGCGATTTCCCTCGCGCCGGTCAGTCATGATGGCTCTATGGATAGGCGGTTCACCTCCCCATCCCTCATTAATTCCTGAGGAGCCATCAACCTGCCAGCCTGCAAGACATTTAATTTGGGGCCAGTGAGCTGCTTTTGGTTCTCCGAGCCAGTGGAGTCCAAATATGGTATTAATTCTCGATGGAAGTTAACGCCACCTTTCCAGGTGCCTTCCACCGCCATCGTGGTCTCTTTTTCTGCACATCCCCTCTAAACAGTCCTGCAATAAAATTCATAATGTTATTCATATTCATTGACCTTTTCCTCAAGGTCCATTCACATCACATATTCACATTTATGAGTTTGCCATAGTTCTTGGCCAGTCCAGTTATTTTTACAAACTAGGGGAAACAGGGTGTTACACTCGTCGTATGTTTCCGGTTCCTTCTATGCTTCAGTTGTAGTTTTGTAATCATTGGAGCTACATATGTTGTTTACTAGTTCGATGATTGTTGCTTGTTCATTGGTTCGTTGGTTCGTCGGTTGCTGGTTGTGTTTGTTTGGCTCAGGTTTACACTTTTGGGCCCTGGGGCTGCAATTGGTCTTGTTAGTTTTTTCTTGTTGATTTGGTGCTTGTTGTATTCTTTTGTTTGATTCACCTTTGCAGGGTTGGGGTCCTACGTTGGTAGTTGGAGCTATTTTTTTTTTTTTTTGATTATTATTGTTTTTTGGGCACTTTACGGTGTTCAACCCCTGCACCCACGAGTCAACATGCAGTCGGGTTATTTACCCTGTCTGGCGAGGTCAATATCTATTCTACTGTGATATTTTGTTGGTGGTTCAGTGTTGACATGAAAGAAAATAGTTGTATGAAAAATAGTTCGAGAAGTACATTTGAAATTGCAATATCCATTTTTTTTTGTTAAAATAAAACATATACAGACTGCATTTATAAACCATGTATGGTGAAATGTGCCCATATGAAAACACATGTTATTTGTCCTCTACACAGACTGGTGTGCCCACGATACAATTTGTCTTGTTCTTGAGATATGATATGTACAACAAAGATTCTGCAAAATTATATTTCCATGACTGTAAGCATATCTGGGTAGTTTGCCACGGAAAACCAAAATCTTGTATTGTGGGCACAACAGTCTGTGTAGAGGATAAATAACATGTATTTCCATCAGTGGAATCATATCTAGATACTTTTCCACGAAAAACCATAAATTGTTTAGCTATGGCCATGCAATTTCGTAATATTTTGTGCCTTGTAATATATTTTGGGCAAGGAAAAACAAATTACATATTTAAAGCTATGGATGGAGAAACACAAAGGTTCATTTTTTTGCCTATGTTTTAGACTATTTGTTGAGTCTCTTTTACTATATGTACATATTGCTTGTTCTCCGGTGCATACCATGTTCCATTCATGTTCATTGTATTTTGTGTGTTCCCACATTCAAACAAAAAGAATAGTTGGAGAAAATGACGAAGTCTTGACTGCATTAGTTGAAGAGGAGATAGAAAGGTGCATGCTTGTACTGTTATTTCATATTCCATTGTTTTGTATTTCATTTATTGTCTGTATATGTGTTCACCTAGTTTATTGTATGTAGATGTTGTGTACCTTCCTACATAATAACTTATCTTCATTACATGTCTTCCTGCATACTAACCTACTTCATGTCTATTGTATTTTCGCTGCATTGCTACATTTAAACAATTAGAATGGCTGGAGAGGAAGATGGACTGTTTGGCAGGAATGCAGACGAAGAATTACATAAGTGGATTCCTGTACTCTTATTTCATATTCCAATGTTCATTTTTTCATTTACTGTCTGTATATTTGTTGTGCTTGTTCTGCTGCTTTGCACCTTTTTTTTATTTTTTTGTTTTTTTGTTCTTTTCTTCCTTCAAATATAATATATTTCAATGTATTCTCATGTGAATCGTATTCTGTTTGTTGTTACATTGGAATAAATAGACCTTTTTCTCTTTCTTTTACATGTCTTTGTTCATACTAACTTTTCTTTTATGTCCATTGCATATTCGACATTGTTATCTTGGAAGAAACAAGTTGGTTGGATAGGAAGATGAATTGTTCTATGCAACAACAGAGGGTTCTGTGGTACAATATTCGAAAAGGTATACCAACTATGCTGGTAAATTAAATATACAAATCAGGTGGGGGCATATAATGTTATACTAGAAAATGATGGCTTGGCAATAATGGGCCTTTCTTCCCTCCCTGTTTCTACTTTTTCCATTTTCTATTATCCCTTTTGTTTTCTAATTGATTTGCTTAGTGATCTTTCCAAAAATGCCTTGGTGCGCCGGTTGGCGGACTAACGGTTTCACATCTATGGTCACGCTTATACCTTATTCCATACTTACCCACTTTGTTGATTGTGGGTGTCAGGCTGGTGGGTTCAAGATTTCTCCCCTGGCTTCTAGGGATTCACGATATACAGATTGGTCGTGGTGCCCCTCCCTCACACCCTGTTTACTGTTACACATTTTTATAGTAAAAAAAATCAGATGCATACATTTTTATGCTTGTTTAGTCCTTCTGATGGACAATATACAATGCATATGCTTGTTTAGTCCTGATGTTCATCTACACATGCTTGCATTAGAAAAATTTGGACTAGTGACATGGCCATGAGAAGTCAGTCATCCCAGACATCAGCAGACCGACAAGTTCAAAGGTAAATATGCATACGCTCTGCTCTTAGTATGTTTACCAAACAAATATCCTCGTCTATTTATTCATCTATGGCATGGTGAATATGTTGATGCCATCTGGTTTGCAGTTCACAAGAAGTATCAACAAGTACAAATGAGATGTCGAACATAACGCAGGTTCCGCAGACTAAGAGGTGTGGTTGCAAAAATCTGGCTCCATAGTTCATCAAAGCTATGCGTGTACTTGTAGATTTATTCCAGTGAAGGAAGAATACAAAAAAAAAAAAGAATGCACACTACCATTCACTTTAGTTTTCTTGTTAAAAAATTGTCACCAGGTCTAGAGTTGTAACACCAAAGTACTATCAATAGAGGGCTTGAACAGTCGCCGAACTGGACAAGTGTTCGTCGGTGACATAATGGTCATCTATAACACCTATTTGGACAAGGAAAACAAAACTAGATCCATTATGCATGTTGAAATGACAGACAAGGAGGCCATGATGATAGTGACACTGACTATTCCTACACAACTTGTATAGAAACATGCATAAAATATATTACCAGGTAATGGGATATCCATTACAAATTTTAATATATTTCCCAAAATAGTATATGACCGTGGTGATTGTGATCAGATTATTTCGCTCAACAAAACAAGTATTGTGGAAAAAAATCCGGTTGTTTGTTTAGAATACCTCGGACGTGACTATCAACCAACTTGCACAGAGCAGTGATATTTACCCAATCATAACCATTGGTGCAACTATCACACTGGAGAGAAAAATTGGCTCGCAACACATTCTCCATATAAAGGATGGAGAGTCGGACAATGACAAGGCAATGATTCCTCTTTCCATATCCATTTTTTTCCTTTACTTTCTCATGTGCATGTATCTCGGGTAAGTTACACAAATATTGCACTATTCCATGTTGCAGCTGCAATTGTTCGATACCTATTCAAATTTGTTTTCGTCAATGGACTAACAATTGCATAAAGGCCAGTTTCCACTTATGCTCTTCAAAAATATAACAAAGAAAAGGGATGTTAGAGAAAGGATCTTTCGCACAACCCAGCCAATGTTTGTAACAGAGTTGCGAGAAGATATAGTACAGGATCTAAAGAAACTAGCTAGCTCTACAACTATTGTGCGTATACATCCACAAAATCATCCTCACTTTGCTTATACAAATAGCCTTCACCAAATTTCTACGGATTCTTTTTTTTTTTTAAAGGGGGGTGTAGTTGTGTATTATATTGTTCAATGTATTAATTCCTATGCTCGCGTTCCCAGGTTGAAGGTGTTTTGGTTGCAGGGAATGCGTACTCGAACCCCTTTGAACCTGTATGTGCGAAATGCAACTCTCCTGCTTCTACCTCTGCTTAGATAAGTGATGATACGATTGATTGTCTGTGATGCGGTGAATAATTTCCATATATATATATATGGACATTGCCTCAATGCTTTCATCTGAACCGTGGGCAACACAACCATGCATTGTATAGTTAGGTAGCCTCTAATACAAAATGTGCTTCCTAGGTTGGAAATTTTTTTGTATGAAACATATCTACAGAAAAAGGTAAGCAATGTCTACATGCTACGTGACTTTCAGATACACAACAAATTTACCTTAAATGAGGACAATACAATTTTGCATATCGGTTGAAGAAGGAAAAAAAAATACATATCAAACTTTGGTAGGAAACAAAAATATCTCATGTGTCTCTGTAATATTTCTTCAACATCCAGATGAATGTTTATCGGACTCGAGTACTTGAGATTGCATGCGCGTAAGATTCTTCGATCCAAGAATGGGAAGCATGGCAGCAAACCCCATATATCCCATGGCCCTAGTTATTTTCTACTAGGAACATATACTAGATGTAAGAGAAAATGAATGTCACAACGTCTTTTCTTTGTATATCAAATTGTTTGATGCAAAGGTCGATGCGTCCTGCTCTACAGAACCTTGTGGGAACTTGCTTGCGACCTGTTTGGAGTTTAGTTGGTTCTTGGTTGTATGCTTTGTCTGTCAATTTGTATATCGTGGAACTCCGAGTGTTTTTTAGAGGACACAGAACAATAGAATAGCAATTTTTTATCCAGCTAGCCCACAAATCTCCCTGATAATTTGTATGGCATTGTGACGCAAATGTATTGTGTGGCTTGTTTTAGCATTTTTCCTTGATCGATGAACTTGGTAAAATTAATCTCCTGGAATAATTTGAAATCAACGAATATATAATGTGCGAAGTCCAGTTGTGCTATCATATCAACAAGAGGCTCTTAAAATTCAAATTGGTGGTTGTTATGCTTGTGGTGATACAATTTTAAAAAACTACGTTTTGTTTCCTTCGTTTTTTTTTAAATAAGCGATTTAACATCCTTTGATAATTTTATGTAATTAAATTGTACAATATCAATATTTAATATTAATAATTGAGCTTTCAATTTGTATATCGTGGAACTCTGAGTGTTGTTTGGAGGACATGAAACAATAGAAGTGCAATGTTGAGCCAACCAGCCCGCAGGTCCACTTGTCAATTTGTATATCACGAAATTCTGGGTGCTATTTGTAGGGCATGGAACAATAGAGGCCCAATTTTGAGCTCGCCAGCCCGAGAACCTGTGATCCAAAAAGTGTCTAAGTATGGAATGCGGGATTCGTACATGCTCTATAAATTCTCATGTCCATACTTTGTATAAGTGCATATTTAGTATGTATTACTCATTTTTCAAAAAATTTCTAGGTACGGAAGTTGGCGGATTCACGCCTTCAGATTTCACTTACTTTTATATCACCAACCTGACTGACCGCTTCCCCGTTTCATATTGTACAAACTTTTTTTCTCACGGTTTTCCGAATAGGCGAGTTACCGGATCGGTGTTGGTTGTGGAGCCTGATTATCTTCCTGATTCAAAGGTCCTTGATTTCAACCGTGTTTATACCCCATGAAGTATTTACACGCCAGAAGTATGTACACTCTTCCACGCGGGGGAGTGAAGAGGGGGGGTACCCCCTTTGCGGGGTCCGGGGAGGCTATCCCCTCGGCTGGGGGGTTTGGGGGAAAATGGGGGTTCGGGGGCGAAGCCCTCGAAGCAAAAATTGCCTTGTAAAAGTATATTGTAATTTCATTGTAAATCTAGACCATTCATTATAAGGTCGCAGATCTAACGGTAGAGATTATGTTAGGGTTTTTTGCCTTAGAAGGAAACCCTCTTTTATGAGGGAAATGTATTGCGGCTATGGATGATGGTGAATATTGTATTCTGAGGAGGATACTGTGAGAGAAGGAAGAGGAAGTTACAACGGGTTTTGCTGTAGGTTGTATCCCTTCATTTGTTGGATAATAATAAAGGAAGGACCTGGCAATTTCTCTGGTGGACGTAGCCCACACTGGGTGAATCACGTAAATCTGTGTCTCTCTTGTATTATGTGTCTTCTGTGTTTTATTTTATTGCTCTGCGGTCCTATTTTTCTAACAACTGGTATCCGAGCGTAAGGTAACTCACAGGAAAAGAGGGTTCCTGGTTCGAGTGGGAGCAATGTCGGAAGATGGAAAGTTTAGGGTCGAGAAATTTAACGACCAAAACTACCAGTTATGGAAGATGCAAATGGAAGATTATTTATATCAAAAGGATCTATTCCTACCATTCAGCGGAGTAGCAAAGAAGCCGACAGCCATGAAGGATGAAGAATGGCAGATTCTTGACATAAAGGCTCTAGGAATGATACGGCTGAGCCTGGCAGCGTCGGTGGTTTTCAATATTTCGAAAGAAAAGACAACGAAGGGTTTGATGGATGCATTGGCCAAATTGTATGAAAAACCCTCGGCGTCAAATAAGGTATTTCTAATGAAGAGATTATTTAATATGAAGATGTCAGAAGGTGGGTCTGTTGAAGATCATTTAAATGAATTTAATACGGTTACTAATCAACTAAGTTCTGT
>ML785205.1:254135-284657 GCA_009831015.1 Picea engelmannii | reverse complement strand
TCAGACACTTTTCTACAGGGATATGTTGATTCAGATATGGCATGTGATAAAGACAACATGAGGAGCACCACAAGGTATGTTTTTACTATAGGTGGAACAACAGTAAGTTGGATTTTGAAACTGCAAAAGGTTGTTGCAGTTTCAACAACAGAGGCAAAGTATGTTGTTGTTACAGAGGCTAGTAAAGAGATGATTTGGTTACAAAGGTTTATGGAGGAATTGGGAAAGAAGCAGGAGAACAACAGGCTGTACTGTGACAGTCAGAGTGCCATTCACCTTGAAAAGAACTCATCCTTCCATTCGAAGACTAAGCATATACAGTTGAGGTACCACTTCATACAATCTGCCTTGGAAGATGGACAATTGAAGCTGGAAAAGATACACACTAGCCATAATCGTGCAGACATGTTAACAAAGGGAGTAACCAGGGAGAAACTGAGTTCCTGCTCAGTTTCAGTTGGTCTTCAAGAATGAATATGAAAATGAGAAATTTGTCAGGTCCAAGAAGGTTCAGAGTCCAACATATACAAAAACGGTGGAGTTGTTGAGATCAATCTCCAAGTGGGAGATTGTTGGTTGTGGAGCTTGATTATCTTCCTGATTTAGAGGTCCTTGATTTCAGCCGTGTTTATACCCCATGAAGTATTTACACCCCAGAAGTATGTACACTCTTCCACATGGGGGAGTGCAGAGGGGGGGTACCCCCTCTGCGGGGTCTGGGGGGGCTATCCCCCCGGCTGGGGGAAAGCGGGGGTTCGGGGGCGAAGCCCCCGAAGCAAAAATTGCCTTGTAAAAATATATTGTAATTTCATTGTAAATCTGGATCGTTCATTATAAGGTCGCATATCTAACGATAGAGATTATGTTAGGGTTTTTTGCCCTAGAAGGCAACCCTCTTTTATGAGGGAAATGTATTGTGGCTATGGATGATGGTGAATATTGTATTCTGAGGAGGAGACTGTGAGAGAAAGAAGAGGAAGTTACAACGGGTTTTGTTGTAGGTTGTATCCCTTCATTTGTTGGATAATAATAAAGGAAGGACCTGGCAATTTCTCTGGTGGACGTAGCCCACACTGGGTGAACCGCGTAAATCTGTGTCTCTCTTGTATTATGTGTCTTCTGTGTTTTATTTCCGCATTTGTTTTATTTTATTGCTCCGCGGTCCTGTTTTTCTAACAATAGGTGGGTTCAATATTGATAATTTATGTAATTAAATTGTACAATATCAATATTTAATATTAATAGTTTAGTATTTGAAAATCATGTTTTTTGATAATGTTAGATAGTTGATAGGGATGACCATCCATAAACAATGGCAATCTTGAGCCCGCCAATCCTACAATGCGTCTGTCGATTTGTATATTGCGGAAGTCCAACAGCTTCTTGGAGGACACAAAACAATAGAAATGCAATGTTGAGCCATCTAGCCCTCAAATCTGCTTGTCAATTTGTATATCGCAGAACTCTAGGTGTTGTTTGTAGGGAACGAAACAATAGAGGCCCAATTTTAATCCCGCCAGCCCGAGAACTCGCGATCCAAAAAGTGGCCAAGTATGGAATACGAGATCCGTACATGCTCTATAAAATCTCATGTCCATAGTTTATAAAAGTACATATTTAGTATGTATTACTCGTTTCCTCCAAGTGTTGTTTGGAAGACATAGAACAATAGAAGTGCAATGTTGAGCCAACCAGTCCGCAAGTCCGCCTGTCAATTTGTATATCACGGAACTTTGGGTGCTATTTGTAGGATACATAGCAATAGAGGCCCAATTTTGAGCCCGCCAGACCGAGAACCCGCGATCCAAAAAGTGGCCAAGTATGGAATGCATGATCCGTACATTCTCTATACAAATCTCATGTCCATACTTATAAGAGTACATACTTAGTATGTATTGCTCGTTTTTCAAAACATTTCTAGCTACGGAAGTTGGCGGATTCACGTATTTAGATTTCACTTACTTCTATATCACCAACCCTATAGATCACTTCCTCGTTTCATATTGTAATAAACAAATATAAACTAGTCGAAGTCCAATTGTGCTATCATATCAACACGAGGCCCTTAAAATTCAAATAGCGGCAAGTCCACTTGTCAATTTGTATATTGCAGAACTCTAGGTACTATTTGTAGGGCACAGAACAATAGAGGCTCAATTTTGAGCCCGCCAACCCGAGAACCCACGATCCAAAAAGTGGCTAAGTATGGAATGAAGGATTCATACATGCTCTATAAAATCTCATGCCCATACTTTATAAAAGTACATATTTAGTATGTATTACTCGTTTCTCAGAAAATTTCTAGGTGCGGAACTTGGCGGATACACGTGTTCATATTTCCACCCACTTTTATATCACCAGCTCGACTGAATTCTTCATCGTTTCATATTATACAAAATTTTTGGAATGCAAGTTTCTGAATACCCGGGTTTTCTTTTAAATAAGATATTTAACATCCTTTAATAATTTTATGTAATTAAATTGTACAATACCAATATTTAATATTAATACTTTAGTATTGAAAAAAATATTTTTAGGTAGTGTTAGATAGTTGGTAGGGATTACCATCTGTGAACAATCACAATCTTGAGCCCGCCAACCCTGGATTCTGTCTGTCAATTTGTATATCGTAAAACTCCAAGTGTTGTTTGGAGGACACAGAACAATAGAAGTGCAATGTTGAGCCAACCAACCCGCAAGTCCGCCTGTCAATTTATATACCGTGGAACTCTTGTGTGCTATTTGTAGCACACAGAACAATAGATGCCCAATTTTGAGCCCGCCAGGTCAAGAACCCATGATCCAAAAAGTGGCTAAGCATGGAATGCGAGATCTGTACATGATCTATAAAATCTCATGTCCATACTTTATAAATTTACATATTAAGTATATATTACTCATTTTTTCAGAAAATTTCTTGGTGCGGAAATTGACGGATTCACGTCTTCAGATTTCAGTTACTTTTATATCACCAGCCTAACTGACTGCTTCCCCGTTTCATATTGTATAAATTTTTTTGTCTAATTAAATTATACAATATCAATATTTAATATTAATAATTTAGTATTGAAAATAATGTTAGATAGTTGATAGGCATTACCATTCGTAATAAATCACAATCTTGAGGCCGACAGCCCTGGAGTCCGCCTGTCAATTTGTATATCAAGGAACTCCAAGTGTTGTTTGGAGGACATGAAACAATAGGAGTGCAATGTTGAGCCAACCAACCCGCAGGTTTGCTTATCAATTTGTATATCGCAGAATTCTGGGTGCTATTTGTAGGCCATAGAACAATAGAGGCCCAATTTTGAACCCGCCAACTTGAGAAACCGTGATCCAAAAAGTGGCTAAGTATGGAATGCAAGATCCGTACATGCTCTATAAAATCTCATGTCCATATTTTATAGAAGTACATATTTAGTACGTATTACTCGTTTTTCAAAAAAATTCTAGGTGCGGAAATTGACGGATTCACATCTTCAGATTTCACTTACTTTTATATCACCAGCCCGACCGATTGCTTCCCTGTTTCATATTGTACAAAATGTTTTGTCTAATTAAATTGTACAATATCAATATTTAATATTAATAATTTAGTATTGAAAATAATGTTGTTAGATAATGTTAGATAGTTGATAGGGATTACCATTCGTAAACAATTGCAATCTTGAGGCCACCAGCCCTGGAGTCCATTTGTCAATTTGTATATCGCAGAACTCTGAGTGTTGTTTGTATGACACGAAACAATAAGAGTGCAATGTTGACCCAGCTAGCCCGCAGGTCCGCTTGTCAATTTGTATATCACAAAATTCTGGGTGCTATTTGTAGGCCACAAAACAATAGAGGCCCAATTTTGAGCCCGCCAGCCCGAGAACCTGCGATCCAAAAAGTGGCTAAGTATGGAATGCGGGATCCGTACTTTCTCTATAAAATATCATGTTCATACTTTATAGTACATATTTAGTATGTATTACTCATTTTTCGGAAAATTTCTAGGTGCAGAAGTTGGCGGATTCACGTCTTTAGATTTCACTTACTTTTGTATCACCAACGCAGCCGACCGCTTCCCCGTTTCATATTGTATAATTTTTTTGGCTCGCAGTCTTCCAAATAGGGGAGTTACCAAATAGGCGGGTTCAATATTGTGTTTCCATTGTTCTGCCGCCTGCAAACAACACCCTAGCTTTCGTAATCCACAAATTAACAAACAAATTGAAATAAAAGAATATATATTATGCGAAGTCTAATGGAACAATCATATGAACATGAGGACATTAAAATTCAAATTTGTCGTTGTTATACTTGTGGTGAAGCTAGAAGTATAGAGACTTTACTTAAACATCTAAAAAATGATTTTCTTGTAACTTTTTGATGCTTCTCTTATACAAACAGATCCTGGAAACTATAAACATCACTCGTTGTATCTATTCCTTGATTGAAGAACCTATTAACATGTTTAATGCACTCCATAGTTATTGTTATGACCAATTCTCGCTTCTGAAAATTTCCATCCGCTTTCTCTTTTTCCTCTTCTTTCCATTTCTTTACTTAATCGTTTTTCGAAAAATGTCTAGGTGCGGGATTTGGCGGATTCGCATCTTCAGATTTCCATTATTACTTTTATATCACCAGCCCGACCGGCCGCTTCCCCATTTCATATTGAACAAACTTTTTGAATCACGGGTTCCTGCATAGGTGGGTTCAACATTGCGTTTCCATTGTTCCACTGCCTGCAAATAGCACCTAGACTTCTGCGACTTACAAATTAGCAAACAAATTCCCCTTCATCTCGTATGCTTTTGATTTTTATTTACTTGGTCCTTTTTTCAAATGTCTCATGATTTTATATACATAACTCGAAGTTCAGCAATATACAAATTTCTCTCTCGACATTGCACTTCCGTTGTTCCCCTATGCACAAACAACACCCGAAATTCCGCGACATACAAATTGATGGCCGATATCTGTCACTGAGATGCAATATGACCATCGGCCCATCACGTCTCCTGGGTATATCTTCTACCCTTTTTTTTTGTAAACTGCCCGACCACTTTTCATACTTGGGCATTTCTTGGAATTTGTTTTGTGGGTTGGTGGGTGGACGAAATGTACAATGCTTGGTCACAATTCACCATCACCACTACCTTCGTACTTTTTTCCAGATATGCAATAATTAAGCTTTAATGCTAGTAGTTCATCCTGTAGGAACCATTAAGATTGTCATTAATGTCCGGAAGGCTGGAGAAGATTTGTCATTACTACAAATTAAACCAATATTTGTGGAGAAGAGTGTTATATTTTCCAAGTATTCATTTCAAACATGATGCAATCTTCTTTGTGTGCCAGCGGGTTGGTTCCTTTAATAAATCTCTAATTCTTAATCTCTCTTCGTCGTCACCACCACCTTCACACTTTTTTCTAAATATGCAATTAGTGAGATTTAATGGTAACAACTCATTCCACATGAATCCTGGAGATTGTCATTGATCAACGAAAGGCTTGAGGAGATATTCCATTGATACACATTAAACCATAATTTGCGGAGAGTTATATTATTCCTCCCCAATTTTCATTTCAGACATCGTCTGGAGAAAACAAAAATTCTCGTTAACTTGTGGCAACGCTTCTGTCCGTATGCAGTAAACACATTCAGGCATAATGGCCAAAGATTCTAGTATTCCAGGGAATATTCTTACTACTCATCTCCCTCTGCCCAAGAGTAGAAAAGGAGATGGTCCTTTGGTACACTGAGAGATATATTTCAAGCCAAATAATTACAAGGCAACCATGCCTACTCAGAGAACCTGCCCAATTGCATTGATGGTTGGCGCAGAGGTTGATGTCATGGATTCCGAGCCGAAAGAAGATGATCTGATGGGTGATGATACGACAATGGATGATGGAAATGCAGAAACTGTTCCCACTCCTGCCCCTAAATTGAAACCAACCATAATGGGTGGAACTTTCTAACTCAACGATGGTGGTCCTAACAACACCAAAAGGATTTTCAGAAAAGAAATCGACGCTGAACGCAACAGTCACTTTGCATCTTGAAAGTAGGAATTCCATAGGTCCAAATTTGTCCATTCTAGGAGGAAGGATTTCACTGTAAAGAAATTATATGTTGATGCTCCTAGAGATATATTTCAAGCGAAAAAAATATTCACTTGCAGGACTACTTTCCTGTTCCCTGGATATACAATTAACATCTTTGAGAATGAGGACCATAAATCTCATTGGTGCAAGGAATATTTCTACTAGTCATCTCCTTCCACCCAGAATGGACTAATTTGGGCCTCTATAATTGCACGTGAAACCTGTGTCCCTGAAGTCTTTTCGACTGTGCAGAGGTGGTTTCTAATTGTGTCCTAACTTTTAGTTAAGGGCTATTCCGCCCTGCAACTTTTTTCATCTTCTTCCTCACGAGAAGCTTCTGAAAACTATCAATTTTACCACATGATGATTCATCGAGGAGAAAACTACAAGGATCATGCATACTACGGATCCCGTGCCTATGTTTGCCTCAAGGTTGCAACCTTATTTTTCACAAATATTACTGGGGCACCCCAAGGTGATGTTAATTTTTTACTGTTGTTATTAGGTTATTTCCAAATTACATGAGCATTCAATGCATTTCCAAAAAAGCAACATAAAGATCATCATTGAAAGAAACACAATCACAAGTTACACAATATTTTATCCTGGGAAACCCTCATGGGGAAGAAAACCCAACAAAAACTTCCTCAGTAATAGATTTCCAATATAATGCCAATACTAAGACCAAAAACACCAAAGATAAACCAAGACTGAGCATGTGCCTCTCTTCTCCTTCCTCCTGCAACTGTAATTGTCTTCAAGATAAGCACACTAGATGAGTGAGAGTGAGTGTGTTCAAATGAGGCATCATCCTCACATATAAATACAAGTTGAGGAGGTGCTAGGTGTTAGAACCCTATGTAATAGGGGATCAGTGTTCTGAATAATATTTATCTTTCCAGGCATATGTGTTCTCTCATGACGCATGGCGAAGGTGGCGGAAAGCGCCCGACACTGTTCAAGCATAAGACAAGTCCCTGCGTGCAAGCTTCAAAGTGAGTTTCGGTGTATTTTTTAGCAAAAAATGGTGGATTGGTTTGAAATGGTAAAAGTTTAATTCGGGTGGGCAAAGACAAAGTTGGTTTGTTTTCCAAAATTTGGTGAATTTGGCACAAATTAAAAATGGTCCCTCGGCCTTTGCTTTTATGCAGAAGTTTTATAAATAAATTAACAAAAGTTTCACCAAAAACTTTATATTGGCCTCGAGCCAACCTCCTAATACTCGACACCAAGGGATAAGCACCGTTCAATACACCTACAACAAACACACAAACCAAAGTCAGCGCTAACACCAAACCCCAAAGCCCAGCATTGGGCTCACTTCATCGACATAGCAAGTAACTGTTGGTTTATTTAAACGCTAAATGTTCAGTTCACCACGCGAATGTGGGATTTTGTCCACAGAGAATCAAAAAAAATATAAAACGCAGCGTTTAAAACCCCTGCCAGGTGTTTGAAACCAGTGTAAAGGTGTCACGCAGAGAAGCACGCATGCATAGAAGGTGAATGCGCAGGTGCCCCTAGATGCTACCTCCAATCCATATGATCGTCCAGCTGTTGCCTCTACCGATCAACCACCTCCCATGTATTCAAACAGAAGACCAATTGCTAGAAATGAGGCTCTTGCAAGAATTATTCCTATTGCAGTGTTGAATCCTTATCAAGGCAGATGGACAATAAAGGTTAGAGTCACTGCTAAGGGGGATCTTCGTCGCTATAACAATGCAAAAGGAGATGGAAAAGTTTTAGTGTTGATCTGCTAGACTGGGATGGTGGGGAAATACGAATAACATGTTTTAATGTTGTTGTTGATCAACTTAATGATTGGATAGAAAGTGGGAAGGTTTATATAATCTCGTTTGGAGGACGAAAACTCAATACCAAAGAAGAGAAGAATGGTAACCCTCTCGAGCTTATCCTCTGCATAATGCCTCAACAAGATAAAAAACGCCTTTATGCTACTGTAAAGAGGTTATGTGAAGTTGGAGTTTGGCGTTTGGACCCAGTGTTGCTTGGCAGATCACGTCAAAAAATTGCAAGCCTGAGTACATTGATAATGTTATATTGAAAATTAATGCAAAGCTTGGCGGGCTGGAGCATCTTCCTTGTGAGAGGCAAGTTTCCAAGAGATTGTCTTGTCTCTAGTTCTGAAACTAGCAATGCTTATGGGCAATCGTTTACTCCTGATGATGCACAGAGGATCACCAAATCCATGGAAATAACACACAATTCCTCTCATGAAAAGAAAAATATTCTATGTCAAATATATTTTCTACTGCCGAGGTGAAGGGCAGGACAACTTCACCCATTGGTAGCTCCAATTATGAAAATTCTCAGTTGAGGGCTGCTAAAGCTGCTAGCCTGGGAAGCCAGAAAGTTCAGAGTTACTATCCAAATTCATTTGGCAGACCTTTTGACTGTATGCAAAACACATTAGATTATGAAGATCCAGAATTGATGGCTGCTATTGCAACCAGTTTGATAGATTCTTCTACCTCTGGTAGTTGAAAGTCTGATAATCTATTTGTAGCTCCATAAATGCAATTGCTGGGACAAGAGTCACAATTGTTGCCTCCTGTTGATGCTAATATGGAGGACTCTCTGCCAACCTCAATCACCTTTGGGCACACAAGTGGTTTACAAATTGAAGGCACCCGTCCTACGACAGATGATAACTCGCCAGAGAAACAAGAACCAACCTCCACACCTGCAATGGATATTGGCATGAAGAACTCATCCTTATCCCAAGATCATACAGGCAACAGTCAGGCATCTCACATTGCAGCTCCAATGCTCAATGTAAATTCTAGCCATACAAATGTTTCTCAATTAGCAGCTGCAATGGCGGCAAGCCTAGATAATGTGCAAGTACCTCCACAAACAGATCGTCAGACATGACCAGGGTATGGTTTGGTGAATTTTGTAATCCTATAATACCATGGAGGGTACACTCAAAAGTTGTTATACAAGTGTCATAGTATCATTTGGAAGGATCCCTGCTCGTTGGAAAAATATCCTAGCTCTAGTCATTGACTAAAACATGTGGCGAACAGGGAACCCGACTTCAACAGTCTCATCCACATATTTAGGGGATAGTTACACAGGTGGCAGAGAAATCCCAGGCTCTAGAGGAAAACTCGACAATTGGCAAATGACAGCTTCCAGCCAGTCTCCAACAAAACCTCCAGCGTTCAGTCTATTCTCCAGCGAATTTTAAAACATCCTCCCATATGCCAGATGTCGAGGCGGCTGTTACAATTGTAAATCTCCCTTTAGTTTACTGATCGGTTCGTTTTAGATGGAAATTGATAGGTGTTTATTTTGTAACTGTTTTCTATTATGAGAAACCAGAGGCAGAGCCCGAATCTTTTAAGGCTGGGGGATTTTTCATTATATAAACAGATGTAAGAGACCAGGAGGGGGTTCGACTGGGATGAATAGGAGAGGCTCGACCTGTGTGAGAGGTCCAAACCTGTAATTTTTATTTTCTTTGCTAGATGAGGGTTGTGTTTTAGCCAGAGATTTTTTCTGTAATTTTTAATGATATATCAGTGATGTGCCTGCTTCTCTTACAGGATTCTTGTGTGGTGATATTGGTGGAGTTTCTCTCTGTTAAATGTTTTCCTGTTATGTTTCATTTTGTTTTCAGTTCTTATTATCAGAAGGAATGTTATAGGGGCAAAATTTATCAGCAGATACTCTGCCTCTCATCTTGTGATAATCTTTTTGTTATTCATCTAAAGAACCCATCTTAGGAATTCTTAGCTGCTCCTTTGCTTGGATTTTTCCTCCTCTTTTTCTTCCTTAAACCGACGCCATCATAACTTGATTCGATCCAATATTGCTGCTACCTTGCCCTGTGAAAGGATTTTGTCCAAATCTAAGAACTAAATCACCTTGTTTAAAACGCAGACCCCATTTTCCCAATGGCCCTCCTTGCTGTCCCAAATTGACCATTTAAAAACCAAAACCAAAACCTTAAACTTTTATAGCTAGCCTAAAACCCATCCCTTAAAAACAAAGCTAAATCTAATAGAGAGATCCCTCTCTGAGTCTTGGAGGGCTAGATCCAAGACTTGAAGCGGTTTGAGGTTACCTCTGTGATTGCCTCAACAGCCTTAGGAAAATTACAGAGTGCTAACATTTTTGGCGACTCCACTGGGGACTTTCTCCAGAGCTGCACTTCAAGTTCAGATTTGACTTATGATGGTGAACAGAAGCCAAACACAGGAAGGTTGTACCATTCACTTGGCGACTCCATTGCTCAAGATCCCATGCTTCAAAGTTCACAAGCGACTTCACTGCTGAAGAATCCAGATTTCAAAGCCTTGGTGATGCTTCCAGATGACAAGGTATGTGGAAGATCCTATATATTGTAAAGCTGTCAAAGATTTCAGGGATAAGTTAGCAGTTTTTCCAAGTGAAGAAGTTTCGTTAACAAATGCGTTTCATTGTTGGAAATAAAAAAATGTTCCTCATGAAATTAAAATTCGTGTTCTCGAGTTGTTTGCTGAAAGACTTGGAAAAGATATTGAGCTTTTGAACATTCAGATTCAGTCTTGCAGTTTCCAACATCCAAAGCAATTTTATGAGCAACTCACGTCTCCAAAACCAAAAGATATTGTGTCCTCTTTCGATTTTCTGATTGATGAATCTTTTGTTGGAAAGCATAAGTCTGATGTTGAACAGTTGCAGTCATGGTATGATATTAAGGACACGAATAGGAAACTTATCCATGTTAAAATGTTGAAGGAATACCCGGAGAATCAACAAATAGATCATTTATTTTTTGACCCGGTTGCAAATTATATGGAGCTCTTTTTCAGTGTAATTGTTCCAACATGTTTTTTCTGCAAGAACCCGAGCTATCATCAGCTGCCAGTACATATTTCAGCCTTGATTTTCATCAAACACGATGAGGAAACCCAATCATGGGATCAACTGTTGGGTTGGCTTCATTGGCACTTTTTCATAACCTAATCAAAGAAATATCTGTTAGATTAGGGTAGGTAGGAGTGTGCCAATAAGCTCAACAGAATGAGCATATTTTCTTTTTAGTTTCTTCATAGTTTATTTTCAGTTTACGGTTTGGGGGCAGCCCAATGAGCAGCTGGTCGGCAAAATTCAGAGTTCATGGATTCTAGACACCTCCTTCGGAGCTATCTTCCCCAGGTGGAGCCTATGTTAGAACCCTATGTAATAGGGGATCATCGTTCTGAATAATATTTATCTTTTCAGGCATATGTGTTCGCTCATGACGCATGGCGAAGGTGGCGGAAAGCGCCCGACACTGTTCAAGCATAAGACAAGTCCCTGCGCGCAAGCTTCAAAGTGAGTTTCGGTGTATTTTTTAGCAAAAAATGGTGGATTGGTTTGAAATGGTAAAAGTTTAATTCGGGTGGGAAAAGACAAAGTTGGTTTGTTCGCCAAAATTTGGTGAATTTGGCAAAAGTTAAAAATGGCCCCTTGGCCTTTGCTTTTATGCAGAAGTTTTATAAATTAATTAAGAAAAGTTTCATCAAAAAAATTATATTGGCCTCGGGCCAATCTCCTAATACTCGACACCAAGGGATAAGCACCGTTCAATACACATACAACAAACACACAAACCAAAGTCAACGCTAACACCAAAACCCAAAGCCCAGCATTAGGCTCACTTCATCGACATAACAAGTAATTGTTGGTTTATTTAAACGCTAAATGTTCAGTTCACCACGCGAATGTGGGATTTTGTCCACAGAGAATAAAAAAAATATAAAACGCAGCGTTTAAAACCCCCTGCCAGGTGTTTGAAACCAGTGTAAAGGTGTCACGCAGAGAAGCACGCGTGCATAGAAGGTGAATGCGCAGGTGTCCCTAGATGCTACCTCCAATCCATATGATCGTCCAGCTGTTGCCTCTACCGATCAATCACCTCCCATGTATTCAAACAGAAGACCAATTGCTAGAAATGAGGCTCCTGCAAGAATTATTCCTATTGCAGCGTTGAATCCTTATCAAGGCCGATGGACAATAAAGGTTAGAGTCACTGCTAAGGGGGATCTTCGTCGCTATAACAATGCAAAAGGAGATGGAAAAGTTTTAGTGTTGATTTGCTAGACTGGGATGGTGGGGAAATATGAATAACATGTTTTAATGCTGTTGCTGATCAGCTTAATGATTGGATAGAAAGTGGGAAGGTTTATATGATCTCGTTTGGAGGATGACAACTCAATACCAAAGAAGAGAAGAATGGTAACCCTCTCGAGCGTATCCTCTGCATAATGCCTCAACAAGATAACAAACGCCTTTATGCTACTGTAAAGAGGTTATGTGAAGTTGGAGTTTGGCGTTTGGACCCAGTGTTGCTTGGCAGATCATGTCAAAAAATTGCAAGCCTGAGTACATTGATAATGTTATATTGAAAATTAATGCAAAGCTTGGCGGGCTGGAGCATCTTCCTTGTGAGAGGCAAGTTTCCAAGGGATTGTCTTGTCTCTAGTTCTGAAACTAGCAATGCTTATGGGCAATCGTTTACTCCTGATGATGCACAGAGGATCACCAAATCCATGGCAATAACACACAATGCCTCTCATGAAAAGAAAAAGAGTCTATGTCAAATATATTTTCTACTGCCGAGGTGAAGGGCAGGACAACTTCACCCATTGATAGCTCCAATTATGAAAATTCTCAGTTGAGGGCTGCTAAAGCTGCTAGCCTGGGAAGCCAGAAAGTTCAGAGTTACTATCCAAATTCATTTGGTAGACCTTTTGACTGTATGCAAAACACGTTAGATTATGAAGATCCAGAATTGATGGCTGCTATTGAAACCAGTTTGATAGATTCTTCTACCTCTGGTAGTTGAAAGTCTGATAATCTATTTGTAGCTCCATAAATGCAATTGTTGGTACAAGAGTCACAATTGTTTCCTCCTGTTGATGCTAATACGGAGGACTCTCTGCCAACCTCAATCACCTCTGGGCACACAAGTGGTTTACAAATTGAAGGCACCCATCCTACGACAGATGACAACTCTCCAGAGAAACAAGAACCAACCTCCACACCTACAATTGATATTGGCGTGAAGAACTCATCCTTATACCAAGATCATACAGGCAACAGTCAGGCATCTCACATTGCAACTCCAATGCTCAATGTAAATTCTAGCCATTCAAATGTTTCTCAATTAGCAGCTGCAATGGCGGCAAGCCTAGCTAATGTGCAAGTACCTCCACAAATAGATCGTCAGACATGACCAGGGTATGGTTTGGTGAATTTTGTACTCCTATAATACCGTGGAGGGTACACTCAAAAGTTGTTATACAAGTGTCATAGTATCATTTGGAAGGATCCCTGCTCGTTGGAAAAATATCCCAGGTCTAGTCATTGACTGAAACATGTGGCAAACAGGGAACCCGACTTCAACAGTCTCATCCACATATTTAGGGAACAGTTACACAGGTGGCAGAGCAATCCTAGGCTCTAGAGGAAAACTCGACAATTGGCAAATGACAGCTTCCAGCCAGTCTCCAACAAAACCTCCAGCGCTCAGTCTATTCGCCAGCGAATTTTAAAACATCCTCCCATATGCCAGATGTCGAGGCGGCTGTTACAATTGTAAATCTCCCTTTAGTTTACTGATTGATTTGTTTTAGATGGAAATTGACAGGTGTTTATTTTATAACTATTTTCTATTTTGAGAAACCAGAGGCAGAGCCTGAATCTTTGAAGGCTGGGGGATTTTTCATTATATAAACACATGTAAAAGACTAGGAGGGGGTTCGACTGGGCTGAATAGGAGAGGCTCGACCTGTGTGAGAGGTCTAGACCTGTAATTTTCATTTTATTTGTTGGATGAGGGCTGTGTTTTAGCCAGAGATTTTTTCTATAATTTTTAATGATATATCAGTGATGTGCCTGCTTCTCTTACAGGATTCTTGTGTGGTGATATTGGTGGAGTTTCTCTCTGTTAAATGTTTTCCTGTTATCTTTCATTTTGTTTTCAGTTCTTATTATCAGAAGAAATGTTATAGGGGCAGAATTTATCAGTAGATATTCTGCCTCTCAGCTTGTGATAATCTTTATGTTATTCATCTAAAGAACCCAGCTTAGGAATTCTTAGCTGCTCCTTTGCTTGGATTTTTCCTCCTCTTTTTCTTCCTTAAACCGACGCCATCATAACTTGATTCGATCCAATATTGCTGCTACCTTGACCTGTGAAAGGATTTTGTCCAAATCTGAGAACTAAATCACCTTGTTTAAAACGTAAACCCCATTTGCCCAATGGCCCTCCTTGCTGTCCGAAATTGACCATTTAAAAAACAAAACCAAAACCTTAAACTTTTATAGCTAGCCTAAAACCCATCCCTTAAAAACAAAGCTAAATCTAATAGAGAGATCCCTCTCTGAGTCTTGGAGGGCTAGATCCAAGACTCGAAGCGGTTTGAGGTTACCTCTGTGATTGCCTCAGCAGCCTTAGGCAAATTACAGAGTGCTAACACTAGGGTTATGTCTCTTCACTTGGTGGGGACAACTTCTCCTAGAAGTGGTTAAAACCAATTTATAATTACTAGGGGTCGACTTTAAAAATACCTCTATACAAATACAGTTTAACCAATCCACAAAAGGGGATTTGATCTTATACAAGACCTGACTTGATCAATCCAAAAAAGGGGATTTGATCTATTAAATAATAACTCAATGTTAATTGGAATATTCTTCGAAATTACAATATTTCAACACCCCCCCTTAATGAGAAGGGTATTCTACTAGCATGATTCAATACAACATCATCAAGATAAGGGGAGGGAATCATCATCATCAACATCTCAAACACTGACTGGCGCATATATGGAACAAAGCATGTAACAACAATACATGGTGATGATTTATGTAACAAAGTGTTAGCATCAGAAGTCACTCCTGGATTGCAGCAGGAGCAGAGCCCGACGCCCATCAGTTTATGTCACAATTTGTTTATGGAATAGGTGATCGAATGGAAGTTAACTCAAAACAATATCGTTCTAACTCCGAAACTAGGTCAGGCATGCATGGGTAAGTGAGGTCTTAGATAAACTTCAGACAATGAGTTGTAGTAAGGGTGAATAGGGGGAAGACTTGTATGAGAGAACTGCAAGGGTTTGTCGTGAACATTAGGTTTCTAACAAAATGTAGGAGAAAACATATGAATGCAAAATCTTCTTACATTCAAATGCAGAAAACTGGAGAATACAACAATGCAACAATAAACCATTTATCATAACATGATTGCAATAATTCGCGCGAATCAGTCGATCACGAACTCTCTCAGTATGAGATGAAAACTAGATGGGGTGAGAAGACTGTATGTCATTAAACAAGAAATCTTACATACAGATGCATAACCAGAGAACTAGAGTGTCTACTAAAACTTTACAATTGGGAGCTTTGCTCTACCATCGATTCCTTGAAAAATACCAAAACCAAGTATATATATTTCTAAACATTTGCCCAACAGAGACCTACTAGACTTTCGGGATGAGGAGTCTCTTCAATCAAATCTGATCTGCACTCCTCTGTCATACGCCACCTTAATTCTGCATGGCTCGCGCCAGGGGGTAGCTGAGCCCTTAAATGCTGAATTAGCGTGTGCAGGCTTCCCTGGCGAGCTGAGGACTCAACATGGTTTTCATTGAAAGAACCAGTAGAGAGGACCATCTCGGGTAGACTTTCAGCCGGGACGTCCATACCTCGCAATTAATGAGTGAGGCGAGGTTTCAACCACCCTCTTTTTTCTTCATTTGTTCCAAGTAGGTATCGGGACTTAGATCATGTCGAAACGACATCTGGAGAACACAGTGCCACCCTTCTGAAACTCCACTCAGCACTTTGGGCCCCTTTTGTATAGCCCTTTCAACTCCCTCAAGTGACCACAGGCCGTGACCCTACGCCTATCTTCCAGATTTCTTTCGGTGTTTCGGGGTTCGTGGATAGGAAGGAGTAGGTTTTTCCTCTTCAAAATCACGATGGGCGAAATGCCGAGAGGAACCTAACGGTCGCCACGCGTCCCCCCACTGGTCCGATGGCCCTGAACTAATTCGGTAATACCGTGGGCCAGGGTCCGAGATGACTTCGCCACTTCGTACTTCGAGGATATGAAAGAGCTGCTACTTACACTTCGAAATCACGATGGGCGAAATGCCGAGAGGGCCTAATTGCGCACCATGTGTTCCTCCGGGATGAATGGCTAAGATCTCTCTCGGCACTTTGGGACCCATCTTGCCAAATGATAAATATTAGCGCCCCTCCTTCAGGCCTATTCACTTGTGACCAGGTGCCAAAACCATGGGCCCAATTCTGGGCACTATCGACGCTTCGGGATTCGCGGTTTCGATATGTGAAATGACGAGGGGTGCTTACCCCTCGAACTCCCGAATGCCGACATGGCACGGATGTGCGCCATGTGTCCTTAAGATGAATGACCGAGGTAGCATTCATTATTTGAAAGGGGGTTGCGTTCATTCCCATGCTCACTTGACGTGACCTAGCGCTAGGACCGTGGGCTCGGCTCCAAAGGTGCCTTCGGCATTTCGCCGATCGGTAATTTCAGTTGCAATGAATGGGAGGTCCCTTGCCTCCCGAAACACCGATCCCCACAATACTGCCTGGCTGCCACCTGTCTTAACTGGATCGGATGACGCAGATCTGTCATGAACTATGGGTGCTACCCTTTGTGCTAAGTCTCGGGAAACTTGGCAGCCCCGAAATCCCGATGACCATCGATCAACTTTATAGGTGGATCTCGGCTGCTGCCCACCAAAATTTGCCCACTCGCTTGACTTGTGACCCAAAAAGAGATTTTCCCACTCTGCGCTTGGGTGCTTCCTGTGCAACCTGCAGACCTGGGTACTTTCATGCCCAAGACAAAAATTGTCACTAACATTAGGCTCCATGGGGGATAGAGTCGTCCCTGTGATGCTCTAAGGACTCATTTTGCAGTTCCAGTGCCTTGCTATTGGGCTATGGAGTCATTTACTAAGCCGAACATATGCAAAAAAGAAAAATATAAGAGAACCAAAGGACAATATTTATAAACAAAGGAGCCATCTAAGGCTCAAATAAAACATTTCTTCAGAAAATGACCATTTACTGGGCTGTTGAAAACCTCTTCACCCTCCAAATCTTGCAACCTGTACGTGTTGTTTGAGAAAACCTCAGAGATTTTGAAGGGGCCTATCCAGAGGGTGTCAAACTTGTTGTGTTTTCCCTTATCCTGTCTGGGTGCATCCCACTTAAGTACCAAATTCCCGATCTTGAACTCTTTCTTCCTGACCTTCCTGTCAAAAGCCTGTTTGACCTTTTACTGATAACTGTGAGCTGCGTCCCTCACCTGTTCCCTGATCTGTTGTACTTCCATTATCTGATGAATTCTTCTGATCATATGATCCATCTCTCCTTCATAATCTTGAAAGAACTTCGCCACAGGTAAGGCGAGCTGAGTGGGAAAAACCGCCTCTGCTCCGTAGACCAGCTGAAAAGGCGAGGTGGCCAGGGATTTCTTCGTTGTCACTCGATCATCCCATAGAGAAAATTTCAACTTTGAATCCCAGGCCCTTTTGTTATCCTCCAATAGTATTTTGATGATCCTTATCAGGCTTTTGTTGGAGGACTCTGCTAAACCATTGCTCTGGGGATAGTAGGGGGTGGAGTGAATTAGCGAGATCTGGAACTACTCACAGAACTTAATTAGAGGATCAGACTTGAAAGAAGCAACATTATCAGTGACGATCCTGCTGGGACAGCCAAATATGGCTATGATATCCTCCAGGAAGCTGATAATTACTTTGTGTGATGTACTTCTGGTGGAGGCAGCTTCTATCCACTTGGTGAAATAATATGTTGCAGTTAGGATCCATCTGTGTTGGCCACTTGAGGGAGGATGGATTTTCTCGATGAAGTCTAGCCCCCACTGTTGAAAAGGTGTTGAAGCCACTACAAGCTTCAGTGGTAGTGGTCTAAGATGCTGCTTTCCTGAGAAATTTTGGCATTTGATGCAACCCTGATTCCTCTGCAGACATAAACGAATAAAGTGGGCCAGTAATACCCAGCCCTGAGGATTTCGTGAGTTGTGGTCTTCCAGAAATGATGGTCCCCATAAAGGCCTTTATGGAAATCAAGCATGACTTTTTGGGCTTCTGGTGGGTTCAAACATCTCAACAGCATCCCCAGAGGGTCTCTCCAATACAAGACTTGTCCAATGAGGCAATATCTGACCGCCTTGAGCTTTAAATCTCTCGCCTTACTTTTACCCATTCCGTCCGGGGGCTTCAACTCCTGTAGAAAGTAAAAAATGTCACGATACCAGGCACATTCTGCCAATGATAAGCTATCTTGAGAGCGTTGGTTCGGCGACTTGGCTTGCTGAGTTCCTAAGCAAGTGTTGATGAAACCAACCCCCAAGGCTGTGCAATTGGATTTAGCTAGTAGCTTGGCTAAACCTTTCCCCTTAACCAACTTGGTGGGCTTTATCTCCAAGTCAAATTCTAGGATTCTAGCAATCCATCTACCTCTTCTCCCATCTATATCAGGCTGTACAAGGATGTCCTTCACATAAGCCGAAGGAACGTATGCAGTTATCTTTGAGTGCAAGATATAGACTCTGAAAGCTTTGAGAGATTTCACTAAGGCATAAGCATATTTCTCCATGATTTCATACCTGATCTCTACATCTCTTAATGCCTTGCTGAAGAAGGAAATGGGTTGTTCTCTCCCTTCTTCATTTCTCTGTAACAAGACCGCTGCTACTGTATCAAAAGAGGCAAAAGAGAAAATTAGGAACTCTTTGGAATAGTCAGGACTGATCAACATAGGTGCCTCAGTCAATGCCCTTTTTATTTGGATAAAATATTCTCTGGGTTTAGCGGTCCATTTCACTTCATTTCCCTTCCTGAGCATGGCTGTGATGTGTTTCACCAACTCAACAAAATTTGAGACGAATCTCCTCAAGAAATTAATCTTCCCCAAAAATGCCTGAACTTCCTTCTTGGATCTAGGAAGTGACAGGGTTTGAATTGCCTCCACTCTACTGGGATCAATTCTCATTCCTTCTGCTGATACTATATGGCCTAATAACTTGCCCTCCATCATAGAAAACAAGGATTTCTTGGGATTTAGGGAAAGACCAAACCTTCGGCATTTTGAGAAAACTTTCCTTAAGTGATGGCAGTGCTCTTTATCAGACTTGGAGAATACTGTGATGTCGTCCAGGTAGATCACTACAAAGTGGTCCTTCTCCCCGATGAAGGCTATATCCATGGATCGCTGAAATGTTGCTCCTGCATTCATTAGTCCAAATGGCATTTTGGCGTACATGAATGTGCCCCAAGGGGTGGTGAAGGCTGTCTTTTCCCTGTCCTCAGGCATGACCGATATCTGATTATAGCCATAAAACCCATCGATCATGGATATCCTGGATGCACCAGTTACCTTCTGCAATATGTGTTCCATGTTGGGTAGGGGATAATTTTCCTTCTTTGAGCTCCTGTTCAAGTTCCTGAAATTGACACAAAGCCTGATTTCTCCACTTTTCTTCCTTACTGGAACCAAATTGGCCACCCATTCGGAATATCTCAAGGGGACAATGATCTGGGCCTCTAACAACTTCTTCACTTCATTCTCCATGATAGGCATCAACATGGGATTTATCTGTTTTAGCTTCTGCCTAAATGGCTTAGCCTCTTCCTTCAGTGGGATCTTGTGTTCAATGACGGATGTGTCATATGTCTTGAGGTCTTCGTAGGTCCATGCAAACACATCAACAAATTCTCTCAACAACTCAGTATATTCGGCTCTCTGTTATGTGGTCAAACTCCTTGACAGCTTGACAAACTTAGGCTCCTCCGGTGTGCCAATGTTGCACTCGACTGTGTCAACATCTTCCTTTAAAACCATACCCTTTACTGCCACATCATTCCCATCAAACAATATTTCTAAAGGAATAAGTCCCCTCAGAATGTGATTGCTAGGTAGCTGAATAATCTGGTGGTTAGCAATTTTATTTAAAAACACCTCAAGGTGAGGGTCACCTTCCGTGTCAGGATCCTGATCAATGTGCAATGCAGAAAATTCATCAACATATCGGAGAAATTTCTCAATTTCCAGATAATCTTCGAACACCTTCCAATGCTTGACATTGTCCGGTACAGAGGGCCTATATTTTATTTCAACCTCAGATTTGACCACAGGTGGCAGAGGAACTTTGAGCAAGCTAGCTGAGACAACTAGAGAATCGGATGAAGTATTTTTCCCCCTCAGAATGAAATAAATGTTAAAATCCAAGAAGAAACTGTCAATTAGGTCCCATACCTCATTTCTGTAATTTCTGAGCCAGGGATTATTAGCATGATAGGCATTTCTGACTTGCTGGATAGTCAACTCAGCGTCTCCAAATATTGTTATCTCTTTAATTCCCATTTCTTTCGCAGCCCTCATACCCAGAACAAGAGCTTCATACTCTACCACATTGTTGGTGGTTTCAAATTCCAGCTTATATGACAGGGATATGGTTTCTTGAGAAGGTGACACAAAAAACACCCCAGCGCCAGCGCCTTCCTTGGAACAAGCTCCATCAATTTTTTTTTCCCAAATGGGGGTGATGAAGGGAGGAAATTCATGAGGAGTGGTGGGATGCTCTCTGAGTCTAAGAGGAGGATTGGGAGCATTAGTGAGTTGCAGTAAACTGGAACCTAAATCAGTGTCCAAGGCAAAAATTGGATGGTTGGTGGGATTAGCTTCATCATTGATTATATAGGCCAACTGGGCTTCCCTATATAGCCTCCTATGTTCTCCTTCAAACACTGGGATAGTAGCATATGTGAGGTCCATCTGCAAGGTTCCCCCCAGTCGTTTTATCCAAGATCTTGACAACAACATACTGAACTTGGGGGGGACATCAGCCACTACAATATCCATGACCACACTTTTCATGGGCAACTGAAACAAAGTCACGACCAAGTCTTTGATAACTCCTAGACATTGAACTTTTCTAGAGTCAAAGGAATGGAGGTCATGATAGGCTTGGGTGACTTCTAACCCTAAATATTCCATGACAGTTTTGGGCATGAGGTTGTGAGAATCCCCTGAATCCATCAAGCAGTTGTGCAGTACCTTGTCATGTATGTTCAAGGAAGTGTAGAAGGGAGGGGATGAATCATTTCTGTCTTCTACCATAGGACCTAGAATAACTGCAAGCTTTTCATCCTGCAAATTGATGGAGTCTGTGGGAAGGCATGAGAGCTCAGACTATAAAATATCAGAGAAGTGTTTCTTGAACCCTTCATGTTTAATCAATTCGGTTAGGGGCACAGGGATTCTGATCTTTTGAATTTCATGCTCGAAATTAAAAGAAGATGTAAGCTTTGGAATTTCTCTTATTTCAGGAACATGACTTTGGACTATGGGAGAGAGGGGTCGGGGATTCTTACCTTTGTGACTGTCTGCTACTTCATTAGCAGGTTTCTCTGTTCTAGTGAACTGCTCAGGAGCATCAGGTTCTACTGTCTTTTTCTTAGACCTCAGATCATACCTGCCTGGGATGCCACTAGCCTTGTCTCCCTTGCTCAGTTCATTTAGCTGACTGTCCATGAGAGACTCTGCGTATGATGATTGAGTGAGATGAGGAAAAGGATGAGTGTCTCCGAAGTAATGGATTTCAGGATCGAGCTCATCTATTTCTCCTTCTTCCCCCTCGGCCACGAAATTGTTTTGAAAAGGGGCCTGAATTTTCTGGTCCTCTCTGTCTCTTCCCTTCTCTCTTTGCACAGTCGGGGAAGTGGTATTGTTTGGCCTCCTGAAACCTCCTTTGTTTTCGGCATTTTGAGGGCCCTTGTATTATTTCCTCCCCTCCACCTTCATCCTCTCCATCTCTGTAGACAGAGACTTTACCATCTTGGTCAGTTCATCCACTTGAGGGTGGGGCACTGATGGGCCAGAAGTTGAGGCTTCCGATCTTCCCTTTCTTCTATCTGCGTCGGCCTTGTTCCTCAGTCTATCAGCTGCTAATACATTGGATTCCACTTCTATGTCTGCATATTGCATTTGAGCTAAGGAGGTGGCTCTTCTTTCTCTCAATAAAAGACATAAATCGGGACCAAACGCAATAGCATAAGAAATCTTGGTCGAGGCTTCTGAGGGTTTTATTTCGGCAGGAATTTTATTATACATCTTATTAAATATTTTGGAGAAGTCAGAGGTAGACTCTCCTTCCATCTTCTTCAAAGACCCGAACTCTGTCATGTAATACATGAAATCCTTCCTGTCTCCCCACTGCCTCAGGAAAACACTATCCAGGGCTTCGATCCCAGCAATAGATCCGGGGGCCAATCCTCTAAACCATTTTCTCACCTCACCATCCAGGCTCTGGATGAAGACTCTCATCCAGACATCTTCATTTTCAATGTTTAGGTTGTCTGCATAACTATAGAAATCAGCCAGGTGCTCTTCGACAGTTATGTCCCCTTCCCCTGTGAACTTGGGCATATACTTCAAGTAATCTCCAACAAGTAGAGGATTCATAGGATGGGGTAGGATTAAGGGAGCATATATGGCAGCGACTATGGTGTCCATTCTATTTAGAGGGGGATTATCACCAGCCGTAGGAATATTAGGTGGAGGAGAATTTGGAGGAGAAGGAGTTCGTGAAGGGGCTACTGGGAATGAGTCTCGAAGTGGAATGGGAAACAAAAGGGGATTTAAGGAGAAGGCTAACGGGCTCAAGTCAGCAGATGCTCCTCTTTGTGTAGGAGTGGGGAAATCTTCAGCAGTCCTGGGTCTATGCCAAAGTACAACTTCAAAAGAGAGGGGAGTGACAAGGATTTCTCCCTCCGATCCCAGACCAGGAGCAAAAAACTCAGCAGGAACACTCCCGAAATTTAGGAAATGGGAAACCTCAGAAAGAGGTCTGTTAAGAAACTGAGGAGGAGAAAAAGGAGTTCCTACAGAAGGATATGGTGGATTACCTGGTTCGGCGGTGGAAGCTTCTTCTTCAGAGGCCTTTCCTTTCCTGAGAACTACCTCTGGATCAGTTTCAGATGTAGCTAGAGGAAACTATGGATGAGACCGCGTGTGCCTGCCTTTGAAAGACACAATTAATACAGCAGGTTCACCACAGTAGAGTCATCACAATGGAGTCGCCAGGTGCACAATAGCAATCTTCAAAGGCTTTGATACCTGATGCACCTTCAGAATCAGAGGCTCAATGTCGTTCAATCCCGGGGAAAATTTTCAACTTCGTCCCCGGTAGCGACGCTAGAAATGTTAGCATCAGAAGTCACTCCTGGATTGCAACAGGAGCAGAGCCCGACGACCATCAATTTATGTCACAATTTTTTTATGGAATAGGTGATCGAATGGAAGTTAACTCAAAACAATATCGTTCTAACTCTGAAACTAGGCCAGGCATGCATGGGCAAGTGAGGTCTTAGATAAACTTCAGACAGTGAGTTGTAGTAGGGTGAATAGGGAGAAGACTTGTATGAGAGAACTACAAGGGTCTGTCATGAAAATTAGGTTTCTAACAGACTGTAGGAGAAAACATATGAACGCAAGATCTTCTTACATTCAAATGCAGAAAACTGGAGAATACAACAATGCAACAATAAACCCTTTATCATAACATGATTGCAATAATTCACGCGAATCAGTCGATCATGAACTCTCTCAGTATGAGATGAAAACTAGATGGGGCAAGAAGAATGTCTGTCATTAAACAAGAAATCTTACATACAGATGCATAACCAGAGAACTAGAGTGTCTACTAAAACTTTACAATTGGGAGCTTTGCTCTACCATCGATTCCTTGAAAAATACCAAAACTAAGTATATGTATTTCTAAACATTTGCCCAATAGAGACCTACTAGACTTTCGGGATGAGGAGTCTCTTCAATCAAATCTGAGCTGCACTCCTTTGTCATACGCCACCTTAATTCTGCATGGCTCACGCCAGGGGGTAGCTGAGCCCTTAAATGTTGAATTAGCGTGTGCAGGCTTCCCTGGTGAGCCGAGGACTCAGCATGGCTTTCATTGAAAGAACTAGTACAGAGGACCATCTCGAGTATACTTTCATTCGGGACATCCATACCTCACAATTAATGAGTGAGGCAAGGTTTTAACCACCCTCTTTTTTCTTCATTTGTTCCAAGAAGGTATCGGGACTTAGATCACGTCGAAACAACATCTGGCGAACATAGTGCCACCCTTATGAAACTCCACTCGACACTTTGGTCCCCTTTTGTACAACCCTTTCTACTCCCTCAAGTGACCACAGGCCGTGACCCTACGCCTATCTTCCAGAGTGCTTTCGGCGTTTCGGGGTTCGTGGATAGGAAGGAGTAGGTTTTTCCTCTTCAAAATTGTGATGGGCGAAATGTCGGGAGGAACCTAATGGTCACCATGCATCCCCCCACTGGTTCGATGGCCCTGAACTAATCCGGTAATACTATGGGCACGGGTCCGAGACGACTTCGCCGCTTCGCACTTCGAGGATATGAAAGAGCCGTTACTTGCGCTTCAAAATCACGATGGGCGAAATGTTGGGAGGGCCTAATCGCGCACCATGTGTTCCTCTGGGATGAACGGCTAAGATTGCTCTCAGCACTTTGGGACCTGTCTTGCCAAATGATAAATATTAGCGCCCCTCCTTCAGGCCTGTTCACTTGTGACCAGGTGCCAAAACCATGGGCCCGATTCTGGGTGCTATTGAGGCTTTGAGATTCGCAGTTTCGAGATGTGAAATGACGAGGGGCGCTTACCCCTCGAACTCCCGAATGCCGACATGGCACGGATGTGCGCCGCGTTTCCTTAAGATGAATGGTTGAGGTAGCATTCATTATTTGAAAGGGGGTTGCCTTCATTCCTAGGCTTGCTTGACGTGACTTGGCGCTAGGACCGTGGGATCGGCTCCAAAGGTGCCTTCGGAATTTCGTCGATCAACAATTTCAGTAGCAATGAATGGGAGGTCCCTTGCCTCCCGAAACACCGATCCCCGCAATACTGCCTGGCTGCCACCTATCTTAACTCGATCGGACGACCCAGATCTGTCATGAACTATGGGTGCTACCCTTTGTGCTAAGTCTCAGGAAACTTGGCAGCCTCAAAATCTCGATGACCGTCGATCAGCTTTATAGGTGGATCTCGGCTGTTGACCACCAAAATTCGCCCGCTCGCTTGACTTGTGACCCGAAAAGAGATTTTCCCACTCTGCGCTTGGGCGCTTCCTGTGCAACCTGCAGACCTGGGTACTTTTGTGCCCAAGACAAAAATTTTCGCTAACACAAAGCATCACCATACTTATCTTTATGAGAAGCTTCAACAACAATACATGGAATCGACGGAAAGAAAAATATGCAACAACTAGACACCAAGGATTAAGACTGAAAATAATTGATTTTGGATGGATAGATCATCAAGAATGGAATGCCGAAAGTAGGAACATAGGAAAATCATATTACTTGGTTTCATCACATGTGAATCCTTTAATTGCAAATCTTTGAGAACATAACTTTTTGAAGGAGGGTACTATGTTATGACCCAAGGGGGGCATATATATGGCTAAATGTATATGATATGGCCCCAAAGGGGGGCATATATGAGCCTAAATGTACATGTAATATGTAAATATATAAGTAATAGGTTCAACCTAGTAGTAAAGGGGCCTTATGTGCAAGTGTGAACAACTATATATAAGATACCATGCATTCATTATTGGAGGAGACGTGAATTGTGATGTATGAAGTTATTTGGTTATTTGGATGGGGTTCCCCTATTATTTAAGGAGTTATTGTGTAACTTATATTTCTTGGAGTTGTGTTCCACACTCACATTCTGGACATGGTGTGTACTTCTATTCTGTTATGGTATCTTAATATTTTTATTCATTACACATTATTATAAGTAAATTCAACTAAGTGTAGATAATATTCCCATTTTGATGGTTTTTCCATCACATACATCCTCAACATATCCTCAATCACATGATTGACCCTCTCTATTTTTCCATATGACTTTGGATGATATGTTGTCCTAAAATTCAGATTTGTCCCAAATCCTTTAAACAATCTTTTCCAAAAAATTGATGTAAATTTGGGATCTTTGTTGGAAACAATTTCCTTAGGCACACCATGAAGCTTGGAAATTTCTCTCATATAAATATCTTCAATGTTATATTCCTTGTGAGTTAGATTCACTGGAATAAAATGAGAAGCTTTAGTTAGTTATTCATGTAACAATATTACTAGTCATGTAACAACAATACATGGTCTAGTCATTCACATCTCCTCCAATATTGTTACTTTGTAACAATATTGACTAGTCATTCACATCTCCTCCAATAACAAATGCATGGTCTCTTATATATAGTTGTTCACACTTGCACATAAGGCCCTTTTACTACTAGGATGAACCTATTACATATATATTTACACATTACATGTACATTTAGGCCCATATATGCCCCCCTTTGGGGTCGTATCATATACATTTAGCCATATATATGCCCCAGTTGTGTCATAACATAGTACCCTCCTTCAAAACGTTTTGTCCTCAAAGATTTGTAATTAAAGGCTTCACATGTGATGAAACCAAGTAATATGATTTTCCTATGTTCCTACTTTTAGTATTCCATTCTTGATGATCTATCCATCCAAAATCAATTATTTTCAGTCTTAATCCTTAGTGTCTAGTTGTTGCATAATTTTATTTCCGTTGATTCCATTTATTGTTGTTGAAGATTCTCATAAAGATAAGTATGGTGATGCTTTGTTCCATAAATCATCACCATGTATTGTTGGGTTTTCTTCCCCGTGAGGGTTTCCCAAGATAAAATATTGTGTACCTTGTGATTGTGTTTCTTTCAATGATGATCTTTATGCGATTTTTTTGGAAATGCATTGAATGCTCATGTAATTTGGAAATAACCTAATAAAACAATAAAAAATAAACATCACCTTGGGGTTCCCCAGTAATATTTGTGAAAAATAAGATTGCAAACTTGAGGCTATGCATTGACTTCAGGAAGATGAATAAGGTGATCTTCAAGAACAAGTATCATTTGCCAAGGATAGATAATCTTTTTGATTAACTGAAAGATGCCAAGATATTTTCCAAGATTCACCTCATGTCAGGATATCATCAGGTGAGAATTAAAAAAGAATATATCAAGAATACAACATTTAGAACAAGGTATGGCCATTATGAGTTTACAGTGGTGCCTTTTGGGTTGTCAAATGCACCAGTTTTCTTTATGTGTTTGATGAATAGTATATTTGGAAATTACTTGGATAAGTTTGTCATTTTCTTGTTGGATGACATACTTATTTACTCTAATTACGAATAAGAGCATGAGAAATGCTTGAGGATGGTTCTACAAGTATTGAGGGAGAATCAATTATATTCCAATATTAGCAAATCCTCATTTTATCAGAGGCAAATGCATTATTTGGGCCATACCTGTTTCATAGGAAGGGATAATAGTGGATCTTGAGAATATAAAATCCATTGAGGGATGGAAATTACCAAAGAATGTCTCATAGGTGAGATCATTCATGGGGCTTGTAGGTTATTAAAGAATATTTATTGACGGTTTCTCAAAGATTGCACACCCAATCACTTCTTTGCAAAAGAAGGGTGTGAGATTTGAATGGACCTCTAATTTTGAAAGAAGTTTTCATCACTTGAATAATTTATTGACAAGTGCACCAATATTGAATATTTATAATCCAAATGAAAATTTCATTGTGTGCATTGATGCATGCAAGGGAGGGCTTGGGGGAGTCCTTAGTCAAAATGGGCATGTGATATGCTACAAGTCAAGGAAGTTAAAATATAATGATATACACTATGCCAATAATGATTTAGAATTGGAAGCCATAGTGCATGCCTTGAAAATGTGGAAGAATTATCTCATGGGTAAAATATTTGAGCTAAGGACACACCATAGTGGTTTGAAATATTTTTTTTCAGTAGACAACTTTGAATGCTAGTAAAACTAGATTGTTGGAATTTCTTAGTGAATATGACTTTGATATTAAGCATGTCAAGGGAAAGGAGAAGAAGTTTGATAATGCATTCAGTAGGAGAGTGCATGAAATGCATACTGCAACCATTAGCATGTATAAGTATGATTTAAAGGACAAAATTTTGGAAGCTTCAAAATCAAATCAACATTATATGGAGACAAAGGAAAAGTTACAACAAGGTAATTTGCAATAGAGAATTGAAGATTATGAGATGAGAGAGGATGAAATTATCATGTACAGGGGAAGATTTTATGTGCCTAATTTTTCAGGAGTTGAAAAATATGGTGTTGAGAGAAATTCGTATTATGCCTTATGTTGGACACCCAAGTTACCAGAAAAAAATTGTAGTTGTTATGGGTCAATATTTTTGGCAAGATATGAAGAAAGAGGTGGTTGATTATATAGCTAGATGTCTTGAATGTTAGAAGGTAAAGGATGAGAAAATACATCCAACTAGATTTCTATAGCCTTTTCCCATTCCAAAATGGAAATGGGAAGTGGTGACAATTGAATTTATCACCAAGCTTTCCAGAACAACGATGCAACATGATTCCATTATGGTGGTGGTCGATGAGCTAACTAAAGCTGCTCATTTTATTCCAGTGAAGCTAAATCACAAGGAATATAACATTGCATATATTTATATGAGAGAAATTGCCAAACTTCATGGTGTGCCTAAGGAAATTGTTTCCAACAGAGATCCCAAATTTACATCAAATTTTTGGAAAATATTGTTTAAAGGATTTGGGACAAATCTGAATTTTAGCACAACATATCATCCAAAGTCATATTAAAAAATAGAGAGGGTCAATCGGGTGATTGAGGATATGTTGAGGATGTATGTGATGGAAAAACCATCAAAATGGGAATATTATCTACACTTAGTTGAATTTACTTATAATAATGTGTAATGAATCAAAATCTTAAGATACCATAACAGAATAGAAGTACACACCATGTCCAGAATGTGAGTGTGAAACACAACTCCAAGAAAGATAAGTTACACAATAACTCCTTAAATAATAGGGGAACCTGTTAAGCCCTAATATTGTCTCATTACCCCTTAATTGGGGCATATTATATTAGTAATGTTGTTTCATTTATGTCGGCTTTAGGCCATTAGTTATAATTATACCTCCTAGTCTCCTATATATACCAATGAGACATTTTCATTTTGAATCATCTTGTACTTGAACATTTAAGTGGGGTAAAAAGGAGGTTCCCCATCAAAGAGGATTATTATCTGAAATTATCTCTTTTTCAAGGCATTGAGTACTTTTTCTGAGGTTTTTCTATGCTATATTGGTATTTGGTTCTTAACATATGGTATCAGAGCTCAAGGTCTTGGGGTTTCGCTGCTACATCTGATACACCTTGGAATTTTCTCTATAACTTGTTTTCTACAATGTTTCAGAAGAAACGACTTGCAGGATATTTAGTAGATAGATCAATGTACGTTGGGTTCAAAATTCAGCTCCTGAATCCTTATACTTTCGGAGATACAACCTGTACAAGATAGGGTTCTGGAATCATCCTGAAATGAGTCATTGCGGAATTTTCGCTATAAAATGTTTTCCGTAACGTTTCAAACCCTAAAATTCAGAGGATATTTACCAAAATTAGTAAGGTATCTATGGTAAAAAATTTCACATTCTGGGTCATCTTAAATTTGTAGATACACCCTGTGTAAGATAGGGTATTTGACTAGTCCTACTGACTAGTCTCAAGATGATATTGCAGGTAAAACAATCATAACTTCTTCCTAGAGTATCCAAATTGAGTGGGACTGATTTCATTGGATCGTGGATAGTCTGTAGTATCTTTGGTGCGAGTTTCAAAATTTTATATCAATTATTTTGTGTGGGGCATGATATACAAGTGAGATCTCCTGGAAAGGAAAAAAATTGGCAAGTTGAGGCGAAGTTACCGTAAATTCCACTTGGCACATCCAATTTTGATTAGACCTGTGGCATTGCAGAGAAGAAATATCAGAGAACTACATAAAAGAAAGTTTCATACCCAGAAGGGCTGAAACTTGGGAGATACAACAGAAGAAATAGTGTCTAGTAGAACCACCTCAAAATCAAGGTTCAAAAGTGATACTTGGCCAACATGCCACCTAAAAAAGGAACTTATACACCAACTAAGCCTCCAGAAAATCCTACTTGGACTCTTGATGAAGGTGAAGAAATGCGTAGGGACATAAATGAACTACAATAGAAGATGGATTCAATGGAAGCTAAGTTGGATACTGAGATGGATTCAATGGAATCTAAGTTGGATACTAAGATGGATGGTTTAAAAGGGGAGATCATGGAAGTATTGAAAAATTTCGTAACAGAGAAGACACCTGAAAGTGAAAATGCATCCCATGAAATTCATGATGAGGACACAAGG
>ML785205.1:232494-245584 GCA_009831015.1 Picea engelmannii | reverse complement strand
TGTCTCAGATGTAGCAGCGAAACCCCAAGACCTTGAGCTCTGATACCATATGTTAAGAACCAAACATCAATATAGCATATAAAAACCTCAGCAAAAGTACTCAATGCCTTGAAAAAGAGATAATTTCAGATAATAAGCCTCTTTGAGGGGGCAACCGCCTTTTACTCCACTTAAATGTTCAAGTACAAGATGATTCAAAATGAAAACGTCTCCTTGGTATATATAGGAGACTAGGAGGTATAATGGCTTAAAGCTAACATAATTAAAATAACATTACTAATCTAAATTACAACTAATGACCTAAAGCCGACATAAATAAAATAGCATTACTAATCTAATATGCCCCAATTAAGGGGTAATGAGTCAATATTAGGGTTTAACATCCCATAATTTCTGCAAAAGATTCCAAATTCATTTGAAGTGTACTCTTCTCCATTGTCTGATCTGAGTATCTTGATTTTCCTTTCGGAGAGGTTTTCTACTAAGGATTTGAATTCTTTGAAATTTACAAGTACTTCATATTTTGAATTCAAGAGATAAACCCAATTCAAACGCAAGTAATCATAAATAAAGGATACATAGTATAAATACCCACTTAGAGAGGTTGATGGCATTGGATCACATGCATCTAAGTGGAGAAGTTCCAAGATTCCTTCTGCTTTACTATCTCTCTTTGGAAAATGATTCTTTATGTTATTTCCTTGTGCACATCCATTGTATGCACCTTCATGATCAACCTTTAATTATGGTTAACCTATAACTTCCTTGATTACATATGGTAAGGATTTGTAGTTGATGCCATCTATCCTTCTATGCCAAAATTCACAAGGACTTTCAGTAGAGTGAGTCAAGGCTACATCTGAGTGACCTTTTAACTTCTACAAACCACCTTATTTTGTTCCAATAACAACTACATCTTATATAGTTTTTCCCTTAGACCACATAAGAAATTCACCATCTATGAATGTAACCCTTAATCCTTTATTATCTAGGGAGGAAATAGAAAGTAAGTTCTTTTTCAAACCTGATACATAGAGTACATCCTTCATTCTCATTGTAGTTCCTGAATCAAGTTTGTATGTGGCTTCTCCCATTCCTTTGATAGGGTATTGATAATCATCTCCGAGTGAAACGTTTTGGGGGAAGTCATTTTCTATAAGGCTAGAGAGAGAGTTCTCTTGATCTTTCATGTGCTTAGAGGCACCACTATCTATGAGCTAAGTATCCTCTCCAGGTGTCATAGATCCTAAGAGAGTGGAAAACAAAACATATTCTTCAATCTCTTCTTTAGTTAAATTTTTTGGGTGGCTCATCATCTTCAGCTGCATGGGCATGATTTCTTTTGTTATTTCTCCTCTTATATTCTTCCCTTCTAGTAGGACAATTATTAGCAATGTGTCCCATCTTATCACAATGATAACATTGATAAGAGGAGAAATATTTTCCCTCTATTTGACCCTTATGATATTTCTGGAATCTCTTAGGAGAGTGAGATTCTTTATGAAAGTGGGTCTCCTTTTGAAAATGATACTTTTTCTTTCCACCTTTAGCATGAGAAGATAGGGATTGATCTTCATCTCTTGATATGAATGCTTCTAGGTTGGCCACTCTTGCTTCTTATTGAACACATTCTTCCCATAAACTGTCAAATTGGAGTTTCTCTTTTCTTGCACAAATAGTTTGGATGAAGGCATCCCAAGGTCTTGTGATACCATTAAGAGTTTTCATCATGAGTTCATCTTCATCTAAGTTGTCTCCAATTGCCTCTAATTGTTCCTTGAATTAAGACACCCTAGAGAAATAGTCTTGAACTGTTTCTCCTTTTTGCATCTTTGTATTCTTGAGTTGGGTGCTCAAGTTCATCTTTTGATTGATGTTATTTCCGTCATACATTATGGTTAGAGCATCAAACATATATTTTGGAGTATTCTTAGAATAAACTTGAGGGATCACGTGGTATTTAATAGAGTCTACAATTATCCTTTTAGCCTTAATCATATCCTTCTTGTACTTCTCTTTGGTTTTATCTTCTTCAGGTTCCGATACATTTTATTTTATGAATTTTGCAAGGTCATTCTCTTCAAGAATGAATCCAATTATGTACTTCTAGGCATATAATTTTTCCACACCTTCTAACTTGTCAACAAGCTTGGTTCTTGCAGACATCTTGAACTGGAGCCAAGAAAATGACCAGAAAAGGAAAGTTCTCAACAATTGAAACTGAGTTTACCAAGAGATGCGTTGGGCAAAGATGAGCTAATTGTTTTAGAAAATTCCAAGTTTTATCCCTTGAAACGTGACCTATGAAATTCTAGACTCGTACTTCTGGTAATGGTTCTAGTTTCCTGATTTTCTGGTTTTCTGGTACCAATCAAAACTAGGGTTTGAATTTCTGGAGAATCTGGCCACTGAAAAAGTTTTATCAAGCTGCCAAAAGATACACTAGGCTAGGGTGCACTTCCCAAGATAGTTTTTGTTCAAAAATTCATCTTCAGTAAAAATCCCTAATTTTCTTGTATGTAAATAGTGACGTCTAGATACCCAATGAAAGATTCTTTATTCAGTCAAGATATGATACGATGTTAAGTTTTTACTGTTGTTATTAGGTTATTTCCAAATTACATGAGCATTCAATGCATTTACAAAAAATAACATAAAGAGGATCACTTAAAGAAGCACAATCATAAGGTACATGACATTTTATCTTGGGAAACCCTCATGGGGAAGAAAACCTAGCAAAAAATTCCTCAATAATAGATTGCCAATATAATTCCAAGACTAAGACGAAAAACACCAAAGATAAACCAAGACTGAGCATGCACCTATCTTTTCCTTCCTCTTGCAATTGCAATTGTCTTCGAGATATGCACACTATATAAGTGAGAGTGAGTGTGTTCAAATGAGTCATCATCCTCATAGATAAATGCAAGCTGAGGAGGCACTAGGGTTATGTCTCTTCACTTGGTGGGGTCGACTTCTCCTAGAAGTGGTTAAAACCACTTTATAATTACTAGGGGACGAATTTACAAATACCACTATACAAAGACAGTTTGAAAAATCCACAAAATGGAATTTCATCTTATATAAGACCTAACTTTATCAATCTGCAAAAGGGGATTTTATCTATTAAATAATAAATCAATGTTATTAGAATATTCTTTGAATTTACAATATTTCAACAGGTGACACATGATGAGCCTCAATATTCTTTGAAGTTATAATAATCCAAGTGGACTATATCAAAGGCTCATTATAGGCACACGTTTTCACCATGATATGGGTAATATTTTATTTTTGACCATATTTAATAGTAATTCATGAGTAATTTTGTATGATGCTTACTGAATAAGTTTTTGAGGTGGAATTTTGTGTGTATAATACTTTTTTGATCTAATGCCTATGATAAAGAATGTGTATAGCATCAAACAAGTCAACCCATTTAAGAAAAGGAGAATTCCAAGAATCAAGGGATTATATCCCCCTAAGAGTGCTTCCATCAAAGAATCAAGGGACCATGTTCCCACCTACCTCTAGAGTGCTCACAATTTACTTATGATCACTCCTTGCAAAAAACAATTCAAAAATCAGATAATGTTGATTGAGATATGTTAATTCCCAATTTTCCTCCTCAATTAATGTAAAGAGGTCAAGCTCTCTAGGATATAAATAGACCTCTAGATTAGGAAGAGGGGGATCTAGATTTATGATATTGTATTGGGTTTTGTTAGGAATACTTTTGTTGAAGACTTGGAGTTTTTTCTCTTGATGTACTATTGATTTTAATGAAATAAAGATGAACATGTTCTCAACTTATTAGATTTTTTCTAAGGTTCCTTGTGCTTATTTTGATCACTAAATGAGAGGTTTATATCCCAGTCACTTCACCAACACATGTACTATGTGGAAATTTAATTTATGATCCTTTTCTCAGTCTTATATTTAGAGATTTGTTTGCACAATAACCAGTAGGAATTTGTTCCTCTGTGCTACTGTATAATTTCACTAGGAACAATTTTTCATGCTATGGGAATTATCTTTCCACGATGTACCCTCTTCCCTTTTAATCAATGAAAGGTACTATTTTTTCAACCAATGGAAACAACTGACTACAATCCCCTCCATTCTTAGACTGTCTACACATAAGGAATTAGATGTCAGTGAAGCAGTGATAAATAGTTGTTCTCAAGGAGCCAACCAATCTTGGGTCTCTACTATGCATAGCTTGTTGTCTAGTGGCTTGTATTTTTTTTCATCACTCAGTTACCAAGCCCATGTTCACCAAGGTAGATGAATTGACCAAGAGACAACCCAATCGACCAGAGTGGAATCTGAGTGGACTAGTAAGTGAAGTCAACTAAATAAATAATAGGAAAATCAACTTGATGGAATGAAATCCTCAACAGTAAAGAAAACTACTCAATGTTTGAGTTGGGTCGACTCACGAAGAAGAGAAATGATCAGAGGGAGAATTGGGTAACCATTGGTGAACAAAATTGTTTGAAGGGAGAATTGGAAAAACCCACAACATAAAAAATGTCCAAGTAACATCCAAGCACATTCGACAAATCTAAATTCGCCCATAAAATTCTAAACTCAACCAATGGCATATAAATATTCCCCTGCAAGTCACAATCTGTCTAACATCATTTAAAATTCCCATCAGATTATAATTATTCCCAATATATTTTAAATATTCCATGCAACATTTAGAAATGACCAACAATATCTAAAATGTTGAGCAATCTCAAAACATTCCCAACAAAATAATCAAAGCTCATCCATGCAAGTAGAAGTCGACCAGGCTAAGTAAAGTCGACCATAAATGAGTCAAGACGATCCAATAGAATAATATTGCCCTTGATGAGTCAAGTTAGAAAAAATATGAGTCGACCCGATGATAAATTGACCGACAAGGAATTGATTTGACCAGAGAAATAAAAATCGACTTTGACTGGAATGTAAGTCGACTAGAAAAGGAATTAAGTCTCCCTTATAAATTAAAATCGACTAACGTGATTTATTTAGCTTGAAGAATAATCCAATCAACCAAGGGAATGTTCCTTCAACTAGGAATAGGATAAAAAAAACCCAGGGTGATGTAGACTCGCCCATGCATGATGGTAAATACCTTGTGTAAGTGAAAATGTCATGTGTGTCAAAATTTCACACAATAGACTTAGACTCAACTTGGACTTTAATTTGGTCACCCCAACACCTATATAATTCAATCCAATGGTATTCAAGTCGACCAAAGGGATCTATGTTGACCGACCAATGAAGTTAAACATCCAACGAACAATTCAACTGCCTAATGAGAGAGAATTATAGTGCATGTAGATAAAAAAACATGTTAGCAATTAATTTATATCCTCAAGCAATGTAAACTTGTTCGAAAAACTAATTTCAATATCCATCGGTCTTCAACTTTGTTGGTAAATGGAGACAATGGAAAGTTGAGAGCGGTTGCGGCTCTTCATCTTCATTAAAACAACTAATTATAGGTAGCAATTAAACACATGGGAATCCATATATCATCTTAGAAATGAAATAGAAAACAAATTGCTACTCAACATAATGAAATCAAACACAACCAATCACCAACGAAATCATAAGTTTTTTTGTACTGGAAACCAAAATGGGAAAAACCAGCTTTGAATGGGTCTCAGTCTTTTCATTATGGAAATCTATGGTTACATTGCATTCAAGGATTACTATGCCTCTTTCTCTCATGGCTAAAAGTTCCATTGGAAATGAGAGTGAGGGAAGAAATAGGGAGAGTTGGGGGATAGGGGGAAGGACAATAAACTATGCCCTTCGTTTCCCCTTCCTCAACCTTCTCCTTTATTTAATTCTTAATTACATTTAATTCTGCATTTTTCTCTCATGTTCTCATTTTTTTTTCCCTATTAGACTTTCAAATTTACATTACTTTACAAGGTAAAAGTACTGAGTCTTACACTCATTCGTGTGTCTGGATTAATTTCAGATCATATTGGTTAGGGCCCACTCAAGAGGGCTCAAGGACGTTGTTGTAATTTCTACTTTTCTTGCATGTTAATTGTGTTATTAGTTATCCATTTATTTATCTTGAAGGATTAGAATAGTTATGCATGGTGATCCTTGATTTTTTCAAACTATTATTAAGTGTTAGTTTCAATAGGTCTCTTGTAGAAAGAGTCAACAACCTATTGGGATCCTCAAAGGTGTCCTCTAAAGGATGGAAACAACAATTTTACCTCATTGTATTTTAGTCTAGATTTGTCAATGATTTTGAAGACTCCTGCTAATTTCTTAAGACTCTTTTCGACATCTTGTAGGAGTTTCTTGTAGGACTATTACAGTTCCTGTAGAAACTTCTTGTAGGGATGTTTTAGCTCTAACTTCTCAATTTCTCTCAATCATATTTTCATGAAATTAGCAGTAGAAAATAAGATAACATATGTCTTGATGTTGATTCAAGGGTTAGGCACAATTTAGTTCATTTAATCTATGCAATAGTTCAACTTCTTTAAAAGTCGTTTCCTGTCATACAATAGAATTAGTTTCATGATCTACATTCAATTTTCTCTTTTCATAGTTCAGTATGGTTTCTTTCATGCACATAGATTAAATTTACTTTACTATAATTTAGATTTGTTGCTCTTTCAAGTTGGTGTGATTTCATTCAAGCAATACTTCAAAGTCTTTTCTGCAAATTCAATTCCCTGCACAAATTCATGCATTCATCCCTTGATCAAAATTAGACCTTATTTCCATCAATTCATTCTACCATCAATTAATTCTTCATATATTTTACACAGGGCCTCTTAAGTTTGTATGAACCTTGGGTTGACAAATAAAGTAACAAGCCAAAGAGGTTGTAACATTATTGTTGCTATTCCCAGGCCCATCACTTTTTGGCATCGTTTTCGGGGAGGTGCTAAATTATGCACATCATTTTCATTTTGTTTTTATTTATTTGACTTGTAGAAGTAGGAATGATACCTCAGTCACAAGGAAAACTTCACAATAGAATTTTTGTAGTGTAAAATCCCGAGTGATTTCACTTTGAGTGAGTATTGATATCTCCTTGTCACATTATTTGCATCTTAATATTACAAAAGAAAAAAAAATAGCTTCATTTCCTTTACCTTTATTAATGACTCGACCTAGAGATAGGAAAGGAATTTTTTTACCAAAATCCCCCACCCCGAAAACAGGTCCAAGTAATCCAGAAATTGGTCGTGAAACACTTGAAAGTTTCTTGGAAAGGGAAGCTAAAGAATTTGAAAATCTTTCAGAAGAAGGTAAATCTCCCTCACCTCGTTCTGTGGCTGGTGAATAAGAGATGGTAGAATTATTTGAGTTTCCCATAAGGGAAACCAATGGAGAAACCAAGATGAAAATTATTAATCCTTCTGCCTTACCTCATTTTCACGATCTTGTTTCTGAATATCTCGACACCTTATTTTTTGAGTTTTCATTTATATGTAGGACATATGATTACACTATAGATGAATAGAAACTCAAACCTTTTCCTTCAACTCTGAAGGATTCAACTCTAATATGGTTTATGATCTTGGACGAAAACAACATCACAACATAGGATCAAATGAATAATACCTTCAATGAAACACACAAAGAATATTGTAGAGTAAGGGATACAAGAGATGAGATCTTCAGAATGACTCAAGGACCTAACATATCTATAGAATACTTTGAATATATATTCCAGTTGAGCTACAAAAGAGCTCACAATTGCACTCTGGATGAGGATTCACTTAATCTTGTCTTACTCAGAGGAGTAAGAGAGGATCTCAAGGAAATACTGAATCTCATATCCAAAGGATATATCTATCAAATGGACTATGATGGCATCAAGAAAATATTCAAAAACCATTCCATATCCTCAAGGAATAAAGGTAGAAATGGTTTAGGAATGGTACCTCAATGTTCTAACCCTATAGGTGTGAACTTCAATCATTTTCAAAGTTTTGGTTCATTTAATACACATATATCTTTCCATCCTTGGAATAATCCCAACCCATCTCCTTGGACAATTACAAACCCATTGAAATATCAAGGGACACCTATCCCTCCTCCATGCAAACCATTCCCTTGCATACCATAAAACCAAAACACCTAGTGGAATCAATCTCCACAAGGATGGAGGCCCCAAAATTTTCAAAAACCTGCATTAATGCCTCCTCTTCCTCCTCCTCAAACCAATAATGCTATCCAAAATAGTGATCCTCCTAGACAACCTTAGTTACCTACTCAACCTACCCCCAATCCAAATAACAAGCAGGTTCAACCCGTGTACAACAATGAAACAACATATCAAAAGTATTCCTTAGATGTACAAGAAATCAATATTAGACTAGGAAAAGTCTTAAAACAAAAACCAAATATCATAAAAGATGTAGAACTTGAAAAAGATGATGTTATATTACCTCGGCCACAAAATCCACCTTATCTTGAAATACTAAATGAAAATAAAACCTATACATCTGAAGAGAAATAACTTTTAGGATAACTCAAGAGTTTGTGTGTACAAAGATACCTCCCTTGAAATCCATCAAGGATGTGCCCATTTTCAATAGATTTATCAAATAAGACTGCATGAGAAGTCTAGGGAGAAAAAGAAAGGACACCCCTACAATAACTGTTATAGGACAACTAACTGACCTTATACTTGGAAAGTTAATTGTTCCTAAGTACTTGGATCGAAGAATCCCTTTAGTGAATGTTGACATCAACAAAACCTTGATCCAAAATACTCTAATATATTTAGGGGTCTCCATAAAAATTTTGACCAAAGATACCATGTTAAATCTAAACCTTTAGGGATTCTTAAAGATAAAAATTTCCTTTCCTATCTCTAAGAATATTCTCTCTAGAGACATAATACTCTCTATTGATTCTTGGGAGTATTCTACTGACTTTTTGGTCCTCCAAACCGATTCAAAATTCAATGGGTACCCTCTTATCTTGGGGAGGCCTTGGCTGGCCAAAACATATGCATACACCGACTGTAAGGAAAACATCATAACTTTAATTGTTGGTCAATCCCAAAAGCATATTGTCCTTTATCCCCTACCCAAAATTTGATAATAGAAAACCTTCCAATGTGAGTATAAGAAGAAGAGGACTTGATCCAAACTACTTCCTATCCTATCTACACAATTAGCACAGCCTTGGCCAGTACAAAATTGATGAGGACAATTTCCTTGTAAATTTTATGCAAAACTAATACCCTAATGATGTGATAATAGAAGGGATGAATGATGAAATCAAATATGAATTATCTGTTGATAATAATAAAAAAAAAATTATTGGATGAACTGTTCACAGCTAAAGTTGAAGACCCCTTTGTCAAAATCATAGAGATCATCCTAGAGAAAACACTCAAATCAACACAAAAATTACCAAACAACAAGAACAAAAATTAGTAGATGTGCTAAAGAAAAACATTGAATCATTTGCATGGGATTATACAGATATGAAAGGAATCCATCCTTCCATTTGTATTCACCATATTTACATCAAAGAGGACTGAAAACATGTTAGACATCCCCAAAGAAGGATGAACCATGCATTGAAAGACATAGTTAAACAAGAATTGCAAAAGTTGTTAGATGTCAGATTCATTTATCCAATTTCATATAATGAGTGGGTCTCTCCCCTATTTATTGTCCCAAAAAAGAATGGGAAATGGAGTATATGTGTGGATTACCGATATTTAAACAAGGCAACAAGAAAATACCATTTTCCTCTACCCTTCATTGACCGTCTTTGATGTATTAGATGGGAAAGAATATTCTTCATTCCTGGATTGATTTAGTGGATAAAACCAAATTCAGAACAACCATAAAGACCATGGCAAAAAAACCTTTACATGCCCCTGGGGCACATTTTCTTTTAAATTCTTTCCATTTGGCCTATGTAATTCCCTAGCCACATTTCAAAGAGAAATACTTAGCATCTTTTCAGAATTCATCCATGATAAATTAGAAATCTATATGGAGGACTTCACCCCCTATGACAACTCATTTGATGAAACCTTAGACAAGTTGGATAAGGTTCTCCAAAGATGTAAAGAAATGAACCTCTCCCTCAATAATGACAAATTTAATATGATTATGAATGAATGGATTGTGTTAGGACACCATCTGTCCTCTAGAGGGATCGAAGTAGACAAAAACAATGTCAATATCATTACACTACTACTTACCCCTCTAAAACCAAAAGATATCAGAAGTTTCCTTGGACATGCAAGATACTAAAAGAGATTCATCAAAGACTTCATTAAGATAGCTTCTCCTCTATTTAACCTGCTATCCAAATATGTAGACTATTGTTGAACTCTTAATTGTCAACAAGTGTTTGAAACAATAAAATAAAGACTCTCAATTGTGTTGGACACACCGACCACACAGAGTTTCTATAGCATATTTGAGCCCATGGAATGAAGATATGGAACTTGCTTCAGACTTCAAGAACCTAGCATCATCTCACACTCAAGTCTCCATGAATTCATCCAACTGTACGTGCTCTAGCTTCCTTCAGCCTGTTTCTATTCTCTTCAAGCTATGCTCAAGAGATGATTTTTACAAGAGACCCTTGCTTCTTATTTATACTCTCCAAGTAGCTTCTTTAGAAGCATCTTCTAGGCCACTTTGTCCACATAGCCACTTTGTCCACATAGTCACCTATGTCCAACTTTTCCCAATTTTCCACTTGTCCATGTATCCAATAGCCACTTGACCACTTAACCCATTTTCCTCATTTTAGGGTTAACCTTCTTATAACCACTTTCCATAATTAGAAAGTTCTCCATTTACTTTATTATTTAAATAATCCTCCTTGACTTTGTCAGTTCACTTTATTATTTAAATAATCCTCTTTGATTTTGTCACTTCACTTTATTATTTAAATAATCCTCCTTGACTTTGTCAGTTCACTTTATTATTTAAATAATCCTCTTTGATTTTGTCACTTCACTTTAATATTTAAATAATCCTCTTTGACTTTCAAACTTTATTATTTAAATAATCCTCCTTGACTTTGTCACTTCACTTTATTATTTAAATAATCCTCTTTGATTTTGTCACTTCACTTTATTATTTAAATGATCTTTTCTTTGCAAGCACTTTGACTTCTTTGACCTTTTGGGGCTTCAAGCCAACATATGAGGGTCCTCCAACTTCGTAAGGCCATAACTCTCAAACCGTGAGGAGTTATGTGATGTTCCACATACCACCGCAAATGGCTTGACAAACACTATCCATCTAGGATAGTTTCACAGACAAATTCACTAATCTTCATCTCATTATTCAATAATTAAACATGATTTCTCTAACCATACTTCTAGGATAACTCAACCACAAAGTGTCTTTCTGTGAGGGCTTTCACCATAAGGGGACCACTTTGGACTTCATCGCAAAGTGTCTTCCCATGAGGGCTTTCACCATAAGGAGACCACTTTGGAGTTCATCCATTTGTACAACCATGACCTTTGGAGTTCACCACAAAGCGTCTTCTCGTGAGGGCTTTCACCATAAGGGGACCACTTGACTCCTCTTGAAATCAATCCATTGACATCAAGGTCAATACATGATCCATCAATCAATACATCAATATACTATGACAAGACATTGTTCCTTTGACATCAATCATTTGACATCAATCCTTTGGCATCAATGACAACATGATCCAACAAATTTCTCATAAACTACAGGGTACTAATTGGACTCTTCCCTTTCATATTAATTCTCATGCATCTGATAAATATATAGGAGAATTCTTCAGACAAGATCAATATAAAAATCCCTATGCAATTTATTTTATAAGCAAAAACTTGATTGGTGCAAAGCTAAACTACATTGTTACAGAAAATGAATTTTTAGTAGCAATACATTATCTAAACAAGTTTAGGCATTATGTCATAGGGCATAAAGTTTTTGTACACACTTATCATGCTCCCATTAATTATTTGATGAATAAACCTAACATCAATGGTAGAATAATCAAGTGGCTTTTGTTATTACAACAATTTGATCTAACCATTCTTGATAAGCCTAGAAAGTAGAATGTTGTTGTATATTTTTATCCAGGTTGACCATTCCTATTGAATAAGGCATGATTGATGATAATTTCCTGAATGAAAACCTATTTTCAATATCAATACACACCCCCTAGTTTTCTAACATAGTAAATTATCTGACAACAGGGAGGTTTCCTCAACATTTCTCCTACCGAGAAAGATGTAATATTTTCACAAAAAAAAATAGCCTATACTTAGGTATTAGGGTATTTGTTCAAACTTGGCCTAGACTAAGTCTTTAGGATATGAATGTGAGAAGACGAGGTGCATAATATCCTCCATTCCTATCATGATGAACCATCTGGATGACACTATGTAGAAAAGAGGACAAATTACAAGATATTTCAAGATGGATACTATTGGTCGACCCTACACATATATTCTCAAAAATACACTTCACACTATGATGAATGTCAAAGGATGGGGAATCCTACAAAGAGAGATGAAACACCCTTGCATCCATAGGTATCATTGGAACCATTTGAAAAGTGGGGCATAGACTTTGTAGGCCTAATTGATCCACCTCCGGGATAGAAGAAGCACACACTAGTATGCATTGATTGTCTGGCCAAGTGGGATAAAGTAAATGATATGAAGGCTGCCACATGACAAAATGTAGCTGCATTCATCCAAGAATGCATATTCTCAATATTTGGGTATCCCAGAGAGATAGTCACAGACCAAGGAGTTCAATTCACATCTGAACTTACTGAGAAAATCATGCAAAAACACCACATATGACACATAAATTCAACACCTTACCATCCACAAGAAAATGGATAGGCTGAAGTCACCAACAAAGAGATAGAAAATATCCTCACCAAAACAATGTGAATGAACAAGAAGAATTTGTCAAATAAACTGCAAGATACCAGATATATAAAATATGCAGAACAGAAACGAAATGCTAGAAATGACAGAATAACAGTAAAATATCTAGCATAATCTTCACAATACACAGAAATGATATGCGAAATAGCAACAGAAATAACACTTTGAATCAGA
>ML785205.1:194471-223925 GCA_009831015.1 Picea engelmannii | reverse complement strand
CGTAACAGCTTGGTATCAGAGCTTTAAAGGCTAAGTTAAGGTTGTGTTGGTAGCATTACCCAACCTGGTGGAGGGCTGGGGATGTTACAAATTGGTATCAGATCTAAGTGAAGCGTATGAGTAGTGGCGTTGCCCAACCTGTTGGTGGCTGGGGATGTTACATTTCCTTTCAAGGTGGCACACCTAATAGGGTTGGATAAAATCCCTCCCAAACTTAAACTTGGAATCTCACATGCGGTCATGGGCTAGTGTGATGCTCAAAGGGGGTGTTGAGGTGAATTGTCTTACATGGCTTATATCTTAAGTTACAAGTTACTTTGCATGCTTTAAGGAATAATGCTTCTTTTTAACTTTGGCTAACCTTGCGCTGGAAACAATTTGGATCAAAACTGTGTGTGGAGTTTCTGCAACATCCAATGTTTTGGGTGGACACTCCACCCATCATCAGAGACATAATAAGATGAAATGTTCTAAAAGAGTGTTGGGGAGTGTAAATATAGAGGAATAGACCATTAACCTTGTTTTATACTCTTTTTTTTTTAGATGACCCTGACATGGTTTCTTGAGGGACGTCTTGGGATTGTACCCATGATATTGTTCCTTTATTTACAGGAACTTGGCATGTGTGATGGAGAGTAATGGTTCATTCAATGGCTCATAACACTCATACATCATCTCTCACATCCTATGAACCCTCAATGATGGAGAAATGGGTTTCATAGGAGAAGATTCAGTCGTGATGACACACATATGGGTTGGAAGCCCCACAGGTTGGGTAGAGTACCCCAAAAATTATTTTTCACCAAGATTAAGGATGTTGCATTAGGAGACAGTAAAAAATAGTGTAGAGATGAGATGCAACTCCCTAGGGCCTAGAAACAACACTTATATCCTGGATGATGGCCATATTATGGTGATGATGTCACCTTCTATATCATGACGCAGCTAGGTTTTGATGCACACATGGGGTAATAATGACACATGCCATGTTTTCAGTGAGGAGAGACATCATTTTCTCCCACCTTGCTCCATATTGATGCCACATGGCCTTTGGAGGCCACTTGTTTTCCTTAGAGACCTTGATGTCTCACATGTATGGGATATTTTGATGTATTTTTCATTTATTATATGATGTAAAGGTTAAATGAGGGGTTGACCCCACTTATTTTGAACATTTGTTATATTGTGTGGAAAAAAGTGAAACGTTAGGCCTCATATAAGAAGGAAAACTTCACTTTCATTTTTTTGTCAACTTTCACTTACCTTTGTGAGTAACAAATCTGAAATTTGTGTCCCTTAAGGGTTATTGGCTCTTTGTCTTTCATGTGCTTGGCTTGGAATGGTCTCTTGTGGATGTATTTGTTGATTTTGGATGGATATTTCGGCAATTAGGGTTACATTCTCTTGGTTTCTTGGATGAAGTAAATGAATTTCTACAATTATTATTCATGTTATTAATGTTTATGGTGAAATTTTTATTTTATTGCAAGAAGTCTTGTTTTGGTGAAACCATAAGAGAGGAACATAAGTGCTTGTTCCTCTCACAAGGTTATATTCATCTAGAATTGGTTAATTGTCCATGCTAGGGTTAGAACCCTAAATCCCTAAAGTGATATCGCTTTAGGATTTTAACCCTAGACATTTTATCTTTGACCTAGTTGAAGCTACAAGAAGGGGGAGATGATTTCTAGGGCCCAAAAGTGCTTGCACCCTAGAAGTCCTTCTCCTCAAGATATAAGACCTAAGGCCCAAATGTTCTTATACCTTAGGCCTTAGATCCTACCTCTTGGTTTCAGGTAGATCAACCTTCAAGTTTGGTTGCATTAGAAGACTCCATAGCCCTAGAAAGGAATTAATGTTAAAGAAGTCCTATGGTGAATTGATTGATAAAACTCTCTCTCAAAACTCTCAAGCATCCTACTAACTATACTAACTCTAGACCTAGCAAACTCATTATATTTGTTTTTGTTGTTATAAAAGTTTTATACAACCATCTAAAACAACATTAGTTTTCTACATACACACATATAAAGGTGGTTTGACTCACTCATAAATTACCTCTAACAATTGGATAATGTTCTATTGGTTGTATGATTAATTTTCATGGTTAATTGTGGTATTTTTGAGAACTTATTGTTGTTGTTGTTGCAAATTATTTATTGTTGTTAAAAGATTGGTTTACTACTGCAATTTGCAATAATCATAGAAATATAACTTGTCTAGTGTCTAAATTGCATACTTTATCTTGGAAATTGTTATATATATATGTTACAAAGTGTTTTTGTTCTAGGAAGGTACCAAAACATCTTCAAACCTATTCTATTTACTTGACCTAGACCAACCATTCGGTGATCAAGATAGGGGGTAGTAGTCTTGGCTACTAAACTTGTTATTTGATCCTTTGAGGTCACAAGGGAAGCCTCCCTTGTGATGGATCTCTTCCATCACTAAAAAGAGGGAAGTGTCTACTTAGGTGATAGTGGTAGATTCTTGCATAGTTACACAAGATCTAGGGATCTTGTGATGGGCTTTGCACAAGGACAAATCCTACGATAATAGGCTTCCCAATAACCTCTTAGTTTGAAAAGGGTCTTGTATACCATTGAATTATGTCTATCGGGAGCCGAAAAATGATCACACAACCAATATCATAGGAAACATTAACATAGCATAGAGAATTGGGTTTCTAAATAGTGAGGATGGCATTTCTTGTAATGGAGGATATATGATGGTGACTATTTGAAATGCATTTTTGAATTACGTCATTGCATAATGCCTATAGAGTTTATTTTCAGAAAAATATTGAGGTTTTTTTTTTAAATAATTGCAAAGATATGTATACCTCTAAGGATATTTTGTAATTTCCATTCAACATAGAAGATTCATTGTGTCTAAGGGAAATAGTTGATTTGTCTAGCTGGATTGAGCTTGCATAAGTGTACCCCTTGCAGGTCTCTCCAACATGAGATGACCTTTTGTTGTTTGAACTTTTTCATCAGTCTTACTAGAAATATTTTCTCCTTACAAATTCTCTTCAGCTAGACAATCAATGGCATGACTAATAAGAAAATTTCTAGGTAATATGAACATAAACAATATCCTAAGTTTTTATCTACAATATTCTTCTTTTTCTTTCTAAAGATTATTTCAAATTTTAGAATCTCGTGTGACTGTAAAAACCTCTTAGCCTGTCAGAAATTGGAAGTTGTAATCCTAACGATTTTGAAACTCTAGTGCTAAGGATGTACTTTAGGATGGTTTTGATTTATAAGAATACAAAGGATGTTATGTAGAAGTTAGATATGACAATATTTCGTTCATGGTCACTAGGTATCTATGTCATCATGTGTTGGGTGCTCAAGTCCAATGAAACCCACTACTTCACATTTTGGAAATTAGGATGGAAATTAGGATAAAGACTCCTCATATTAGGAAAAAATATATTTTGAGGGCAACAAGCCAATAAACTACTACTAATAGTAGGATTTGATATTGAATTTAGTAATGCATGTTTGAATGCAATCCTATGAATGAGTGTGGTCAATATGCAAGGATTTATAAAGAATTCATAAACTTAAGTCCCACCACAATTAACATAATAACATATATATTTATCCGACAAACATGACTCTTTGTATAATTATCCACTATAGTACTCATGGTATTTCCCACTAATTCTTATAGTTATCTACTAGATTTTTATGATTTATTGATTAAAATATATAAAAAAATGGGATAGACAGGTGCATGTGCATATGTAGTGTGGCAACATCATGAAGGTCACCACATGATCTCTCAAGCTGGTAAACTGAGAACATCATAATAGACAAGTAGAATGCTTTGGCACGTTGTCTAGGTTATTATGGTCGTCCTAAGAATGATGGAGATAGGAATTGGTGGAAGGTGAGATTTATATCTAAGTGATGGAGATTCCTCTAGGAATTTATTTATCTTTTTGAATTCCAATGCTAACGATGATGTCATAAATAAAAATTGGCATTGATGTGAATCTATATTCAAGTGAGGAATTTCACCTCCAACCTTTACGTATGGAACCAGACGCTAAACCACTGGAATTGTTATTGGATTTGGAATAGGTTCTCAATCTGTAATTGGTAATGAACTAGGCTACCCTTGGAGGATCAATGGTCCCAAATACCCTCAATAAGAACCACCTCACTAACATCCCTTCCACTTTGATAACCAAATTTTGTTTGCATACATGTGTCAATTAAAGCACCTCCTCTGAAACCTATCCCGTGATCTTTGACACGTAATTATATAGAGTAAGAAATTATGTAGTTAATAAATTAAAGTATTTTGTTGAAAAATAAGAATTTATTTAACTATATATATATATATATTATCGATGTAATTATATAGATGGTGAGAAAGTGTGGTGTAATTATTTATTTCCCATATTTAGACATTATCCAATTTCCTTTGACATGCAGACCACAACATCGAATTGAATTTATGCTTTAAACATCATGAAGAATATGCCTTTGAATTTTGATATAGAATCTCTAGAATTAAAAATTGAAGTGGATTTTTTTTTTTTTAAATATATATTATTACTTCACATAAATAATCGATAAGAGATTGATTGCGTTAAATTTTTTTATGAATAAAATTATGGTACGAAATAACAAAAAATTACTTAAATGTTTTTACTTTTTAATAAAAAATTAAAGTAAAAATTTATGATAATTAGAAAAAATGATGTAATGGTAAAAGTCATGGACTTAACTATTTACTTAATTGGATTTGGTTGCTTGTGTTATGTGTTAAGCACTATTTTACCCATTAACTATATTCTTCTTCCTTGCATCAAATTTTGTTGTGCTTTTTATCAAGTCATCCTTGAAATGTTGATTCTCAGAGTTTGATATGCAAATTTGAACTTTTTTTTAAATATGAAAATGTGTTTTTAGATGTTTTCCTATTTTGGCATATCTTTTAATAGTTATTTTTAATATAATATTTAACACTGATATTACATTGTTAAGGAATTTATTTATTCAAAAATTTCATGGATTTATGATAATTTGAGTAGATTTTCAGAAATATAGTTTCATCATACACAAAATTTTAATTAGTGTTTATTTTTTTTTTATTAAAAATAGTTTTTCAATTTTTTTTAAAACTTAATATATATAGAAACATTTAACATATTAATATATCTTATGTAGTTGTATTATATATAAGCATACATTTTTTTTATAAAAGTTGTTTTTCAATTTGTTTCAAAAGTTAATATATGTAATTTCTATTTCTATTTTGTTGTATATATACTTGCATTGTGAACCTTAATTATAAGCCTTTACTTTTGATACTTAATGTTTAATCTTAATTTTTAATATTTATATCTTAATATTGAACTTTTAACTTTATCTGTAAATCCTTAACCTTCAATTTTTGATGAATGTCTCTCACATGTCTCTTCTTACTGTGAGATGTTAATGCAATCCTTCTAATCTAAATCTTTTATCCCTTAACGTTAATTTTCACCTTCAACTTAACCTTTAAAGTAATCCCTAAACTCTTAATCAACAACTTTCATGAATCAACCTCTATCACTTTCCCCTTGATACTAGCCTATCGATTTGCTAACTTGAGTCATACCAAGTGGCACAAAGTTAGGCTAAAACAACATGGGCCTAGGTATAGTTAGAACACCCTATTTCTTGACATTCATTTTTTTGTTTTTATGAATTTTTCATCAACAAAAAAACTATGATTCTACCCTTCAATTTTTACAATTTCAATCACTAGTAATTGCACCTGAGAGTTCTCTAAATGATGAAAATGATCAAAATTGCAAATCAAACATTCTTTTGGACAATTCCCTCAAATATTATAAATTTGTCATTTTATTTTTCTCGAGCAACCTCAGTTTCCAACAACTCACGCAAACTATTGGGATGTAATTGCATCTAATATGATTTCCAACTTCAATTAACCAATGGACTTTGTTATATGTAACACTACAATTTGTATCAAATTGCATTTGTTAGGTTGGTATCATCCATGTATAATTGCATAGGACTCTTCACAGTATATGTAATATTATTCTTTCTATTTGATTGTCGCACTACACATGTCTTTATGACAAATATTTTGAAATGGAAATTGTGTATATTTTTTACGATATGAGGGATTGGAAATTATATAAGACATAAAATTTGTTGTTTTAACATCATATTTTCCTATTATAGAGTTTCAATTATGATTTTGATGAATGGAATTTAATATTGTTTAGCTCATTGTATGTATTAAATGAGCCTAAAAATGGTTCTTGTTTTTCTTTTCAGAAATAGACCATAGTTACAAAGAAGAATCGACATTAAGGGAAACAAAGAACAAGGTATGTTCTTTTGAAATTGAATTATCCTTTCTTAGCCCCAATTTGGTAATGAAATAAACATAACCTATGAATAATTTGAATAACATAAATTTGAAAAATGGAAAAAATAATAAATGTTGAAAGCTACCAAATGAAAGAGCAATGCATTGTACATGATAACATAGACCATGTATTGAATAGAAATGGTCTTTTCATATTACATGAATTTTCATATACTCCAATTGTAACATCCCCTTCAGCTGGAGACATAAATGTAAGTGAGTACAGTAGTGGTAATTTTTTTTTTAAAGCATCAATTAGGAAAAGTGATATTTAACAATAACATACATCAATATTTACACATTCTATTCTCATCAACATCACTGCATAGAAAGAATCAAATACAACGTCATTGTTACTAGATGATCAATCATATCACATAAATATAGCAAAAATATTTCTACCCCTCTCAACCTACCCTGCAAGGTTAGGACCTCCAAGACACATAATCAACGCTCAAGTCCAGGATTCATCCGATTGATTTTGACCATTTAAGGTCTCAGTACTGGCGACTGTTCTGAGGAACATGAAGGCATCTATCCCCATAATTCTATTCTGAAATTAAAAATAAAATCAACAACAATACTTAAACATCAATTCTTCAATACTCAATAGGTGTAACACACTACTCCTTCCATACATCATGAAATCGTCTTTAACCCATAAGTTATATTTTCTTGTATCTATTTTACATAATAAAGTCATTCTCATTATACATCAACTATCATTATAATCTATAATCTATAATAAAACAACATCGATAAAAGATTTATAATTGTCAAGATATTATTCTTTCACAATTCAACCTTCAACAACTTAGATATTTTAAACACAATGTGAAATTCGAATCATAACACATAATCATTAATATGGTAACAATTATTCTATAAAAATAATAATAATAATAATAAAAACTTGCAAATAAAAATCATTCTAATATTTATGATATTTTTATTAAGTAATCAATATTTAAACTAAAATTCATAATATCAAGTCCAAATCCTATAAAGAATTTCTTAAGATAATAAATTATATTATATTACATAACTCTCTATATATTAACTATATTTATTATACAAGTCTAACTTCTAATTACAAGTTGATATCCAATTCCTATGTCCCAAATTCATAATAATAATTGTACTTCAACTTAAATTTTTCCTCTATTGTATTACTAATAGTTTATTATTAACAAAGGAAAGGATTAAGAAAAGAATATATCCATTCTTTTATTTTCATTACGAGTTTCTCATTTAACACTTTATCGTTCACATCGATTCTTTATTTTATACCTAGATGTCATTCCTAATCACTATAAAAATATAACTAAAGTCATTTTTTAAAAGAACGAAACTAATGTCATTTTATAAAATAACGTCATTTTTTAAAATAACAATTCTTATTAGTCTCTGTCTTCAGCTAGGGACTATAGCTTTCGCTTGGTGGTCAACTATCGTTGATCGCCTATTAAATGATGCATTTTGTTATAATAGTTGGTACATTTTGGATCCTAATTTGTAAGATCACTTAAGTTTAGTTCCAATTTTTTTTTATGACCAAAGAAAATTTCCATTCAAATATTTTATTACTTTTATTTATTTTTAAATATATTTATTTTAGTATTTATTAAAATTTATAAATCTAATTTTTTATTCGTTGAGAGCTTAATGATGTGATGTTATTTCCCTGGTGTATGCTAATATTTTTTTGGAATTGTTAGTATTAAAAAATTAATTAAAAAAAAATTAATTTCTGAATCGTTATTGTCGTGGTGTATGCGAATATTTTTTTGGAATTGTTAGCATTAAAAAATGAATTAAAAAAAACTGATTTCTCAATGGTTGTTTGGCCGGATTTGAAATTGTTGGCTCTAACACTGCCACCAAAACCTTATCTTCCTTACCACTGTCACCTTGCCATATTTTCATCGCATGGCTTGCACTTGGCTCACCACCTTTCCATCTCTTCACCGCCTGGCCACCCCTTAGCTTTGCACCTGGCAGATTACATTCACCATGAGGCTAGGCTATAACAATAGTGATCCATTGATCCCCAAAGATGATGAAAATTGCAAAAAAATAAGAGTTTGAACATTACCTGCTAGAACAATTATGCTTCCAAGCTCTCTCTTGTAGCTAAATTATTTTCTCCTCACTTGGCCATTGTTTCCATCGTTGCATTCCCCATTGTTGATGGATTTTATTGTGGCATCGAAGCCCTGCCCAGAGGTTATGGAAGAGTGGCAGTTGATGTTTTGTATCCAGAACCACATAGTCGTCTTGAAGGCGATGATGGCGTCTTGCCCCACCTTCTCTAGGTTGTTCAACCCATCGAAGCCAATGTTCTGCCCCATCACTCCATAATAGTAATTCTTGCATTCATTAACAATCTAAGAGTTATTCTTAGCCTCTTTCTCCATTACAGTTGAGTTTAGGAGATGTTGTTAGTTGAATGATTAGTTACGTACCAGCTTAACTAGAGAGGCTCGCGCTCATGGTATCTCTTCCCACTTGTACACGCCCACGTGGTGTAACTCTGATCATAATAGATATGTGGAGGATACATATCATTGATGGAGCACAACTCTGACATGACGAAGAAATTACATACCTACATGTTATCAAAGACAACACCATATGCATGCTGAAGGGGGTTGTTTTGGTCATGGAAGTACCCGCAACAATGAGCAGCGGAATGCTCACCATGACAAGAGATTGGTTTTCCTTTCCAAACTGCAACACAACTTTCTCAGCAAACAACAAAAAAAATAAAATTGCAAGTGTTTTCACCTCAACGTAGAACTGCAAAAGAAGAATGCATTTCACACTAGTATAATTTTAATATTATTTGCTCCCTAAGAATTAGAGTAGTGTGATCCTCCTGAATAAATTAATCTTACCTGACCATGGTTATTGATTTTCCTGATGACATCCAGTGAATTCCAAGTCCAACATGATCCATCGATAACAAGTAGAGACCTGCCAAACGGGATAGCTCTACTTGTCGAACGAGATAGATGTGCTCAAAGACAAAGTGAAAATGACACAGCTCATGCATTGTGCTCTCTTACACAATTTTAGAAAGTTCATAGTTCCTTGGATTGCAACACGATTTCAGAACGTTCAGAGTTCCTTGGATTGCAGCATCGACTATCTCATTCTATTCATCCATACATGTATTTAAGTTAGTATGTAACCTGATAACTATATCAAACGAAGAATAAGACATGGTTAAGGAATATTCTTCTATTTTTTTATGGAATCCTGCAAGAAATTTTAATGGAGAAAGAGCCCAACTAGTATGAACCACAGGTTGAAAGAGACAAAAAGAGCTATCCCCTATTTCTCACCAAGTAAACCCATGGGACTTCCTTCATCCAAGACATTGTTTTTCTTCCTGATAAAATCCTCTTCTTATTTTGTCTTCTTTATAGAAACTGCAAACTTATCTCCCACAAATAATCAAAGCTCCCTTCCTCGCACAAATCTTCTCGAAAAATATGAATCCCCTCGTGGGCCACCAATGCATCTACGGACGATGGATGAATGATCAAATCCAGGTAGGTGATAGCATGGGGAATTGTTCTCTGGCTTAGTCACGCTACCTTGTATCAATGAATTAGATAGGTGGACAACTCTGGCCATCCCACATTAAAAGAACAAGCTCTGACCTGCCACAATTAGATTGTTAATATAATTAATGAGCCTGCGGATTTTGGAGGGCATTCCTCTCAAGGCACATTGGGAATATATGTAGAATTGGGAATATATTGTCAAATCATAATTTTGTGCTTTGTATTTACACTTTATTAAGGCAGGGACTAGCCACTACGTGACTATCTCACTTGTTAAAATTGTTATCCTTAAATTTGATTTGGAGAGGAAGTAATTTACCTACTATAAGGTAACCTTGAGGTAAATCAATAGTTATATAGTCGATTGGGAATGCATAAACCGAACAATCCAATAGTTATTATAATGAAAAAAGTTTTATGAATCGGTAGATCTCGATAAATGCTAATATTATTATCACATCCAATTCTTATCAGTCCTTAATTACTAAGGTAAGGATTTAAGTATGTTCAATTCCATAGACAATTGAATTTGCGATACAGTTGCAAGGAATCATAATATGCATTATATGGTAAGGATCCAAGGAGTCTCATCTAAGCAGAATTATAACAAGGGTGAATGGTAAAGTGTCGATAAACTAGATACCTCGAAATCCAACAGTCAATTAATCGAGACCTTAATAATATATCAAATAATAATTCCTACGTTATCGCAGGCTTTGATTAAATCAGGTGCACTCTTATAATCTCAAATTACTACAAAAGAAATAGTTATTATCTAAAGTCGACAACGAGAAGTTTAGTAAGAAACAGATCTAGAATAATGGCGGTTATGGAGAAAAGTAATTGGAATAAACCATGATTATTTATTGTCTTAAAGGTACTCCAGTGTAGGTTAGAATCAAACTGAACTTTTCTATGAGTTGACGGAAGGAAACTACACTAAAACTTTTGTAAGGTGATTTTTTTTATATATATAAGTTCCATTAGAATTTCCAGGAATATTCATTATCAATGCTATTTTATTGACTCCACTATGTGAGAAAAAAGCAAGTGCAAGGATAGGTACACAAGATACTAACCTTTGTTAGCCTCTTTCTCATATACAACCATTAAGTCTTAGTATACCACCTTTGTATATTTCACATGCTAGGATATAGTTGTTATCCTAAGTGTGTTTCTAGATTCCTATATTTCCTCCTCTTACCTTATCTCCTGATGAGGTGTCAATGTGAGAACAATTGAGGTGGTTTCATTATTGTATTATATATTTGCATCATTAAGATGAATACAATGTTTAGAATTCTGGCTTGAGGCCTTTTCCACCTATCTTCTTCTCCTAATATTCTTATGCTCAATTTCTTCAATTGGTATAAGAGCACCTTTGGTCTTAAGGGCCTGATGTTTTAAGGGCTGATGTTTCCATGGTATTTATCCATGGTTGGTGAATAATTCAAGCGCAATGGTAGATGTTGCTCACAACAACAAAATGCACCTGAAGGATGATGATGGATTTGAAATCTATGATGCGATTTGAAATCTACGATTTGGACAACGAGCGACCCAGATTTTCCCAACAATCAAAGTGAGATATGTTAGCACATTTTTTTTTTGCAAATATGTAAATTTACCTTTGCATGTTGTTCCACCTAATGTTGGCAAAGTGCTTTTGAATGTTTGTACATCTCTTCTTTGATTTCAAGATCTATCCAATTTAATCTTGGAATGGTTGTTGAGATTCAACGATCTAAACAAACATGTCCATGCCCAACAATCCATCCCTTGCTATTTTGTTGTTGTTGGAGAGTGTTGTTGGAGAGAACCCTCAATGTCAAAACTCTCTTCACAGACGCCCATGAATTAATCTAGCTTGTCTAATATGAAGGTCCATATCCATGCAGAATTTTCAGATCTAAAAATCGCCTATGAGCTTCGTTTTTGCTCTGCGCCCTCCTCACCCATATGCAATCACATAGGAACACAACAAAAAATAAAATGCACAACGATCCATGAGAAAATGAGAATCGATCTAGCCTGGGCAAAGATTTTAGAGGGATCAAAGGTTTTAAGCAAAGCTATACACCAACATTTAGATCTCCACCTTTTCATGTGTATTGTTGGTTCTAATAAACGAGAGATCAACATCCAGAGATCAGAGTGCCAACCCAAATTTGTTTGCACAGAGTTCTCCAGATCGATAGCACACAAGTTACCCTTCAGGATTCCTTGAAATTTGGCCAAATCCTCTCCATCATAACATGTTCATCTAAAACAACGAGCATGGATATTGCAGACAGATGTTTTAACGGTACATTATATTTTCTGTTTTATTTTATTGCTTTCTACTTCCTGATATTTGAGATCTGTTGCATGGGTGATATGAATAGCAATGTAATTTGCTAGTAATAATGTACTGGGTGGATCCAATCCAAATTAGTTCATTTGTCGATTTTCTTTTATATGCATGAAATCGTGAGAAAGCATATATGCAGTTGCAGTTGTGATGTGTATATCTCTTATATTGTTGCTTCAATTGATCGCTATGGAGGACTGGCAATAGATATCAAGTTTTTAGGCATGCCAACTTGTTGTCATAGTTGGGCAGTTTATCCAGAGAGAAAAAATATAACACAGTGAGTCTACTCAAGAAATCCATTATTAAACTCAACAATTTCAGTTTAGTGCACCCCTGTTCGAGGGATCTCCACCTCAACAACATGTCATCCTCAACACCAAGCCATCCATGATTCGCTCCAAAATTTTCTCATCTTCTCATAAGTCAAAGTATCTTTGTGTGGTAGGTGTCATTGATTTCAAGTATTGAACGACTTATTGGTTGGAAATTAAATTTGTTTCATTCGAAATTATGAAACCATGTCATGCATATAAGACAAATTTTGCACAAAATTTTAGAAATCACTTTTAAGTGACATACTTAGAGTGACTTAAAGTTTATTCTATAAGAGTTGGAACTTTATATATTATATGTTTTAAAATATTAACATAAAGTAGTACTTTATGTAATGTTTTTTTAAGTGAGAGTGATAAGAAGTTTTATGTGATGAAAGAGATAAGATGATTTATGTGGAGTTATTCATGTATTTGAAGATTCATAGTTTAAGAGGGAAGTTTCAACCCAATGAGCCATTGAAATTTTATATTGTTGATGAAGATCAAGACAACTTCAAAATTTATTTGAGCACGATTATTGTAACACTGATACTCATAATAAAATCGAAGTATTTTTCTTTGTGTCCTAGATCTGCTCGAAATTGAATAAGGGGATTTTAGGTACACTTTGTGTTGTGTGCGATGGATTATTCTTAATGTTGCTCTTTTGTGTCTAGTTTTGGCACTTAAAACATAATTGTACAAAGCAGTCATACACACACTAGAGTACAAGGTAACTTAATGCAATTTGAGCACATGTGAGCATTTCCAGTGAAGCACATACATTCAAGCACAATCAAAGCTCTCAATTAAGAAGCAACAAAGATATCAAATTAGCAATCACATCAACAATGGACAAATCAAGCTCATAATCAAGGACTCAAAGCATCATCAAATTTGAAGATCAACTCAACATCGAAATCAACATTTATTGTAAACTTGCAAATAGTATTTTTTGTAAGTAATCAAGATCAACTTTAATTATTTTGTAAGTGTTCAATCAAATCAAGTTTAATTTGTAATTGGGTGCATTCTCGGTTGAGCCCGACACCCAAGATTCATTGTAATTTTGAGTAAAAATTGACAAGGTTGAGTAGTTTAACTCAAATCATTGTAAACATCACAAGTTTGGATGCATTTTTGGTGGTAACCGACATCCTCAACTTCTTGGAAGAAAGTAAGAAAAGTTCAAGTGAGCGAGTACAAGCGAGCCAGAAGATCAAGTGAACGAGAGGTTCAAGCGAGCGTGTTCAAATGGAATGAAGTCGTGAATTACTAGAGTTTTTGAATACTCTAATAAACACCATTGAACATAACATAGTGATATTGAACAAAACAACTCTTCAATCAGTGCTAACTTGTTTGCAAGTGACGCAAGATAAAGTTATACTTCTTCAAGAACAATCCCATCTATTGAATGATGAGTTGATAGAACTCAAAAGTCAACAGCAAGTGAAGTATTTTGAGCTAGTTTTTGTTCAGAACAACCCTCTCTATGATGATAATGATGATCAACAGTCAGTGAAGGAGAACATCAACAATCCAACTTCAGAAGTAACTTCCAATGAATATGAATTGCAAGTAGAATATGCCAAAGCACAAAGTGAACAACAAGTATAAGTGAAAGTAAATGTGAAGCACGTCATCAAGTACAACATGATCTTTCCAAGCCCATCATCAGAACTTGGGAAGAATTACACTTCAATAGGAATCGAGATGGCTTAGGATATGAAAATTAAAACAATTTTCATATTCCAAATTACTGCAAACCAATTTTGTTTGTGAGTGTTGGATTCCTTCAAGAAAATTCAACTTCAAATATCGAAGATCAATATGTTAAGTGCCAACATTGAAATCGAATTGGTCACAAGGAGAATCAGTGTTTTGATCTCCATCCTTGCCAACATTGTGGCAAGAATAACCATTCTTCAAACAGATGTTCAACACTGAAGAAACCTGCAAGATTGAAGATTCACTATGAGTGGATTGATCCTTGGAAATGGTTATCAACAACCAAGTGATTATATAAGTCTTACCGAAGAATGAAATCTCGATTAAAGACGTGTCTTGCAACAGATAGTGAAATATGTATATAACTCCAAAGTGGTCCCCTTATGTCATAGCTTTCGAGCATGGCCCTCACGGGATGAGATAACATGTGGTTTTTTCTGCATGCCCACTTTTGTGTTGTACTCAAATGGAACAAGTATGGTACTCTCTTGAGCATAGAAGGAGGGAGTACAATGATGAAAATCTCATGCACCTTAAGGGGGGGAGTTCAAAATTCCAGTGACGATGGTTCATGATCTCCTTTCAACTGAAAAAGGGGGGAATTTATGATGGAATTGCAGATGATTTTCAGATAGAAAGTTTCAACAACAACAAACATCAAATATTCCAGATCGACGTCGAATTTTCCAAATGGGAAATTGCAGTCTGTAGATGGAAGAATTTGGAATAATGATGGTTCTATATTGAATCATACACATGGATGTTGATTTTGAGAGCAATGATGTGGACATTTGGTTCACCTAAATGCTCATTAGACCCAACAAAGGACAGATGGATCCTTCTTCATTGCAGCTTGGCATTGATTGAGTTGTCAGGCATTTTCAGGGATATGGAATACTTGCAGTTGATTCACTTATCTTTGTTCTCTGTCATATATTTGAGTTCACATAAGTGAATAAATTGTTGGCATTTTGGATCACATGTTTACATAGTGGGATTTTCCAGATTTCTTAACATCCATATTTGGCAGTTTTCCAGGCAGGTCTTCATTGTGGCTCAGCTCAGGAGTTTCAGCATGAAGACATGGAGATATACCAAATTGTGCACCTGCTTTGTTGGTATTGTTGTGTGGACTTATGATTGAGGGGGGTAATGTTATCCTCTTTCTCATATACAATCTTTAAGTCTTAGTATACCACCTTTGTATATTTCACATGCTAGGATATAGTTGTTATCATAAGTGTGTTTCTAGATTCCTATATTTCCTCCTCTTACATTATGATGAGGTGTCGATGTGAGAAAAATTGACGTGGTTTTATTATTGTATTATATATCTGTATCATTAAGATGAATACAATGTTGAGAATTATGGCTTGAGGCCTTTTCCGCCTATCTTCTTGTCCTAATATTCTTATGCTCAATTTCTTCAACCTTGATATTGACGGATAGAAAGATTTCCAATAATTTGTCAACAAATTTCGACAAGGAATCTCAATTTACATAAAAGTGTTCCCTTACAAATAATTTCGAGTAATCATCGCAGAGAGACCCTTCCCCTAGATATGGTGTTGCCTTCCGGGATGCGGTGTTTTAAATTGAAATGAAGTCTAAATCTCTAGTAGAGGTAGACCGATACTCAAAGACAAAAAATTGTCAATAATTAATCATTACACTACCCTATTGTAGGCATTTTCATGATGCAAAGTACTTGGTAATATTACGGTCCTCGTTAGCAGTGAACTAATAAAATCTGAATGTAATAAGGAGCGATATTTTTTTTCTCGCATATAATCATTTAAATACAATTGAAATATTTTTATATGTCAAAAACCTAAACACCATAGACCCCAACGAGTCGATCGGATATTGTTATACCTTTTTGTAAATGAATAACTAAATTTCACTAATTAAAACGAAAATGAAACCTATGCAGTCTTCCCACTTATTCCTTCCACACTAGATTTTAAAACAAAATAAAAATGTATTCTACCTCTAATATAATATGCATCATACACTCGGACAATGAAATAGCTTTTAATTCTTAATCGATTTTAAATTAACAATTTCCTCAACTTATTGCATACAAATTTTAAATTGAATACACTGCTAGCTGAATAGTATCGTTCAATACCGTGAACATGATGAGTAAAGTATAACATTTCAAGAAATACATTTAAATAAATTCAATGACCTACACTCATTACCAGTGAAATATCATTATCACTTAAATATCAATAAAATCACTTAATGACAATAGTAAATCGATAAATCAAATACCGTAACCAAAAATGCTACAGTTGATGCTTGAGGTTGATTTTCAATCCAGAATTTGGTCGCTATCCTCTCCATTACTTTTCACTCCCAAGACATCATTGGTACCTCCCAGCCAACTCAATGGGTACTCTTCTTCCCCCTTATCCCCCTGAGTTGCAAAAGGGCCAAGCAAAAAAACCAGAAAGTAGCTTCAAGATTGCCTTGCAAGGAAGAGATTATACTCTTTCCACAAGCTTGGTATCCCAACTCTCACAATTAAAACACAGTCAATCCAAATTTCGACAACATAACAATCCATTTCCCTCTACACCATTTGTTTTATAGATTCCCCCCCCTGACACATGTCCTCATGCACAAATAATTAACATTTTAAATTAATTTAATTATGATTATCCATCCAAACACTTGTCACACTCTCCCCAAGTTGCATAAGTAATTACCATTTTTATTTTATTTAAAAAGCTAATTTCCCTCACATTCCTCAATGTGTTCCTATTTTCTCTCTTTGTTGTTCCTTAGTTCCTCAATTTCTCATTTAATGAGTGTCTCCTAACTAGATCTTAGTTAAAGTTTGATTAGGAGTCTTCTTCTAGTTAGACTTAGTGATAGTTTGACTCAAGATACTATTCTATGTGTACACATATTCTCTCATATTATTATTTCTTTCTATTTTAAAATCAATTTTATTAATTTCATGCACACATGTGCATTTTATCCAACCTCTAGACTTTTATTCACCTTTTTCCTAGAGTTTTATTTTATCTCAATATTTTGAATTATTTAATATTTCTTTTACTATTCCCTTAATTAAGCTTAGACTTACACTTAGTCTTAGACTTAGGTTTAGACTCTTGTTAGGCTTCTAGGTTTATAATTTACTGATTAAATAATTATTTTATTCTAACAAGGTCTAACTTTTCAATGTTTTATAGTCCACCTATATTTATTAACTCATGTTTTAATTATGCGACATGCCCTTCAAGACGCATCTTCGTGCTCCAAGGATGCCACTCACCTTTGACTAGTTTTGGAAGTTTTTTCGATCCTTGGAGTCAACACTCTATTCGGTTGACCTTGTGAGAGACTAAGGGCTTCTAAGGATTTTGTCTTATTGTGTGCCCTTTAGAATTCTTCATGGGCAATTGTCTCGATCCACTCTCACGACATTGTGGAACTCTCAAACTAGGTAATCATTAACCTACATTTCATTTCACGGTGGGAGTGCTAGTAAGATGTGACAGGGACGCTTCCTCACATCTCCCTCAAATGTTTGGTTTCTGTGCATGACCCCTTTATTCCTTATGTGAGTCAGATTAGCAAGCATCACCAAACCCGCATCCACTGACAAAAACCAGTGTCAATAATCCATATACATAAACCATAATGTAATCAATCATATGTTGCATGTGCGTAAAATTAAATACTCAAACAAATACAATCCACTCCCTAACTCAATCCAGAGTCCAAGGAAGTCCATTGATGTCATCATCATCCATAATCAGTCATGTGTCCTGAACACTCGGGAGAACTCATCAATAATATCCGCCAATACATTTACATCAAAATAAACATAAGTCATAATACATCACCATCATCATATATAACTCATAATCGAAATGAAATCATAATGTACCATAATCGGATCACTTGCATGCAAGTGTCCTCAAAGAATGAGTCAATATAAGTGTGCTCAGTAGAACAAGATGTTACACCAATACACTACTTGTTTTATGCATTTCAAGTTCTATTGCACTTTTTTTACTCATCCATTGAATTGAAAAATGGAATGATAGAACATTTCTTATTTTTTCTAAACAATGGCGATGTAGAGGCATTGTAGTCATATCAATATGAAATTGAATGTAATTTCTTGTACCAATTTCACAGAATTCTTGATGTGGACACATATCTTTCCAAAATGTGATTGTCTACATCTACAAATTTGACTAAAACTGAGACAGCACTATAGGAAGATACATTTTACATACGGTGTCTAGCCAGGTGGTTAAATATATCAATTAGAATTTGGTCTCTAAAAAAGAAAACAAGATATTTTCTATTTAATAGATATGCACATACAAATCCATATTGCATCTCGTTTCATGATGCAAATCTTGTTAGTGGTCATTACGAACCATTAATTTTACAAAAAAATATCTAGATGCAATTTCAAAGCATCTAATATTTACTTATCACTAATGTGAAAATATCTTGAATACTATTGGAAACATATTATGCATGATATGCATTCCCATGGATTGAAGAGAGCAACAACTAGTACATGTAATTGTAGAGATAGTCTTTTTAGTACAATTTTCTATTTAATAGCAACATAGTTTGATGCAGATTCTTTAAGAATTTATACTGTGCAATTTTTCTGCAATGAAATTATGAGTGATCACAAAAAATCATTCCATTTCTTGCAACAACACCTAATTGTTTATACAATACAGAATATGCCAGTGACTAGGGGTTGGAAAGGATATCTCATAAATATGGAAATTCCCTATGAAAAAGGGAAGATGGAAAGTTGGTGATTTTGTTTGTAATGGATATCAATCATATTCAAATTAAATATCCAAGTATGGTCCTCCCCTAGTAATACCAAATTGTCAACTTCTATTTTTCCAATTCAAATTTTGATAAAACATTTGATGTGATGTCATTTGAAACAAATGCATCACATGTACACTATGAACAATTACTAAAAGAACAGTATAATCACACATGCATTGCAAATTGTGATTATCTTCCATAAGGCCAAACAAAAAACATATGATTGATTATCATATGGTTAACGAAATTCCAAATGCAAAGAGTAGAAGCAATGGCATATTACAACGTGAAAATGTAATAGAATAACATCAACATATACATCATATCAATTATAAGAAGACATTGACATTGAGAAGTAGTGATTATACATTTGAGATGGCTTGTCGTCAAGCAAAAACAAGCCCAATTAAAAAGAGTAATCTCACTTATCACAAATTAAAAATAGTGGTATGAGCAAAAAAATAAATGAATTAACATATTCTCTATTGAACATCGAATAGATAGACATGCAGATGCACATTGCACATATTCTTTTAAGGAAAAAAACAATTCTAGACAAGGTACAAAAATGGCATATCATAGATTGAAACAGACATTGCATAGAAATGGAAATGAAAAAAAGAGTCAACTACTAAATATGTCCTTGTAAAAAATAAATATGAAAATAAAATCTATATGGAACAAATTCAGGACAGACCTAGGAACAAATGTGAAATTTGTGAAGAATTACATTTTGCAAAGAACATTAGGTCTCTTACCCATGACTTGGAAAAATGATATCTAAGTTTGACATCAAATCAAAGAACGTTTTCTACTAAAATGATATGTGTTACTTGCAAAAGAACACTTCAAAATGGGAAATTGTCAAAGTTTGCAACACCTAACCAAATAAGACATAGCATGCCATTAGCAGTTACAAGCACACTTTTAGAACTTGAAGAGATACATGTATCATTGAGAATTTCATTTTCACAAATTAGACAATGGGGTTATAAATTATCCCAAATGGGTTTGATTGGATTGATTATCAAAGTGCCTGTTCATATGGATATTGTGCAAAACGAATTTCCACATTTCATGAATGAAACAAAAACAATTGTACTTGCATTAAAAAGGTGATTTCAATACAATAATGCATATTATGTGTACACATTGTCATGAAAGAATTGAAAGAACTGTTTTCCAGAACTTTATATAGGGATGGTATGTTTTTTATAAATAAGAACTAGAAGCATGTTCTGAAACAAGACAATGATAAATCCTTGCAAAATGTAAATACTTATTGTGAAAGTGTTACAAATAGTGAATATGAAATTGAAAGACCTACATAAATGCTAATACATGGATTCATATAATTATAATGCATACATGATTTGCAAGACAAGATCATTGAACTTGCACCAGATGAAGGGTGATGTCCACTTGGGATTTTCAAGGATAGATATGCATAAAAAATGAACTTTCTAACACTATTCTATAGGCATTCACATGATGATGAAATTACAAAGAGATTTAGCTACCAAAAAATAATACAATGGGAATTTCTACATGCAAGTGGTTATTTCTCATATCTCATGAAAAATGTGTTTCTTAAAACAATGTGAATAATATTTAACAAAGTGTTCTCTTGCATATAGATACGAATAATAAACAGAGGATTAAGAGGACAAAATAGATTAGCAAGAGATATTAAGTAAAAATTAAAATTAGAAAAATTAATGAAGTATGATATTTGATACATATAATCTTTCAAGAACATTCCTATTTCTCCTGATTACCTGCAACAAATGAAGACAAATATATTTACAATGATATGACAGTTGGGGCCTCTAACTTTTTTCATGAAATTGACAAGTGAAAATCATTGATGGAATCCATTAGTGACAACATTAACCGAATTGTATAGGAATAGAGAAAAGGGAAATAACATTGAAACATTATAATATGATGAAATTTATTACCTCATAAGAAAATACCCAGTCACATATAGTCATTACTATAGACATAGAATCAATATTCTAAAGAAATTGATATGTCATGAAGAAACACTCTTTGGAAAGTATCAAACTATTACTTTGTAATAAAGTTCCAAAATAGGGGAAGTGAACATGAACATGGGTTGTTATGGATAGAATATGCTCCAATTTATGGAAGGAATAGCAACTCAGAAAGTGAAAATATTTTATAAAAATACATAACTTGTAACACATATCATTTGAATCCATACCTTAATAAAATACATAGGAATTTCCATAAAATAAGTTGTAAGGAGCAGAAGAATTCACATTGTAGATATAATTTTCCCATGTTTCAAATTAAAAAGGGAAAGAGTCCTTGAACCAATTAATTTAGTCGACAAAGAACTCAATGAGAGATCAAAGTGTTTGTTAACATTCCTAGAGAAAATAAATTATGATGACTTAACAAGTTGTGAAGACTTCTTGATAGAAAAGGAACTGACGAAATATTATTACATTTGATTATTACAATGTACAATAAAGCAACAAACAATTTTCCTAAAACAAAAAATTTCACATATTTGGAACAATAGTTTTCCAAAGGAGATCCAAAATTTATGAGATGCGAATACATATGCATAGTATGTGCTCAACGCTTATGGTGAAACATCGTATTGCAGTTCATACATGACCAAAGTTGACAAATCTATGACAAACACATTTCAAAGAATACACAAATAACATGAAAAAAATAACGTTGATGCTATGGAAATGATACATACTCTTGGAAACATATTACTTAATCTTCAAAAAAATGTCGACTCAACAAGTAGTTCATATAACACTTTATCTACCACTTAATTTTAGTTCAAGAGAGTGTATCTTTATAAACACATCTCTAGTTGATGAATGAACATTTATCCTTAAGCCTCCATTATTGTTAAAACAAGAACCTAAAAATTCAAAAGATGTTATGTGCCATTCTATTATTGATTACTACATCAAACGTTCACATGTTATTAAGAATATCTACCTTGGATAATTTGTATCCAAGTATAAGAAACATCACACACACATCAAAAAGTAAAAAACCAAATGTAATATGATTTTTTAAATACAAGAAACACATTGAAATTGAAATTTTTTGTAAAGAGAAACTATTGCTATATATTCCATTTGAAGAAAATGAGAATACATTAAAACATAACTTTCCAACATGACAAGTTGCATATAGTTTCTATGAAAGTAAAATACAAACCAATGAAGCTAAATTTACATACAATATATATTCAACAAGGGGTGACCTAGAAAATGCAATTGAACAACTAGATAATATCCCTATGGATATTTATTATTTAATGAAAAAAGAAGAAAAAACTAGAATTCATTATGAAGGATATGATTTGGAAACAGACTTACCATGTCGGCAAGAATCCAATATGAAAAAAATTATTAACCTTGGATTTCAAGTCAAAACCACCCATTTTTCCTAGAAAATGAATAGTATTACAGAATTAGAAGAATGATAAATAGAGAACTACAAGAAAGTGTGAAATGCATTGCATTCAAAAAACACATCGACATGCACATGTCATTGTACTTGTTCCTTATAGGTAGATAAAGAAGAGGAAAAACATTTACAATGAAGGTGTTGTTCAAAATGCTTATCCAAATCTATGATGCATACAATACAAATGACCCTACAAAACCTAAGGGATTGATATTGGCATACATAGGTAAGGCTTCATGTAATGCAGGTGGAACAACAATCCACTCTACATTGCTAATGCCTTTCAACAAGTCCCAATTTATTCCACTTAGCAAAGAAATGTTAGACACCTTACCAAATATTCATCAAGAACTGCAACTTATTTTCATAAATGACGCTTCTTTGATTGGAAGTTGATTCTTATATTCCATTGACAATCAACTAAGAAACATAAAACATGTACAAACCAATTACATTGGAAACATTGATATGATATTTTGTGGTGATCTTTATCAAGCACAACCCATAAAAGATTCTCTGATTTTTTAGCAACCTACAATGAACATGAAAACAATAACACATGAATTTTGGAGAGATACTATTAAATGCTATGAATTTCTTACTACAATGCGCCAAAAAGATGAAAATTTTATTGCAATTTTGAACAAGATGCACTCAAACATCCAAACAAGTAATGATTGGGAATATCTGAATTGTACCTAAGGACCCAACATGTCCTTATCTATTTTACAAAAATGAAGATGTTGCAAGACATAACAAGTATATGTTATCTCTCAAACCTGGAAATGAAATTTCAATCAATGCAATTGATGAGGAGGAAGAGAACCATGGCAATGTTCTATACCAGAAATATACAACTACTTTTCCCTCAAAACTTTGTCAATTTTCACATACAACTCTATATGACTAATTTCAGATATGAAAATTGCTTCCTAGTTATCTAACAATGAAACCCTAAATGTTATCACTAAACAACTTTACACTTAAATTATTGACTGAAAACATATGCAGCAGAAACAAAACGACCAGAGATGAATCATCAATATACATGAGACACAATTTCAGTTTTGTAGTCTTGTTAACATCATAAATCCTGAGGGAAAAACCATCCCTCCCAGCCAATATAATATCACCAAAATCTAAGGACAAACTTGTCCTCCAAACTCACCAAAAATGAGAACAACCTTATTCTCTAATAACCATACAAATAAAATAAAAAAACCTCAGCAATATCCCTGTGAATCTCCTCTGCACACAAATTTGTTGTAGACCACCTATACAGCTTGATGACGTCACCTGTCATCCTGTATGGATCTGAGATACTTGCCCAAAAACTTAGATATGTGATTCACCTTACTGGAAATCCGCGTACATACATTGTTTTATCTCCTACAAACCATGTATACCCTATACGTGATTTGTCCTTCTGCAACCCGTGTATATACATGCTTCTCTCTTCTTCAAACCATGTATAGTACAAAAACATTTCTCCACACATGTGACCTTCTTCTCTTCTCTCTTCAGGGACAAATTCACCACCTTTCATACTTTTCCTTTGTTGAGATCACCAATCCTTCTAGCACAAGTGGAGACTCACTTATGCTAGCTCCATCATGTCTCCACACACTCTACATGATTGTATAATGTCGTAATGACCTATCTCCTTTATAGATAAGTCTTAGGGATCAACATAGAATCCCCTCCATAAGTCAACATCAAATTAGGATTTCCTTGTGGGTTTGAAGCCCCAACACAAACCCACAAATCCCATCATCAAACCCATGAATCCCACACTCAAATCCAACAGGGTTGTCACCAAACTAAAAGTGTTATGTGTTTCCCACGACGATTCCCACATGCCAAAAACCTAGGGTCATGTGAGAATAACTGCCCAAAGCTACAAAAATCAACACTCCCTCTTAGAGAGGAAGGTATTCTCACCACACTCCACAAGTGTGAATGCCTCCAAAAGCTACAATAACCAACACTCCCTCTTAGTGAGGGAGGTATCCCATCCACCATCATCACCTGGAAGTATATTTATCTCCCATCCTGGATATTCTACCACAACTTCTCTCCAATCTACCTAATTCTCTCTTCTCTATGTTACTAAAGCAAATCCTACTCTCTAGTCCTCCTGACTGGATACATCCTTGGTCATTGAAGAAAATCATTTTTTCTGACATGATTCCATCCTGGAAGACGTCCTTCTCCTAGAATCCTCGTGCCTATGAACCTCCTATATGGCCTCCTCAAACCATGACACTTATCCATTAGTTCTTGGAATATTCCTCTCTCCCATATGGATCTAAAGTTTGGCTCCCACTGAGCGATTGACTCTCCCTCTGAGCCTCTTGAATCCTTATGACGTCAAACTCCCTATGAGTCTCTTGACTCCCTCTAAAGTCATACTCCCTCTGAATATACAAAACCTTTAGAGATACCTTCCCCCTATCCATTGTCCTATTTATAGTCATGGGAGGTTGGTCCTCCCCAATAGATCTTGAGGGATGACTCCCTCTTAACTCTGTCTCCATCTGAGCCTGTATCACTAGTGGAGCTAAATGATTCACCGTTGTACCTATGCTACTAGTGGGGCCACCTACCTCACCACTAGTGGAGCTACCAACTCCTCCTCATATGTCTCTATAATCCTACTTCTCACAACACGCATAGGATGGCCCTCTCTAACTCCAATAACCACTATTTATATGAAGCTAAATCCTCTAGGAATAAACAACACATGTCTAACTCAAGATAATATGTGGTACCCCTTTCTCTAAATATTTGAGACTAAGATAACACTCCTCCTAATTTATGTTACCCATAACACATTTGACACCCTCAACACCTCTCCTAAATCCAATTGGAACAATATTGTACCAAGTCCTCATACTGCATGCTTGACTCTCGTGCCAAGCTCCACACACAAGTATGAGAAATTCTTTGTGAAAGTGTCAAACAACTCTTGAGCACCTGTCATATGGAAAAATGATCCATTATCCACCAACCAAGTCCCCCTACTGGAAACTATACATGAAAGGGCGGAGGCCAACGATATCTCCCTTTGAAACATGCTTGCAACCTCATCAACCTCTATTGATGATTCTTGCTTCCTTCTTCCCCTTCCCCTATGGCGTGGACACTATGAAGAAAAATGACCATAGTCATGACACTCAAACCATTTTTATCCTCTATGGACACCAATCGAGTCTCCTCCTGAACAAAATCAATCCATATCCTCTCGAACCCTGGAAACATCTCTCGTGCAAAATTCCCCTACACAAAAGGTTCTCAAAACCTGGGAAGACCAACTCAACATCTAATAACACATGCCCATCCCATAACAACACTTCATAGTCCTACTGATCAATCCATGAGGTTGAGAACACACTCCTAGCACCATAACACATTTTCACTTGCAACACACCCCCTGACTCGATCCATAATACCACTGCTCCAGATCCCTATACTACATGCATGATCTTCCTACCAAGCTCCTTGTACATACCTGATTCAGAGAATACAAAACTCATAAACAAATCCTATGTCTATGTCATGTGTCAGTGGATCTCATTGTACAAGAACCATGCAATCCTCCAAGGTAAGCATCTTGCTTCCCCAAATAATGACCATCCAATGAAATTCTACCCAAGTTTATCATCCAAGTAACCAAAATATCTCTGTGTCTTCACATGCTACCATTGATAATGTGTCCTCGTCTGAACAATCCCAAGTTGGGGTTGGACACTCAATATACTCCACTCTAGACCTCTGCAACTCATCTCTACAATGCCCTCATCATCATGGGTCAAATACCTCGTACCTCATCATACCTCGACAATGTGCAACTCTATGACCCAATGAAGAATCTACCTCATCAACCTATGATACACATGAAACTATATTTTCCATGTCAAAGAATATAAGATGCACCCATCACAACTCACTATGACAAGCCACTGGAAGTCCATTCACACGGTTGGAAATCTTCCACACAACATACTATTTTGATCTGGGTTCTCCACCAATCCACCAGAACTCCCAACCTTCCACACCACCGAGGTTCAATAGTCCAAAAATCCTCATCTGGATGGTCTGCTCCATGTCTCAAACTAGAGACCATCTAACCTATTGCCACCTGCAAATGTCATTGTAGCTCCCTCTTAGAGCTAACTCCTTATCTCCCTCATATTTTTCACCCATGACTTGCCCGGAACAAGAACAACACTCCTCCAGTGTTGTATCCAAAAATGTGTCTCAAGATGATCCCCTTATCTTCATATCCCAAGCTCTAATCCCATGTCAATTTTCACATGTAACTCTATGTGACTAATTCCAGATTTGAAAATTGCTTCCTAGTGATCTAGTAGTAAAACCCTAACTATTATCACATAACAACTTTACACTAAAATTATTGATTGAAAACATATGCAGTGGAAACACAAAGATCATAGATGAATCGTCAATATACATGAGACACAATTTCAATTCTATAATATTGTTAAAATCAGAAATCCTGAGGGAAAAACCAACCCTCCCAGACAATACAATATCACCAAAATATGAGGACAACCTTGTCCTCCAAAGTAACCAGAATTGAGAACAACCTTGTTCAACAATAACCATACAAATAAAAAAACCAAACCTCAACAATATCCCTGGAAATATCGTCTACACGTGAATCTGTTGTATACTATCTATATGTCCTGTTGATGCCATCTATCATCTTGTACGGATCTGTACCTTCCTAGAAACTCATATATGCAATTCACCTTACTGGAAATCCATGTACACACATTGTTTTCTCTCCTGCAAAACTTGTATACCCAATATGTGATTCATCCTTCTGCAACCTATGTATATTTTCACTTCACCCTCCTGTAAACTGTATATAGTATGAAAAAATATATTCACACGTGCAACCTTCTTCGCTTCTCTCTTCAGGGCTAGATTCACCACCTTGCATACTTTCCCTTTGTTGAGATCACCAATCCTCATAACACAAGTGCATACTCACTTATGCTATCTCCATCATGTCTCCACACACTCTACATAACTGCAAATGGCATCCATGTGATTCATATATGATAATATAAAAAGGACTAAGAATTAAAGAAATACATGTGCAAGTGTTACTCATTCATCACAAAAATAAAATATAACAAAACTTCCATATCTTTATTATTTAATGTATTCCATCAAATCAGAGACATACAATGTGCTAAATCACTGAGTTTCACAACATAATACTTCATCTCATTACTATAAAAACAGTGGGAATACAACAGAATGTGCCTTGTGCTAAATGTTAAGACTCAAAAAAATACAAGACATGGGAGACTTCTCCATACAACATGGGATTGTTATAGACTAACTCAGAGCTCTGGTACTGATGTTTTTTTTGAATTGACCAGCCCCTTTTTTGAGTTGAGAGATCTCTTTTATATATTCTTTTGTTGAAGAGCATTGTACTTCACTATTCTTCTCCACTCGCTTATCTTATCTAATGGCCTCACACACTTCTTATACCTTCCAGGGTTGCACGTAGGTTCTCTGCATTAGGGAAAATCTTAACTTCCCTGGCCAAATCATCTTTTGGTCACCCCACATGTTCATATATTGTTGGAAATAATCATTCTGAGAGATATATCAGTGATTCCTTTCTTTATTCCATCGGGCTTCTTCTTGATTTCCATCTCTACTGACAAAACTCGGACCGACGCACCCAACTGAAAAAACTTGGACTGGTGTGCATTTGACTGCCTTTAGATTTGGTGTGTTTCTTAATAAAATTTGGTCATATGCACACACTATGGCATTCTTCCGTGCATCTACTTAGGTTCTTGCAAAACTACTGGATGAGCATGCACAACTTTTTTTTCACGCTCACAAAAATGGACCCAAAACTTTGGGTGCCAGCAGACCATTGTCCGAGATACGATGAAATATACATAATTTGAACACTGGAGATTTTTCCCTTGAGGACGAGAACTTGGGAGTTTATCATAATATTCTAAATATATTCATTCAACTAATGGCCACTCATTCAATGTTGTTCCCTTACAACGATGAAGAAACCTGGTGCCCCAAACATCTTGAACATATTGCTGCTACCATTGTGAATATAGGAAACTCTCTGATAGCATCTCTAAGACCAGAAGACATCAGGCTCCAATACCACCTCCCATAACTTGAAATCTCCCTTAATGAGCCCTTTTTAAGAAAATTTGAAAAATAAAACACATATTTTGAAAAACTGATGGAATATTGGTGGTGTGATGAGGAAGAAAGTTCAATATAGGACAATGATTAAACCTGACTCAAGAATTCAAAAGGTCATACATGATGCTAATTACTACGTTGTGCATAATTTATGCGAAGGGAAAAAGCACTCATTTTCATATGGAGTGGCTCCCAATGGAATACATTGTAGTAGAGACAAGACATATTTTCAATTGGGTAGAAATTTTGGCCTTCAATATTTTCCAAAAATCCCAAGAAGCACCAGGTATGAAAAATCCCAGCTTCTATATGTCTCAATACCTTGTAGATGATATATGTTCTGCAATAGAATTCCCTTATTTTGAATGGAACTGGGAATCAATTCATCCACCTATCCATTTCTACTCTTATGAATTGTAGGATATAAATTATTAAAAATACTTGTGTTATTATAATTGTTCATAAGGAAAGCAAATGAACAATTATGAAGAATAGTCCATCAACTTTGAATGTAAGGATAGTTGAAATTTCCCCTCAGGACTGTGTTGAAATG
>ML785205.1:173243-189411 GCA_009831015.1 Picea engelmannii | reverse complement strand
TGTGTTTTATTCTTAGGATAGCATTCAAATAAAGACTAGACGCTTGCCTGCACATACTATGTATCAGCTCGAAGTTTACCAACCCTGGTTTGACAATTTAGTGATTCAGGACACTTAAAAGCTTCAATTTAGCAGCCTGACACTCATGTTTGTAAATGGTGCTCCATTTGTCATTTTCTTCCTTTTTATTGTATCCAAGACTAGTTTTGTCATCAACCAATCTTTAACTATTCCAAATATTATCTAGGATAGTTGAGCTATTTTGCAAATTGACAATTTTATTTGTCTTTTCAATCATCTTTTTGAGATTGACTATTTATGATTTCAACATGTGACATGTCTCTTCCTTTTTAGTTAACTGAATCTTTAGGGCTTCTTCCACTTTCTTAGCATGTTCAAGTTGATTCTTTAGATTGGTGACTATTTATTCTGTGTCATCCAAGATTTATTTTCATTTAATAGTTTTATCATATGTCTTCAACTCTTCCATATCTTTTGTTAGATCAAAAATTTTAGTTTTCAATATTTTGATTTCTTCCTTGTTTCTAGTTGAATCCTTTTAAGGTTGATGGCCTCCAATTCCAACATGTCGCATGATTTTTTTTTTTTAGTGAATTGGATCTTTTGGGATTCTTCATTTTTCTTAGTTTCTTCAATTTAAGTCACCAGATATGCATTAATACTATCATTTATCCTTTTTAAGTTGATGATTTCCAATTCTAACGCGTGGAAATAATTTTCTTTCCTAGTTAACTGGATCTTCGGGTCTTCTTCACTTTCTTTAGTTTCCTCAAGTTGAGTCTTTATACTTTTAACTAATTCTTCTGTTTCTTTTAGTACTTCTTTGATTTTGTTATCATGTTTTTTCAATTCTTCTATTTCCTTTATCATATGATCAACTTCAATTTTCAATCTTTTGATCTCTTTTTCTTTGTGTTCTAGCTGAACTCTCTGTTCAAACTCTTGATGGATAGATTGATCTAACTGTTGAAGTAGAAACATATATTTATGTTGAAGTTTATCCAACTCTTCTAAAGTGCACAAAGTTTTTTACTCAAGATTGTCAATAGCCTGTGTATGAACTTTAATATGTATACCATTTTCTAGTTCCATACGAATCTCTTCTATTGCAATTGTAACATCAGTCTTAAGATTATGTAATTTTTCTTTAGTGATTACTGAGGTATGCCTCAATTCCTTGATGAGGTTGTATTCTTCATTATTGACTGAGGTTTCCATCAAATCCTTCATTTCATTCTGATTAGAAATCTCTTTCTCTATATTATGTTCTTCAATATGATTGGAATTCTCTTTTTCTTTATCTTGTTCCTTATCTTGATAAGAATTATCTTCTTCTGAATTTCGTTCTTTATTCTGACATAAATCGTCTTTATCTAAGTCTTGTTACTTACTTTGATAGGATTTCTCTTTTTCTTGTGCTTTATTTTGATAACAATTTTCTAGCTGGAGCCATAATTCTTTGGTAGATTTGTAGTGCCTCATATTTTCTTTGAATTGATCTGAAAATCCACCTTGGATTGCTTTTAAGGCTAATGAATTGTTTCTCCTTTCTTATTTTGCATTTTTGGTTTTGTTCTTTGAAGTAGTTAAGTGTCAGGGATTACTTACTACCGAATCCCAACTCTAGATCCTCTTGACTTCATATATCTTTTCATATTTTCCCTCCATGATGAATAATATGTTCCATCAAATAAGGGAGCTTCATTTGTGGAGATATCCATTTTTCCACCCATTTCTTTAGAATCTACCTTCCATTATTTAAACTGTGTTGAAGGCACCCTCTCTGATACCAATTGTTGAAATGTACATTTGACACTAAGAGGGGGTAGAATCAGTGTCACAAAACTTTGGACAATTTTCCACTTTTCATAAATTAATTGAACAACATATATTTATTTCAATTTCTCAACCAATATTTAAAAGAATAAACTTTTATTTATTTATTTAACTTGCATGAATACATAAGATCAATCTTCATCTTCAAACAATTATGAGAGACCCAACTCTCTGTTACAAGACCCGGCTTGTAGTTCTCATATCCAACTAAGAAATGATGAATTCAACCCTCATAACAAGTCTCAGCGTGTTGATCTCAGATCCAACTGTGATGTGAGGAATCCAATCCTCATACAAGACCCACCATGAAAACAGGCACCAACCTGATAGAATGAGCCTTCATTCAATCCATTATATATAAATATATATACTTCAACAAATTCAAATACCTCTTTGTTCACCATACTTATTTGTTTATATAGTCTTCCAACTTGTGTGAATTTGAAACATTGTGTCTTTTGATATTGAACCATTGTACCTTTTTATTTAAATGATAATATTAAACTTTAAATAAGATCATTTTTCCTTTTTATTCTTTATTCATAATGATAATGATTTAACTCTCTTTTAACCATGATTGTGTATCGGTTCATTTTTCCTCATGAGTTGATCACAGATATGGATCGACTCATTATATCGTTCCCATGCTTCTGTTGCGTCCTTAGTTCGCCAATAGATCATATTCAAGCTTTTACCGATTCTATGTATTGTTATGGTGTTAATTCTCTGTCGAATTACTCTACCAACCTTGATTTGTTTACATAAATGAAATTTGTATGAGGTGCTTCTTTCAACCCAGTGTTCAAATGACCATGAGATCAAAACCATGGGCCTATCCATTTAAGCATTTGCTCCTAGCACTTTCTTATTCCGCCCCTATTCTTCTATGTGGGACCATATTCAATCATTCAAAGGATTATTACTTCTATCCCCTTTAGCTTCTTTACCTTATCACATGACCGGTACTAGAACCAAGTTCTTCGGTACTTCGTTTCTTTGGTAGTTTGTTCTTTTTATAAAATTCCAATTCTCCTAGACTAAATTCCACCAAAGTGTGTATGCTCTATTAATCTCAAGTTGACATGTGTCCATGAACTTCAACGGTCCAGATCTTATTTCAGAGCTTCGATGCTCTAAGAATCCGGGTCACTAGAACTCTAAAGTAGTTCAATTCCTCTGGAGTGATAACCTATTGAATAATTCATAAAGCGATGACGACTACTTGTTGTTGGTTAACACCTCTTCTTACGCTATCCTTTCATTATGGTTGATCCAGAGTTGAGAACGCTCCCGAATTAGATCAACAACTAACATTACTTTTTTATTTACGCTTACTCTATCTTTCCATTGTACTTGATCAACGGTCGAGAATGCTCTCGAATTAGATAAACGATTAGCGTTACTTCATGATTTATGCTTACTCTATCTTTCCACTTGATGCAAGACCTCGCTTCCTAAAATCCTTTTATGTAGTCTTCTATTGTAACTACATTGTAAACCCCGAAATAGGGGTGCCAAGGATCGTTCTACTCTTTCCTTTAGCTTATGGCCTTTTTTCCACATATGACCATTCCCCATGACCATATCTTAACACAAAGTGTTAAACCCCGTCCTTGTCAACTAGCCTGAAGGGCCTCTGTCCTCCCTTCGTATGACCGAGAGATATGACCTCGGCTCAACTCCTTGAATGATAATCGACGGTCTAATACTACGGTCCTGATTAAATCGATCTTGAAGATAGATGGCTAGGAAGGATTGTGGAGTCTCGACTAGCATGATGTTTAAACCCTTTCCCGAATTATGTAATAGAAATTGCTCATTGATAGTGGGATCAATGCCAACCATTGATCTATTTTTAGGTGAGGATCGACAGTCTGTGTGGATTGCGGAACCAAAACTTGCACGATCGTTAACTCAACCCTTTGATCTCGCAATGGCTCCCCGTCGTTGATCTACCCTTACTGAGATTTGACAGTCAGGACTTAATCAGATGTTGATATGATGATCCTCCTCTACAAATCCCATATCTGACGGTTGTCATTTCTTCGGGAATATGACACTTTTGGGACTTCGATATAATCCTCGTGAATTGGCGAAGTGTCGAATAGATCTGTCACCGTAGATATTTCTTGTCTTCATCCTATGGCCTCTATTTATTCCAGAACTCTGGGGTTCATGAGTTATTGACTCATCTAAGTTGTTTATCGTTGGAGTAGGTCAAGGCCAGAGTTGACCATGCTCTAAAATTTGTTACTTCCATATCAACGGTTGATTATATTTCCTGTTTCGATGGTCGACGAGAATTCGTGACTATGGGGCTTCGACCTTTGGGTAATATTTCTTGTTCTAGACTCCTTTTCTCTGGAGTGGTCAGTGTCGGAGTTGACCAGTTTCATCCTTGACACACTCTAAATAGATCAATGCTTGACAATATTTCACTGCTCTTCCTCTAATCAGAGTGTTGACGAAAGTTCATGACTTCGGGACTTCGGGGCTTTGGAGGTCCAGGTAATTGTTGCTCCAATTTTCACCAGAGTTGGTCGGCACTGAAGTGGTCAACATGGAAGTGCTTATGCTATCCTTCCACTTTGATTCATCCAACAACTATGATCAGTTCAATATCAATGGTCCATATTCTTAGTAGTCAATCTGACGGTCTAATTCACTCTTGAATATTCAATCATACGACCACGATTCTCTCCTTCTTTACGCAGGTTTCCTTTGTGATCCAACGACCAGATTTACATATGAATTCTGGATGAACAACTCCAGTTGTTTGATCCTTTATAAATATTTTCTTTACTCACAGAACTCTGTCTCTTGTGTTATTTCAAATGCGCCATCTCTCCTGATATTTGTTTAACGTATCTTCCTTCTGATCTGTTCATCGTTATTTCTCATGAGCTTTTAAGAATTGTTTGTGCATTATTTTATGCATTGATCTTCAGTTGCTAACCTTCTTGAGCTATTAATTCCTTATGCTTCGTTACTCCTTATGTACATGGATTCTATCCATTCTATCTCTCTTGAGATTTAGAATCATAGGATCATTGTTGATCCTATCATGATCAACAATGATCACAAATTGCTTCTGCCACAAGGTGATCTTCCTCTTCCCCAAGGTTATCTTCCTTTTCTTTGATTATTGTACATGTTTGACTCGTGTTTCCATCAATGAAAACACATAATCAATAATGCCAACATAATGTATCCCTATTATCACCATACCAGGTAATTTATATTTCTCCTCGCATGTACTAAATTAGACAATGTTGTAGTGGAAGTAGGAGAATACTAATACAAATACAAAACCAAGGGAATTGACAAGAGAGAATGAAAGAGGAAAAGAGGAGACACAATTGTCAACCAAAAACCAACTAAAATAGTTATTGAATGGAAGGTAGGGCCAGATCCCGAAGATAATGCCATCTAGACTGCCTCTTCTCTTCATGTGTTTGTAGGAGAGAATGTCATGTCTGTGTATGAAATATTTGTAGCATTAGAAACCTCACAGACTAATATTGCAGAACTAGAAGGAGTGTTAAATACACAAAGGGATGACATCACTACTAAATTTTAGAAGGAAATTATAATTGCATAAAGTCTCCACAAAAAATAAATGGAAAATGCCCTACGAGCATAAAAGTATGAGATGGAGGCAAAGTTTGAGAAGAGGGACCGCACATCTCAAAATTTGGAAAGAGAAGAACTAGAGGCCCTCAAGATAAAATATTTCAAGGAGATAGAACAATTAAAGGATAAGTACACACAAGAAATGATCAACCTGCAAACATAAAGCATGGAGGCCAACAAGTTTATTGAACAATTGGAACACAAAATTCAGGGATTGGATAAAAATAAAGAAACACTTGATAAAACCATTGAATAAAGTAAAGAAGGAGCTCTCATCCTAGAATTTCTAAGGGAATAAGCCATGGATATTGATGAGGAACTAAAATCATAACAAAGGAAGTGTTTCTATGTGCTAAACGACATACAGAGGAATAGAGATGATCGGATGAGGCTTGAGGATTAGTTAGAGGAGATAAGAGACAAGTATCAAAAGGATAATGATTCCTTTGATAGAATTGTGGATTGGCAGGGTGTGTACAAGAACCCACCAAATACCCTGCCACTCTACACCAGTCTATACAAAGGCTAAAAGATCAAGTATTTTTTTATACGTGGAAGATCTTGCTATAAGATATCTAAAGAATATAGAAGACAACAATAAAGGAAAATAATAGGTTGTGGAATCCCTCTTGTGATATTCTAGAAGAATTCAAAATGAAAATCATGTCTAACATTGATGAGGCAATCCCTATTGAATTGAGAATAAATGAAGTAGAGGAAATAAGGGAAACCAGTCAGAAGAACATTAAAGATCCCACAAAATATAATAAATAGATCTTAAATGAATACTTGATGAAACCAATGAAGATAATCACACTATAGAAAAGATTCATAAAGAAGATCGAGCAAGAGTTGAAGTTGGAAGTCACCACCAATTTTGTTTATGAAGAACTAGATTTGGAGAAAGTGCAGTTAAGAAAAATGGAAAAGACCATGGAGGAATATGCGCTATGGAAGGGATACAAATATCAAATGGAAGTGAAAAGGGTCTCATGATTTCCTTAATTTTTGTAATTTATCTTTTTATTTTTTGTTCATTCTCACTTGTTGTAATCTAAAAAGGGAATATGAATATATAATCTTGAACTGTCCTCTGACAACAACAGTTTCAGAATGTAAATAATCCCTCTTCTTTTATCATATTCCTCTAGGAGGAAACCAATGCACCTTAGTTGAAGTACAAATCTTCTAGGAATCTAGGGACAAACATAATGCCTTAAAGAACAACACTTAACATATTGAGGTTGTTGGAAGCTTCTAGGATTCAAGGATATTGAATGACACCTCAAACCACCATAGATGACCTCTCGAGGGGATATTTTGAATTCAAGTGGGGATATGAGCATTTTCAAGAGAATTTGAACATTGGGTACTCATTTTTACTAGTTTTATCCTGATCAGGATACGGTTAGAGTAATTTAGAATGCATTTAGAATAGATTTAGACAACATTAGTTAGATTTAATTTTCATATTTTAATTCGTTTGAGAACATTATTTTCTCAAATTCGTATTAGAAAATAGTTTAAAGTGGAAACTAAGCCCACATACTAGTTGGAAGCACTATTCCAAACAAGAGAGAGATTAATTGGGACCTTCCATCAGGCGTTCTCCTTTACTTTCTTGATAGGCCAATATGGAACCATCAATAGGACTAAGGATGATTTTAAGGATGGAAATTTATTGTAAAATGTAGAAACCTTAGCGAATCTTACTAATCCTTCATATACCAACTATAAATGTTTGGATACAGTTTTGTAAAAATATTCAAATTTATAAGGATTTTATATAGTTTGTATAAAATTTTGGCGATTTTTTAGGTTAAATAATTTATCCTATAAAATTTGGGCGAATCATTTTTAGAATAGAGAATCATTTTTTGGGAAAAACCATGGAAAATTAGCCCATGAGCGAAATTTAGCCCCTAAAATCATCCATGAATAGGACTCTAGGTTTCGTTCATGGTACTCAAACTTGAGACCCATACCAAATTATCAAAACCTTTTGACAACATTAAAATCCTTATTTAGATGCCAAGGATACCCTCTAGAGGTAATATGTGGTGCTTCAAGGTATTTTTCATAGCTCTAGATGCCTCAAATCCATTTTTATGACCTGAGGAATGGCCTTCTTCTGTACATCATTTATAGGGCCCTAGGATACATACCTACTTCCCAAAACCACATAGTGTCACCAACATCCCCAATCATAATCCAAGGACACCCTTAGGAGGCCATGTGCGGTTGTTCGAGGCATCCTTTTTGGCCCTCGATGGCTAGAATATTCCTTTAGAGCCTAAGGTTCGAGAGGTCATGTGTTGTTCTTTAAGGAATTTTGTTTGTCCCTATATGCCTAGAAGCTTTGTACTTCAACTAAGGTTCATGGGTTTCCTCCTCGAAGATATCAATACCTTGAGACCCATACCTAATTCTCAAAATCTTGTGAGGGAACTAACATCCTTTCTTAGAGGCCAAGGATAGCCTCCAAAGGTAATGTGTGGTTATTTGAGGCATTTTTCAGGGCTATAGATTCCTCAAAACTTTCTTTAGGATCTAAGTCATGGTCGTCTTCCCTAGATTGTCTACATATCCCTAGGACACATACCTACTACTCAAAACCACATAATGGCACTGACATATGCAATCACGGGCCAAGGATACCCTCATAATTCCATGTGTGGTTTTTCGATGCATCCTTCTTTGCCTTGGATGGATAGAATATTCCTTTAGGATCATGTTTCCTCTCCTGTCCATGTTCAGGGCCTCGAGACACATACCTAGTTCTCAAAAATGCTAGTGGTACCTATATACATAGTTAGAGGAAAAGTATGCCCTATATAGGTCATGTCTGGTAGTTCAAGGTGTCATTCTTGGCCCAATAATCATAAAATATTCCTTTAGGACCTAACTCTTGTGTTTGTTCCCCTTACCATATCTAGGGTCCAAAATCTCATACTTAATGTTCAAATAATCATAATGATGACTATCCCCATCTGGAGATCGAGGATAGCCTAGAAAGGTCCTTTGTCATGGTCCAACATGTCATCGATGGTCCTATATTTATAGAATATTCCTTTAGGACCCAAGGCCTATGTTTTCTCTCTCAATCTTGTCCAAGAACCCAAGGACCCAAGACCCATACCCACTGCTCAAAATATCATAAGGATTCCCATATCCCTACTTGAAGGCTAAATATCTCATAGAGAGGCCATATATGGTGTTTTTAGGTGTCGTTCATGATGCTTGAGCCCAAGAAGTGACTTTAAAACCTCAAGAGGTTGGTTGTGGTGGCTTAAGGAATCATGTTTGGACCTATGCCTAGAATATTTATACTTCAACTAAGGATTGGGTTCCCCCCCTCAACAATATCAAGGCCTTGAGACCCATATCTAATACTCAAAACCTTGTGAGGGAACTAACATCCTTTGTCATAGGTCAATGATATCATCTAGAGGTAATGTGTGGTGCTTCGACACATTGTTCATGGCTCTGGATGCCTCAAATCTTTCGTTAGGACCTAAATCATGGTATTTTCCCTATATCATTTACAAGGATGTAGGACACATACCTACTGCTCAAAACCACCCATTGTCACTGACACCCCCCATCATAGGACAACGATACCCTCAAGATTGTTAGGGACCTAACCCCTCACACAGGTAGAACAATGTATTCCGATGTAATAAAGGTCAATATTAATAAGGCCTTGCAATAAAGTAGAATAAGTCGAATGTAAGAAGACCTAATAGAAGCTTCCGCTTCTAGAAGGATCTTCCTCTAGATGGTTCTATTGATAGACATATTTAGTATAAATAGGAGTCGAGGGTATGAGAACCCTAGCTTGGATATTATTGTAATAGAGATTTTCTCGACTGGAGGTTGCCCCCTCGAAGAGGCCAGTGAACATTGCTCTCAGTAATCGAAGTGCTCTTTCTGGTGTTATTTTCTTATCATTTCAGTATTATTGTGGTGTTATTCTAGTTATATTGTTGTTCATCTTCCATTTCTATCATTTTATTTATGTTATGTATGCCTTTTATATTTGGAATATTACAAGTGGTATCATATCACTTTCCTTGGCAGAAAATTGTGGGTTAATTTTATTTTTTTTAGGGTAGAGATGTATTCCGACATCTTTAAGCCACAGAGATCTATCCTTACATGCATAAACCCATGGTTGAGGGATTCATACACACAGGAAATACAAGTGGTTCTTAAGTGCACATCTATTGGCCACCCTTGTAACCCTTGTTGGTACCCCTTCAAGTGGTAGCGCATCAAATAGAACCTGTGTACAGATCAACCTAGATTTCCTAAAGCCCTCTTTAGATATACCGATCGGCCACCTGGATGCTATAGTGCCACCCAAAACAACACTCGGTAAGATAATCTCTAGTACCTAGGTAGTCGGGTAGTATGACTAAGGGCACGGTCTAGCCTCCTTAGTTAGTTTATGAGATATTGGGCAGAGTAATACTATTGGACTCTGCACGTATATTAGAGATCTATAGCAGAAGGCAAACCCTTGTCTGTAGAACCCTTGAATACCTAACCCTTGGGGACGGAAACAAAAAATAAATAAAACAAACAAGATATATTGTTGCGCAACTATGTTTGGGTTGCCAAATCAGTACACATTTCGTCCTGGTTAAGCATTTGGGCGTTTCATCACTGCAGTATTCTTCAGACCAGAGTATAACTCCGTAGGTGTAAAAAAAAAATCTGGAAATTTTTTTACCATTATTTGAGACCTATTCCATTGGATTTATCTCTTCACCCTTATCACATTCATACATATAATTTTTCAGCAAAATTTTTTACCCCACCCACCCCGTTTCGGTTCCCTCGTCATCATGGCCCATACTCATAGCCAAGACTTGGAAGCTCACCTCAATACCTTGCAATATAATTTCACAGAGACCCAACAAGAAGTAAAACACCTCAGTGCCAATGTTGTCGCCATCAATACAACCATGCAATCCTCCATCGTCGCCTCAATCGAGGAACTCAAACAAGACATGACTACCCATATTGAATCTATCGTTTCAATGATCTGCACCAAGCTGCATATCCCTGCAGATAACCCTTTATCTGACCCACCTCCACATACCAAAGTTGAAACTTCCTCTCATTCCCATAATTCTCAGCCCCATCACTTTCAGTGTGACCTATGCCTTCCGTGGGTGGATGTGACCAAATTTTTTGGCTCGGATCCCACTAGTTGGGTAACCCAAATGGAACATCATTTCTCTTTATATGACATTACATATGAATTGTCCAAACTCCGGTATGGTGTTCTCCATCTAGATCAAGAACGTTGGCAATGGTGGCAATGGAGAAAAACTTCCCGTCAAGGTTACATTGCTTGGACACACTTTGTGGCAGAGCTTTATGAACGCTTTGACACTGACACCAACCATTTAGGATGTTTGACAAAGTTGAAACAATCCGAAACAGTGGAAGACTTTATAGCTGCTTTTGAGCTCCTGGCTTTTCGAACAGAGGGCATGTCTGATGCCTTTTTCCGAGAATGTTTTATCAGTGGCCTCAAGGAAGATATTCATACCCATGTCCTCATGGCTCAGCCTCAGATTTGGGTGGAGGCTGCTAAAAGAGTTAAATAAGCACAACAAGTTGTATCTTCTCAAAACTGGAAAACCTCCTTTATTCCTCGCACTAAACCAGTAGATCCCACTACTCCCTCTGCTCCACTAAAGATCCAAAAATTGACCAGGGATGAAATGGTTGAATGCCAACTCAAAGGCCTTTGTTATAATTGTGATGACAAATCATTTCTGGGCCACAAGTGTAAGGAACAAAATATTTTTATGGCCATCTCAGAGGATGTTTCAGAAGAGGATGTTGAAACTCCCATTGTGTCTAGGTCACCTGAAACCATGGACATAACCCCTCCCTCAAACCCTCTTGAAGTAGAACCGATCATTTCCCTTAATGTTCTCACTAGTTTCTCTACTCCCCAAATCCTCAAGCTAATTGGTTACATCAAGCATAGGAAGGTCATCATTCGTGTTGATAGTGGCAGCACCCATAATTTTATTCATCGTCGCATTGCCCAAGAAACTCATTAATATATCCATGCAGTCAATAATTTTCAAATCATGATTTCCAATGGCGGCTCCATGAAATGTGGAGGGCGTTGTGAAAATGTATGTCTCCAAATTGGTGACTACCACCTGAAATTTCATATGTTTGCTATCGATATGGGTGGTTGTGAGATTGTGTTGGGTGAAAACTGGTTAAGGACTTTGGGTCCCATTCTCATGGATATCAAGGAATTAACCATGCAATTCGACCAGGAGGGTCAAAAATATAAGTTCCAAGACATCACCGTCAGTTCACCGGAGATCATTTGTTCCCATCGCATGGAAAAGCTGCTCAAAAAAGGTCATTCTGGAATTATTTCCCAACTCCATGCCATACAGGCAACTAAGACACCCTATGTTCCGCAAGACCTCCAATCCATCCTCTCTAAACATAAAGTGGTATTTTCCACTCCCCATGGATTCCCGCATTCCATGGTGTTCATGATCATTCCATTCCCCTTATCCCAGGAAGCCTCTCTCCCAATATCCATCCCTGTCGTCACCCCTTTTCCCAAAAAAAATAAATTGAGAAAATGGTTCAAGAACTCCTTAACGCAAGCATTATCCGCCCTAGTACGAGCCCCTACTCTTCTCCTGTGGTCATGGTCCTGAAGAAAGAAGGTTCTTAGGGCATGTGTCATAACTTCCGCGCCCTCAACAAACTCACCATTAAAGACAAATTTCCCATTCCTGCCATTGATGACCTCTTGGATGAATTGAGTGGTGCCCAGTTCTTTACTAAACTTGATCTTCGTTCTAGCTACCACTAGATCTGTATGAAAGAGGTAGTCATTCCTAAGACTGCCTTCAGAACTCATGAGGGCCACTATGATTTTTTGGTCATGCCCTTTGGCTTGTGTAATTCCCCCTTCACCTTCCAAAGCCTCATGAATCATGTATTTTTTCCTTTTCTCCATCATTTTGTCTTAGTTTTATTTGATGATATCCTCATTTATAGAAAAACCTGGATAGACCATCTTTCTCACGTGGACCATGTTCTCCATCTACTCTCTCAGCACCAACTTTTCCTGAAACAATCTAAATGTGCTTTTGGCGCCTCAGAAGTCGAGTACTTGGGTAATCTTGTTGGAAGAATGATGTCAGGGTGGATCCTAAAAAGATTGAAGCTATGCAAGACTGGCCTCACCCAAAGAATCTCAAAATCTTGCGATGATTTCTGGGCTTAACAGGTTATTATCGCAAGTTTTTTAATAATTATGGAAAGATTGTGGCACCTCTCACCACACTCCTTAAAAAGAATTCTTTCACTTGGACTCCAACAATTGCTCAAGATTTTCAAACCTTTAATATGGCCATGTGCACCACTTCAGTCCTGGCCCTTCCTGATTTCACAAAGACCTTTGTCCTGTAATGTGATGCTTCAAGGAAAGGTATTGGCGTTGTCCTTATGCAAGAGGGTCGACCTTTGGAATTTACTAGCAAACAACTGTTTGAACGAAATTTGAGAAAATCAATCTATGAAAAGGAAATGTGAGCTATTTTGCATGTTGTTTATTTGTGGCACCCTTATCTATTGGGGCAATGCTTCCAAATTAATACAGATCATCAAAGCCTCAAGTATTTTCTGGAACAACGCATTTCATCCCCAGAGCAACAAAAATGGGTGACTAAGCTCTTTGGATATGATTATGAGATAATTTACAAGAAAGGCAAAGAAAATGTGGTGGCGAATGCACTTTACCAAAAATATGAAGATGAAGAATCCCTTCTTTCTCTCTCCTTCATTGTACTAGATTTTCTCCAAGCCATTCGCCAAGAATGACTACATGATCCTAAAATTTTGCTTCTGATACAAAAATTGCAGTCCAATTCTCCAGTTTCCCCAGGGTACTCTTGGCTCCATGATGAGCTTCAATACAAAGGTCGTTTCTATTTAAGTAAACAGTCAAAACTTAAATCCACGGTGCTTTCTAAGCTTCATGCTACACCCACAGCTAGGCACTCCAGTTTTACCAAAACCTATGACAGGGTCAAACGTTCTTTTTTCTGGGATGGTATGAAACAAGACATTCGTAATTTTCTGGCTGAATGTGATGTGTGTCAACGTAACAAGGGATAAACAGTCAAATCTCCTCGCACACTACAACCGCTTCCGATTCCACCTACTATTTGGAGGGATCTCTCTATGGATTTTATTACAAGCTTACCTAAATTGGGCAATAAATCAGTCATCATGGTGATAGTTGATCGTTGTTCCAAGTATGTTCATTTATGTGCTCTTCAACACCCATTTACAACATCCGTAGTGGCTCAACTTTTCATGGATCCGGTCTTCAAGCTTCATGGCATGCCGCATTCTATTGTTTCTAATCGCGACCCAACTTTCACCAACAATTTTTGGCAAGAACTATTCAAGATACAAGGCACCCAATTGCATCTCAACACAACTTATCATCCCCAGATGAATGGTCAAACATAAGTTTCCAACAAGTGTTTGGAAACATATTTGAGGTGTTTTTCATCAAAAAACCAAAATCAGTGGGCTCAATGGTTACCCCTAGCTAAATGGTGGTACAACACTTCATACCATACAACTACCCACATGACTCCTTTTGAAGCGGTATATGGACAAAATCCACTATCATTTCTCTCATATTTACCAGGTGTCTCGAAGGTCTAGGCGGTTGACCAAACGCTTATGGTTCAAGAGGCTATTCTTTGTACCCTCAAAGAGAATTTGGTCATGTCCCATAATTGCACGAAGCAACAAGTAGTTCAAGGTCGTTCTAAGCTTCATTTTTCAGAAGGGGATCATGTGTTTCTTCGACTACAACCTTACAATAAAACTTCCCTCAAGGCCGACCATTGTCAGAAGATGGCACCCAAATTTTATGGTCCTTATACAGTTCTCAATCATGTGGGACAGGTGGCCTATTGGTTAGCTTTTCCCAATCATTCTAAGCTACATCATGTTTTTCATGTTTCATGATTGAAAAAGGTGTTTGGAACTAAGTGCCAAACTCAAACCAACCTTCCTGAGTTAGACGAAGAAGGTTCCATTTGGCTACAACCACAAGCAGTTTTGGACCAGCGTGAGCGTCGCCTGGATCAGCCAACCATCAAGGAAGTGTTAGTCCAGTGGAAAGATACAAGTCTAGAAGATGCCACTTGGGAACCAACTACCATTCTGCAGAAATTTCCACATCTCAAGCCTTGAGGACAAGGTTATTTTTAAGGGGGAGGACATGTTAGGGACCTAACCCCTCACATAGGTAGAACAATGTATTCTGATGTAATAAAGGTCAATATTAATAAGGCCTTGAAATAAAGTAGAATAATTTGAATGTAAGAAGACCTAGTAGAAGCTTCCACTTCTAGAAGGATCTTCCTCTAGATGGTTCTATTGATAGACATATTTAGTATAAATAGGAGTCTAAGGTATGAGAACCCTATCTTGGATATTATTGTAATAGAGCTCTTCTAGACTGGAGGTTTCCCCCTCGAAGAGGCCCATGAACATTTCTCTCAGTAATCGAAGTCCTCTTTCTGGTGTTATTCTGTTATCATTTCAGTATTATTGTGGTGTTATTCTGGTTATATTGTTGTTCATCTACCATTTCTATCATTTTATTTATGTTCTACATACTTTTTATATCTGGAATATTACAAAGAGTCTCTATGTGGTTGTTTGAGGCATCATTTTTAGTGTTGGATGGATATAAGCTTTATTTAGGGCCTAAGGTTCATGTTTCCTCCCCTGGCCATGTCCAGGGCCTCAAGAGCCATGTTTGAGGTGACATTCTTAGCTCTATATTCCTAATTGTGTTTTTTAGGGCCTAAGGTTATGGTTTCCTCCCACTACCATGTTGAAGTCACCATGACCCAAATCTAGTGCTAAAAAACTTCTAACAGAGCTCATATCCCCTCTTAAAGGCCAAATATCCCATAGAAAGGTCTTATGCGGTGATTCAAGTTCTTTCTCATGTCCCTTTATCCATAGAAGCTACCTTTAGGGATTGAGTATTGATTTTCCTCCCCCAACCATGGTCAAGAAAATGAGACTCATAACTAGTTCTCAATTTATTCTAATGATGCCAATATCCCTACTTGCATGACAAGTATTCTCTTGGGATGTTTTATGTGGTAGTTGGAGTCATTGTTCTTTTCCTATATGTTTAGAATATTCCTTTATGGCCTAATTCTTGGGATTTCTCGACAAAATATGTCCAAGGCCCTAGGATTAAGAGCTAGTGTTGAATTTTTTCTAATGTCAATAATATCCCAATTCATAGGCCAAGGATCTCAATAGGAGGTCAAGTTTAGTGGTTCAAGGTGTTGGTCTAGGACCTTGATACTTAGAAGCAACCATTATAGACTAAGGACCATGTTTTATTCTCTTTCCATACAAAGGACCCCAGTACCCATATTTAATGATCACATCCTTCTAATCTCCCTAACATCCCAAGTTGGAGGTGAAGGGTAGTCACACAAAAACACAAAATATATTAGTCACAATAGCACATTCATGTTATAGTGTAACATCCCGCTCTGGCGCACATACCAAACTTATTCTTTGAGGACACTTGCTCGCAAGTGATCTGGATTTATATGATGAT
>ML785205.1:145898-157381 GCA_009831015.1 Picea engelmannii | reverse complement strand
TTTAATAGTCAATTAAGTTATGGAATCATCAAAGCCAAACTACTAAGTTACTAACCAACATTGTTTCTGAAAGTGCGAAGTGAGTTCCTTAGAAAGGGGGTTTTTACAATGTATAAAGTGAATTTGTTAAAATCGCATTAAAATGAGTTGCGCTAGAAATATGTTTGAATGTAATTCCTATTTTGCAGATTTAAAGATGTCGATTAGTTAAATTGAAGAAAATTCGAAGTATATATATATATATATATTGGGTTGTGAAGTAAGTTATATTATATTTTATATAATAATAGTATTACAATGAAAATATTGATTATATATTTATAATGAATTAATATATAGAGAGTGTGTTTTTATTTTCATATTTCTCCTCTTTAAACTCACTGAGTGGAAAGATTTCATGAAAAGGGAATATTTAATGTAAGATGAAGAAAGTTGAATTTTTCAATTAAAAAGTGATTGATAATGTAAGATGAAATAATGTAGATGTTGTATTATTGTTTTTAGAGGTGTTTTTTACAACTAATTTTTTTTAGTTTTTATATTTAATTTGAGGGAGATGAGAGATGTGTAATTTCTTCAATGTTTAATATTGAATTAACATCTTATATATATATATATATATATATATGGTTAAACATTTTGAATGTTGTTGAGCTTAATATGAGGGAGATGTGTAATTTCTTCCATGGTCAACGTGGAGTTCTCTTTCTCTATAGATATATATTAAGAACCATGTAAATGCTTCTTAACTCTGAATCTATCATGGGTCGAGAGGGATCAAGTCCCTCAAGGTGAAAAAAAATGATCCAAAGTTAAGATGGATCTATGTTGGTTTATAATATTTTTAATTTGTCTTTACTATTATGAAGACAAAGAGGAAGTCATTAAACAAATGAATTTATAAAAAGAGGACATACATGCATTGCAAACATCAAGGAAACTAAATGTAAAACAAAAATTGAATCTTTACCTCACAAGTATAATATGGGTGTCATTGTGACGTTTAGCATGGTAAGGATCGATATTAGGCTCCTAACCATAGTCCAAGGACTTAGAGACAACCACATAATTTTTTCTTCATAGATGAATAATATAATGATTAATGTATTAAATTATGCCAAGAAATGAGGATTTTACAATAAAAAAAATGAAGTCTTAATGTCTTAACCTATTTGTACTATATGAGGAGAAGGTGAAGACTCTGCAAATAGGTCATTCATAAAACTTAGTGTCTTGGACACTAACAACATTGTCATCACCTAGAAGGATAGCGTGAAATCTAGAGGTGATACATATGACCATGAGTCATAAAAATATTGGTTAGGCCCTAGTGGTTGTCCTTGGACCATGGTTAGGACCATGATACAAATCCCTATTGTGCCTAATGGAGTAAAGATCTCATCTGCAAGGCTTGTTTTGTGGTTTCAAACCATTTCCATCATCCATCAACCATAAAAGCATATTTAGTATCTAAACCATTTCCTTTTATCCTTGGACGATGAGTTGTGTCTCAAGATCTAGTTTGGAAAACCTTGTGATGGTTTCCATATGCATGGTCAAGATCTTGAAACTCATCCCTAGTTAATAAAATATTCTAATGTTACATGTATCCCACTCAATTGTTAAGATTCCCTCTAAAATGTCACGTGTAGTGGTTCTAGTCCTCTTTTCATCCCATGAACCATAAAAGCTTCATTAAAATCATATGGCCCTTTTTTTTCTCACTAAATCGTGGTCATGATCCTAAGACTTATCCCCAATGTGTAAAATCCCCAATAGGTTCCCATATCATACTCATAGGCCAAAGAGCCCTTTTAGAGGACATATATGGTGCTTTGACACCGTATTCATGGACCAAACAATAACACATCTCCTTGCACTTAATTAAATAAATAATTAACAAATTTATTCAAAGTATTTATGTTTCACTTTAATTTAACATAATGATAGTTTCCATGATTTATTTAAATATTTATCTTGTATTTTATTTTTAATGTTTGAGTAAGCTAAACTATCGACTTAATCTTACTCTTTGAGTATCTAACTACTTAATTTTTTTTTACATAGATTAATATATATAAAGAGTCTATGATAATTATTATGATAATTATTATATAGTATAGTTTAATTTTGTAGTAAATTTTCTTCTAGTTGTTGAAATTCAGCAACATAAAAAGTCAAAGAGCTTTGTTGAATCTAGAACTTTCATTATTTTTTTAGGATTTGAGTTTTGTTGAATCTAGAATTTTCATCATTTTTTTAGGATTTGAGTTGATTGAAAATTGGGAAAAACTTTTGGGAAAGCATTTCACCATGCATTGCACTTGGATCATGGAGAAACTTTGATCATGTGTAAAATTTTCTACAATATTTGTGTCAAATTTGTGCCTTGAAAGAGAATCCTTTCACTACAATATTAACTTACTCCCTATTATTCACCTCATAGTTTTTCTTTGTAGTTGTGATCCACCTCCTAATGTGACTTTGCAATGATTTCTATCCACCTCTCTACTCAACATTGTTGAAATATAATATGTAACATACCCTTTATTCTTCCAAGCTCCCCCTCTCCATTTTAGGCAGTTGAAATATAATATGTAACATACCCTTTATTCTTCCAAGCTCCCCCTCTCCATTTTAGGCATGGGTTTTTATGATCTACTAACAAGAAAAAGCTTCGTTAGTCCATCTTTGAAAGCTTAGTTCCACTCCTAAAGGGGATGCACTTTTGGGGATGCACTTTTGTGTCACTTTTCTTAAAGGGGGCTCTATTACCGAACCCTTGATGGGTGTCAATTTACCTCAAGTTGGGTTTGATTCTAAGCATCAATATTTAAATGCTTCTCACATACTCTTGGGTCCCTTCACTTCTCTCAAGAAAGGGGTATAATCTACCTCTTGTGGAAATGTTGTTATTAGCTTTCTAACAATAATCCTTAGTAGTGCAAGCTAGTCTTTATGTGGAAAAGGTCTTGAATGTTCCAACTACCACTTAACTTTTAAGGTGTCAATGCCAAATAATTTTATTTTAACTCTCATAGATTGATTTTCCATTTTAATACTTCTAGATAAATCTATTGATCTATATTCTTGGGCTCTTAAGGGGTTAATGCCAAAGGATTTTATTTTAACTATCATGGATTGATTTTCCATTTTAATACTTCTATATAAATATATTGATCTATATTCTTGGATATTGAGCTCATGGGCACAATTTCTGCATAGGAATATCATGGTTCACCCTCATGCTAAAAAAATTCTCATTGTAGACTATTTAGTAGTTAACAAGAAATGGAAGGTGTTAAGCAATGGTCCCTACTTTTAGGGTTGTAGTGGACCTTAGTGAATGCCTTATCTCTTATTCTAATTTGGATAAGGGTTGTGAATCTACCCTTTGATTTTCAGAATGAGGTTTCCCTTGAAATAATTGGGGACTGCATTAGTATATTCATTTCAATGTCTTAAGAGGTCCCTATGTGCACTTATCACTTTGTTTCTTTTTTCTCTTTAGGATCATTTTTCTTTACAAATAGTTTATTATCTTTATTGTAGAATCGTGATTTTTTTGGTTTATTTAAGAGAATCATCACCATTTCTTGTATATCCCAATACGATATTAAAGCGTTTGTAAACCTCCATTACTCAATTTAGTAGTTGATCCAAATATTATTAGTTAGTGGCATCTCTTAGGGTTTCTTTGTGATTGTGGAACTAAGAGTTTTGGATAATCTTTTTTCTAGGATTTAAACCCTCCTTCAAGGCCAAATCCTCTTTTCCAGGGTTTCCTACATTTTAAACTCACCTTCAAAACCAATAAATATTTTTTTGGGGTTGCCTATGGTTTAAACCCTCCTTCAGGACAATGCCTCTTTTCTAGGGTTTCTTAGGGTTTAAACCCTCCTTCAAGGAAAACTACATATTTTTCATAATAAGCCTAACCCATGTCCTTCTTTGGGTCTATTATCCCCTCCCCCCCAACCTAGGGTTAACTAAGGAGATGATGTCTCGAGGCCCGCAGGTAGCAGACATGGAGTGTCGAGAGACAAATCGACAACACAACCCATAGAGCCCCCCTATTTCACCACACGTCACCATCATCATCGCTAGCATCAGAGCATCATCCACCACACCAGTTTTGATCCAAGAGGACAACAAGTATTGCTTCATGAGGAAACAATTCAAGTCTCATGGTAAGTGCAACTTTAATATTTGAAGCAATTAAGCATGTTGCAAAGACTCCTTTCTTGATTATGGAGCATTTTCTTGGAAATTATACATTTTTCCTAATTTCACCTTGGTGGTTGACATGAAATCCTAGTAAGTTGGTCACCCTATGGAAAAGGTTTGTTACTAGGGGGTTCCTTGAAGGGTCATCATACCATTCCTCACTCATAATTACCACTTTCCACACTTCTTCCCCTCTATTTCCTCATCTTTTGGGTTTTTGGGTGCATTGACCCCAAGAAGGGTTTGTACCTCATTTCATGGGAAGAAGGGGTTGAAGGCCTAGAGGTGTTGTAGCTCACATCATACATAAATTCTCACCCTAAAGACCCGAGAGCCATGAAACGCTTCTATGAATGAATAAAGGAATTTTAAATAAAACCATGAATAAATGATGTCCCGCTTGATGGGGGAATGTATTGTGGTGTTCTTTAATTTCCAGATCATATAGCACTCAATGTGTTATAACTTCAAGTGGCATTGTGGTGCTCTTTTTCTTTCCATTGCACATAACACTCAATGTTAGAACTTAAAAAAAAAAGGAAAATAAATGGCTTGGAAAAATGTTGCATTGCAAATGAAGGGAACTCAAGAATGTAGCACACCCTCCACAAAGGCACCCATAAATGAGAAAATATGAACCCTTCATATGTCAAGAACCCCATACCCAAGATTCCTTCCCCAATCCACCTCATACTCATTACATGGTCTATAAAGAGTCTTCCTTGGAAACATTCCTTGACTTGGGGATTGGCTTACCCAATAGGGCACCATGATAGGCCTCCCATACCTAAATTTGGCAAAGTTTATAGGGTCTTTGAGCATTTTTTTAATTTGAAAAGGGGGGATTTAATGCAATTTTTTGGGTGGTTCTTATTTAAATGTGGCTTAATTGGCATGATTCACATGAGTTGTGGACCCTTAGAGGGTGTACTTGTTTGTCTTTGCAAGACCTTTCCCGGTGAAAGCTATTCATGAAGGGACTATGCCACTTGGACCTTCATAGGGGATTGAAATCCCATTGGATGGATGTCATACCCCACACATGGGATACCATTGATGATAATCGTTGCACCTTGAGGATGGAGGATGTTGCCTTTGGAGGCACCTTGGGATAATTGGAGGATGGAACTGCACCTCGCTACACTTGGACATTGCCTTTGGAGGCTTAGGACGTCACCCTCTAGCCCTTGACATCATCTTCGAGGCTAAGGTTTGATGGATGATGGATTCTAGAGGTGGTTTGATAGGTGGAGGATCATGGAATGGGACGTTTGCACACAAGATCATGACAAGTGGCCTTTGGAGGCCCAATGTTCCACTCATTGAGGATGGACGTCACATTCTCTATCCATGGGTCACCCTACTAGGGCATGACGTCACCCTCTTTAGGGTTTTATTTCATGTAATTTTCATATTTGCATAATGTAAGGAAAAATAAATAGGGTCATCCCTCTTCTAATTTGTAATTGGCAATTTTATGTGGAAAAATTGGTTTAGATGGCCTCATATAAATATAGGACCATCTCATTTTGGTTTATCATCAGTTATCTTCTCAGCATTTGTGAGAGAACAAGTCTGAAATTTTCATTATTTTAGGGTTATTGGCTCTTTTCTCTCATGCACTATCTCTTGGAGGTAAAGTGTGGATGCTTCTTTGCTGATTTTTGGATGGAATTGCTGCAATTAAGGTTTATGTTCATGGTATCTCGGTGAAGTAAGTGAATTTTCTGCAATTTTATTTCATTCTACAAATGTTTCATGCTAATTTTACTTGTTCATGCTTGAAACCTTGCTTGGTAAAACCCTAAGAGAGGATCATATGTGCTTCCTCCTCTCACAAGGTTAATTTTGTCCAAAATTTGTGAAGAAATCCTAGCTAGGGTTAGACTCCTAAAGCCCTAAAGTGCTAGCACTTTAGGATTTTGGCCCTAGACTCTTGATTGTGACCTAGTTGAAGTAATTAAGAAGGGATAAAAGGTTTTTAGAGCCCAAAATTGTTTTCACTCTAGCAATCCTTCTTCTTAAGGCTTAAACCGCAAGGTCGTAATGTGCTAGTACCTCGGAGTTTAATCCCTACCTCTTAAATCTTTGCTAATTTCATCTCCAAACATATTGTATTGTTGTTGTAAAGACTCCATAACCCTCAAAGGAACTAATCACTAAGCTCTCTTATGGTTAAAGTGATAAAAAAAACTCTTCTTTTCAATTCTCTCAAGCTTCCTACTAACTTTACTAACACTAACTTATTCTAATTTTCTACTAAACTTGTTGTTGTTGTAAAAAATTTCTACAACCATCCAATAACACTTAAAATTGTTGCATACACTCATATAAAGGTGGCCTAACATATCCATAACTTGCATCTAACAACTGGATAATGTTTTATTGAGTAAAGGCTAAATTTTCATGGTCAAACGTTGCAATTCTAAAGTGTAATTTTGTTGTTGTTATACTTTATTCATTGTTGTTGTACTACTATGAATTTCTACAATTTCATAACAACCATATCAATTTTCATTATCTAGAGTCCTAAAGAGGTGTTACCTGCATGTTTGGACTTGGAATTAATCATATACATGTTATAAGTGTTCTTGTTCTAGGCAAGTACCAAAGAAATATTTAAACCTCTTCTATCTCCCTGACCTAGACCCATCATTAAGTGATCAAGAGAGGGGGTGGTAGGATTGGTGAACAAACTTGATACTTTGATCCCTTGAAGTCACTGGGGAAGCCTCCCCTATGGTGGACCTCTTCCATCACTAAAATGAGGGGATGTCTTACTGAGGTGATAGTGGTAGGATTTCCTATAGTTACATAGATTTGGGGGACTTGTGTTGGGATTTTCACAACTACAAATCCTGCAATAAAAGGGTCTATAGAGGAAAAACATTCAAAGACTTTACAAAGGATTATTCTTTGTTTTCATTAAACCTATAGACTCACAATCATATGTTTTCCATATTAAAGGGGTTAATACTGATATTTGGTAAGATAAGTAACTTTCCTTGTTTGGAGCAAGGGTTTGTAGAGAAATCCTTCTTCCTAATGCTCAAGGTATGACCATCAATATCACATTTGACCATTTTTCGATCAAGTACATGGGCTCATATTCCAATATATTTTCTATATAATCCTTCCATTCACAAGGTGATTGATGTTCAAGATGCTATCTTTGATGAAGTTCCTATTCATGGTCCACTAGGATCTTTCCCATTTCTCACTACAAATGATTTTATTATGGATGAATCTCAACATATTTAAGTGGATATTTCTCTTTATTGTGTTGTTCCATTCTAGATGCACTACAATTGAAAACTCCATTCTTAGGGGAAAACTATGCCAAACTTTGTACCTTCAACAAACTAACATGTTTTGGTGGATGTTTCTTTTCCACAACTTATGATGTTACTCATTCTATAGTGATTGGGTAGATAGGCATTGATGACAAGGACCTTATTTATGACTTGTCCAAATCACATCCTGCAAAAATCTATTTCAGCATGCTCCACTACATTTGGTAGATTCAGTCTTAGGGACAACTTGTGTCAACTTTTGTACCCTTAGTAGAATAATGTGTTGATATCATGAGAAAACCTCTACGAGAGGCCACCTTCACTAACCTATGGATTCATATTGGTGTGGGAGATATGGTATTTAGGATGGGTTATATGTAGTAACTTCTTTATTTGGTTCATGTTCAAGATTAAGGGGGGATGTGAATCTTATGATGTAATTTCTTCCCTATGTGACCACATGTTCATATTAAAGGGAGATGTTGAATAGATGGTTGATATAACCATCTCTCCAATTATTTTACATCCATATTTCCTTCAAATAAAGGGATATCGTAATTTACTTGTACCTTGAACGGTGTAGTTTCTTTGAAACTAATTCTTGTTGAAGGTGCTAGCTTAGTTTCTATTGGGAGTTGCCTAAGGATTTGGATGAAATCATTCTCATTTATTTCTTGTTTTGTTTGATGACTTCTTGGAGTAACACCATGATAACATCTCTTTCATTTCCATATCTATTTTTATCCAACATGTGAGGCCACTTTAGTTAGAGAGGATTAGTTCGAAGCCCAACTTCCTATACCCTGACCTCATGGGCGACATGCATGGGTGCTCACACAAATTTGATGGGTCGAAAAAGTGGAAATGGGGTGAAAAGGAACATGTGCCAATTCTTAGAAACATGCACACATTATTAATCATATATCTTTGGTGCTCACCGAACTACCACTCACACTTGCCAACTCATATTTTTTAAGAATGCACATGTGTTCTTGAGAAAGAACATGCACGTTGTAAGGAACACACACATTCCTGAGAAACATGTGCTTAGGAATTCACACACTTTATTGAGAAATGGACATGGTCAAGAATGTGTGTGCATTCCTAAGTAGAAGTGTGCACATACTTTAGAATGCATGCGCATTCCTAAGTAGGAGTGCATGTAGGTTCTTATGCTTAGATCCTTCAATATTTATTTTTTCTTCGGGTCAAAGGTAATGTCTAGGTTGATTCATACAAACATCTACTCTAAATAACTAAATCTATAGGAGTCTCTAGAATCAGGGTAAGCCCCATCGAGGGTAGACTGCTAAAGGGTAGGTATCTGAAGTGGATATGGTGGTCCACTTCATGAGAACATCATGAATACATAACATAATTCCATATCTCCATAATAAATGATATTTTATTCACTATCCATTTTACATATTACCTTCACATCATATGGGATACAATACATGTATATAAATACACGTAGGGAATGATAAGTCATGTCCTTGACAAAGATCATGACTTATCACACACCAAAGGTCATGAATTATGATAGACTTATCATTTACATTATAATTCTTATTTACATAATAACAAACCTATAACATATTATTTCATGATAAGAAATGTAATATACTTTAGGTATACTACAAGTCTTCCCCCCTTAAAAATGATTTGTCCTTAAAGCATAGGGAATGATAAACTCTTATGATAGAATGACATTGTTTTATAACTACTATCTATTAGATAAAGTTGAAGACACAATATGATACAACAATCGAAGTCTCGAACAATACAGATGCATCAAAAAATAATCGATCCATCCAAGGGTGATTTTTTTGGAACTCTCGGATGATAAGATTTTGGATATGTTCTTCTTTGTTGACTTCGGGGCACATATATCTTTGGATGCCTAGGAATTTTATCATTCTTAATGTCTGGTTTAGTCTTGTCATTATTTACTTGAGTCATCATGATGATATCTAATTTTTTTGTATTTATTGGTGCGACAACATCCTTTGACTGGCCTATGACTTTATTAGTAGAGATCAATGGTATGTCAACTTCAACTAAATTTGTGGATGTTGCTTTACCATATAATTTTTTGTTGAGATCGACTTCTAGAAACACTTCCATTGATAAAACTTCATTGTTAAGAACATTAGTTTTTCACATGTCAATCAATTCGATGCTAGTGCCCTTATCCATGGTTTGAATTTATTGTTGTGCCTTCCTCTTATTCTTCAATTTCTTCATATCGACAAGTAGAATTTTATTATGATTTCTCAAACAAGAAATTTCTTCATCTTTGGACAATAGTTCTTTATTGATATTTTTAGACTCTTTTTTATGAGTGATTTTTATATTACTAATTTTTTCGTTGCAACTCTTTAATTTGTTGTTGAAATTTATGAATTTTTGTATCTTGCTTCTCCAATTCTGTTCGATTTTGCACAATTTCTCCATCTTTGCTAATAATAATTTTATTCAATTATTTTAACTTTTCCATTAATTCTATGTGATTTTGTTGTTCATTTTGATCTAAATTTGATTTTAGAGCAAGGTGCTTTGAATTAATTTCTCGCAACATTATCTTATTGGTAAGGTGCTCGAATTTTGTGTACTTTTTATCAACATTCACGGTAAAAGTACCAATAGATTTCAACCAACGGTTCCCTAGGACCACATCCACTTCCTTGGTTTGTAACACAAAACATTACATTTTGGGGGGTACTCATCGATGCTTAATTCTAAATTATTAATCTTATCATCATCATACTCTTGTGTAAGATCTCTTTTAACTTCCTCTTCCACAAGTTGTAATTTATTTTCCAAGTTAATATCAATATAGTTCCAACTATTAGTGAGGTTAATGAAAATGTTTACAGTCTCATTCTAGGTCCTCCGGAACATACATATGAAAATATTGATTGGTTCCAAAACATACCCATAAGTGAATTGAACCTTATTTTCCATTTCAACTTGGTGAACTTACCTTTATAAGAAAAAGTTACAACTGTAAAAAGTTTTTGTCTTTGTAATATATATATATATATATATATATATATATATATATATATATATATATATGGTAGGGAATACCAATTGTATTTTACTTTTATATTAATACTTCAATATAAAGTAATTAAATATTATTTCCCAATTTCCAAAATACTCTTTATGAAATACTTCTCCTTCTATATCACTTGCTAATAAGAATAGTAATATAAAAACTACGGCCCAATGGTTTACCAAAACCATTGGTCAAGGAAATACCCTGGGCCAATGGTTTACCAAAACTAGTAAACCACCAACGGTAAAATCAAATTTTTACCCTTCCTTTTTCTTTTTTTCTTTTTCCCCAATAGGTTTTTGAAACCACGCTTTGTTTTTGTTTTTTTATTCTCTCTTATTTTTTTCTTTATTAAGAAAAAGAATGGGCCACCAAGTTGGAGATTATTTGCAAGTTTTTTTTTTCTTTTCTTTTCTCTTTTTTTTTTTTAATGCCACAACAAAATCCACCTGATCACGGATCAGGGAAACAATCGAACAACCGAAAAATTGACTACGGGGCAGCTGAAAAACCACTTTGATACCAAAGGAAGTGGATCTGGTGGTCCACTTCATGAGAAAACCATGAATTCATAACATAATTCCATATCTTCATAATAAATAATATTTTATTTACTATCCATTTTACATATTTACTTCACATCATATGAGACACAATACATGTATATAAATACATGCGAAGAATGATAAGTCATGTCCTTGAGAAAGGTCATTACTTATCATAGACCAAAAGTCATGACTTATGATAGACTTATCATTTACATTATAATTCCTATTTACATAATAAAAAACTTATAACATATTATTACATGATAAGAAATGTAATATACTTTAGGTATATTATAATATCAGTCTTAATACAGAGAGGGGGACATAGGGAGGCAAGAGGAGAGGGGCACA
>ML785205.1:125834-143536 GCA_009831015.1 Picea engelmannii | reverse complement strand
GTTAGAAAAGATTAAATTTCACGTAGTTATTCACAAATTCTATAAAAAAAAGTTATATATTTGAAAGGATAATTCAATTTTCTACATTTCATCTTTTTACGCCATATTCAAGTTCATTGTAAAAGTACCTTGAATAATCCCTCTTAAGAGATTTTTGTTTTTCCATGCTTGCATTGCCACTATCGCGTCATGAAAGACCATCATTAGCTTGCACCCACCCTCATGGAAAAACAATAAAGCACAAATGAATTTGATACAATGATCTAAATTACATGGAGAACAAAATGAAAGATAATATTAACATAAAAAGTAACACAAAGATACAATAAAAACCAACCAATTACTATTAATGAAACAACTTTCAAAAACATTGTACAAGTATAATGGCTATAACAATAGTAGTTGTCATTATCTTTGAGAAGGGATGTGTATTCTATGTTCATTTCCAAAAATCCCATTTTATAAGTATGCCAAAACTCTAAGAGACAAAAACCCTAAGATACAAGAACCCTAACCCAAACATGAAGCTAGCACTAAACATACATGCTAAGCTCCACAAAGTTGTGTTGTATGAAAAAATTGGATCCTTATTGGGACCCTATCTTTTTTTCACATTGCTCTATTTTAGATCTTCTTTGTTCTTGTCAAAAAAATATTAAAGCTAATTATAAAATATTTTATTCTATTACCCTAAAAAAATATGTTAAAAGTTCATAATTCAAGCAATGTTACTAGTGAAATGGCTTTTAACAAGAACTTAACTCGTTACTTACTAGTGAGACTTTCACCACATCTTCCAGGAAAATAATCACTTACATTTTTACCCCCTACCCCACCTAGCATGTCTCTCCCGTCTTAATTATTATAACCATACCAGAAAAAAACCATCGTGAACTTCTAATTTGAGATAATCATCCATTTATACATTTATAATTTCTATTAAACTTATGCAAATTAATCTTGAAAATTCCATTCAATTTTCTTTGATTTGATTTACAAAAAATTAACTAAGGCCAATGTAGTGTCACAATTGTGAGAAATACTCAATAACGTAGAAGACAACTTCTTATCCCATGGTTTGACAACAATGAGGGGAGGTGGAATGGGTCTAGTCTTTTCCCTATCATTATAGAACATACTCAATAATTTCTTATCCCATGGTTTGACAACAATGAGGGGAGGTGGAATGGGTCTAGTATTTTCCCTATTATTATAGGACATATTCAATAAACTAGAAGACAACTTCTCATCTCATGGTTTGATAACAATGAAGGGGAGGTGGAATCTGTCTAGTCTTTTCCCTATTATTATAGGACATTAAAAACTCTTTGTGATGTGAAACTTTTAAACATCGTTCATCATCATTACATATAAACAAATAAATAAGAGATAGAATTACATGGATGATGAACCAATTTGATGTGTTATCCTAAAAATGTTGAGAGAAATATACTTAATTAATGAGGTTGGCATGCCAATGGTAGATGTAGAAGGTGGTTAAAATAATTGTACAACATACAACACATAATTAATCAAAGAAATTCCCATATTTCATTATGTCCAACATTCCTCATGACTATGATTCACCATGGTGTGCAAATTCCTAGTTGAATAAGTTTGAGAATGAGTCACATCACATTTCACATAATTAATCAAAGAAATTCCCATATTTCATTATGTCCAACATTCCACATGACTATGATTCACCATGGTGTTCAAATTCCTAGTTGAATAAGTTTGAGAATGAGTCACATCACATTTCACATAATTAATCAAAGAAATTCCCATATTTCATTATGTCCAACATTCTTCATGATTATGATTCACCACGGTGTGCAAATTCCTAGTTGAATAAGTTTGTCACATTTCCTAGTTGAATAGGTTTGAGAATGAGTCACATCACATTTTTTTGGTGAAAAAAATAATTTTCTTTATTTCAAAACTCAAATCAAATAAACACATCTTGGTGATATCATCCCATGTGCATATCCAACATTATCATTTGAGAGGTAGATTGTCAATGCTAAGGCAAATGCTAGGGATGTCATTTTGGGATTGCGTGGTAGGTTGAAATTATTATTTATAAATGGTACTTGTTGAAATTATTATTTATGATTAGTATAAGATATAAATGTTGTAGATATCATTCAATAAGCCTGAATATTATTATGATTAACATAAGTTAAAATAAACTCAAATCAAATAAACACATCTTGGTGATGTCATCCCATGTACACAACCAACATTATCATTTGAGAGGTAGATTGTCAATGCTAAGGAAAATGCTAAGGTTGTCATTTTGGGATTGCGTGGTAAGTTGAGATTATTATTTATAATTAGTATAAGATATAAATATTATAATATCATTCAATAAGCCTAAATATTATTATGATTAACATAGGATATAAATATTGTAGATATTATTTGGTAATTTTATCTTAATTTCAATTCTAAATAATTAAAAATGAGATTAATAATTTCACAATGACCTACTATTGCAATTCAAACTTGACAATATTCCCTTCTATAATGAGAAGTGCAATCCCATACCATTCTTATGTTCTTTTTTTTCACATTCCTCTTTTACATGGTATGTCAATTATAAGCTAACCTTTACTATAAAAACATTTTCATTTGCAAAATAAGGTCCATTTTATGTTAATAAAAATGGAAAAGCCACTACATAGATTATGAAAAAGAATAGTCACTGCTTAAATCTTCTGCGAAAAGGGCTCAGTTTGTACTTTTTCTTAAAAAGGAGTCGATCACAGTTATTTGTTTTTATTCCCCGTCATTTTAAGTGTTATACTGATTTGTGAATGTCAATGTTTTTAAACTAGCATAGCTGGTAATTTGTGGCTGAGAATGTCGAAGGCTGAGAACGCGTGCCCCCAATATATTGAGAATGCGTGCTTCTAATATAAAACGTTTGTGGTAAGTAATTTTTTAATATAAAACGTTTGTGGTAAGTAATTTTTTAATGTGATAAGGTAAATGTTAAAAAGATCAAGTTATGAACAATAAATCCAATCCATTGATTTTGGAGGACGACTAAGAATATGTCAGCATTTTCAATGCATAGCCATCAGATTAAGGTTTAAGATTAAATAAAGTTAAAAAATCATTAATTATGTCTATTATCAATAAGTATAGGCCTTTCCAGCATAAAAATCAACATCTGCATGAATTGAACACAATTTATTTGTATACTAAAACAACACATGTCGGACTTCATGTACCCCTTCAAATATTAATATTTGACCTCCCCTGTACATCGACGTCATGTGTTACGAAATAAGTAGTTTTTTCGTGAGTCGTCGTGAGTCACAGCTTACAAGGTGAATAATATCCAGAGTCCACATTTTCTCTCGCGTTTTAAATATCGTTGGCAGTCCCTCTCTCACATTTCTTCAAGTGATCGCAATCAATACGCGCTTTGACCCTACAGCGCGCCTCCACAATCTAAATCCGCAAAATAATGCATCTTCATTTGATTTGAGACTTGCAGTTCATCAATTACCAAGCTTTACGCCTCTTTCTTTCAGGAAAGAAAGAAAATGATTTTAACTTCCACAAGGTTAACAATAATAGACAGTCTCACACACTGATTTCTGCAGTTTAGTTATTTTTCTGTTCAACTTGATGATAAGTTCTCCCAAGTTCTCCACTGTTCCCTTGCTGAATAAGTTATTCCAAGCGCTAGCTGTCAAGATACTTATATAGCCTACCTTATTGTTTTTGAAGGCTTCACACTCTAAAATGAAATGTTTTTCTGTTTTCACTGACTTTTACTTTTCCCTAGTGCAGAACACACACCCTTTCTTCCCAAGCTTCTTTTGGTCTTTTCCAACACCCAATTTAAAGTGGATGCCACATTTTAACACGTTTCATTTTGATGTGAAACCCAATGTCACATTTTGACACGTTTCATTGCCACATTTTGACACGTTTCATTTTGATTTGAAACCCTATGCCACGTTTTGACGACATAAGGAAGGATATGTGAGAAGACATGTACATGAATGGATGCTGCTAAAGAACACTCCAGCGGCTCGAAGCATGCATGTGAATAGGCGTACCAGAACAGTAGCGGATAGGTTTTGACAATATTGTTGGATCCATGGCCTTCTGCAAGGACCGAAACAGATTGTTCGACTTAAAATAAAGTGCATCTAGTCAACAAGAGGCCTCAATACTGAGACAAAAGAGTAGAGGCAAAATGCCAGTGGACAGCAATGGGTAATGTTGGAGACGATTTCAAGTAATATTTGGTTTTGTTTGATAGAATTCGAATACATGAAAACTAAGCACAGGGACTTGGGTATTTGGGAGGGTATATTCATGCCATTAGAAGACTTGGATGTTAAATTTATCAAAACTAAATCATCGTCGTGGATACCCTCCCTCGAACTGGAAGACTTATGTGTATACCATGAACTGGTCTATGCAGTTTTCTGCGAAGGAAAATCTGAGGAGCTCTGAAAAGGCAAGACAAAGCATTCAACATGCTAACCATCTCAAAACGCCTTCTTTTTCGAAGTATTCATACGTTAATTTTCCTTGCTGCAAGTTTTGATCTCAAGGTAGAGGCCTTGTCATGATATTCTGCGATCTAGGTCAATCTTCTGGAAATATCTGTGACAAGGAGCTACAACGTTTAAGGATCCCACTAAGTTACACAAAAGTATAATATATTAGATTCCTTACAGTGAATTGAGAAATTCAAATCCTATCTGTGCATATACTAGCTTTTATATTGTTTGTTTGTTAATAAATTAGTATAAAATAAATCAGGTTACAGAATAGTGATCACTCATTAATTTTTGAAATCAATTATCATTTGATATTTGTGTGGGGTTCTTTTCCAGATTTGAGGAATACACATTATTTTGGTTTTCCCTACCAAAAGCCTAACCCTAATAACACTTTTCTAACATTAATAGTAGCTAAATACAAGTACTTGGAGATAACTAATCAATGGTGATTACTATCAATTCATTATCATTTGATATTTGCGTGGGGTACTTTGCGGGGTACTTTGCCAGATTTGAGGAATACACATTACTTTGGTTTGTCATATATCAATTCATTATCATTTGATATTTGCGTGGGGTACTTTGCGGGGTACTTTGCCAGATTTGAGGAATACACATTATTTTGGTTTGTCATATTTGAGGAATACACATTACTTTAGCTTTCCTTACCAAAAGCTTAACCCTAATAACACCTCTCTAACATTAATAGTAGTTGAATAAAAGAACAGATAACTAATCGATTGTGATTACTATCGGCTTTCATCATCCACTACTGATGTGGATGTGCTATTTTTTTAACATTTTATAATGGAGGGTTAGGACAGAAGTGCAAGCATCGATAGAACGCATTGGCAAGATGGCAAGTTAGATATTTTGTAGTTGTCAAGACTGAGAAAGGCACACCCAACATTCTTATAGATAACACATAGATAGCACATGGGTGAGTCTCGAGGCACCCCTTGGGAATGATGCACTTAAGGTGACCCATTCCACATGGGTGATTCTTGGGGCACCCCTTGGGCATGATGCGCTTAAGGTGACCCATTCCCATGACTTGCGGAGGATTCCACAAGGTTGTAATGAGTGAAATGGAATCTAGTTGTACCAGGAAGTGGACCCATCTGCTTAGGGAACATGGGGTGTGGTGGAGGGTTGGCTAGACCCCTCCACATGCCTTGCAATGATTTGGAGTTGGCAAGCACCAAAGGGCGTGGAAGGAATGCGGCGATCCGGGTGGATGCAATGGTTCTTGAAGAGGTGATGAGTGAAGTCAACTTAGGAAGGAAGATGAAAGGGCGTGATGGTTCGTGAAGAACAAGAGTCATGATGCTTCATGACTTGAGTGGTCACACACACACATATGGAGAGACTAGACGAGTTAGAGGAGCGAATAGAACTTGAGTTGGCAGGAAGACACAACAACTCGGGCTAATGTGACAAAGACAAAGCATGACGAAGATGGAGGCGAAGGGTGAAGTCTTGGCTTGGTGTTTTGATTGAGTATCTCAGGTGGAGAGTGCGACAACAAGATGCAGAGGTCATGCAAGAGAGTGCGTGTAACAAACAATGGACTTGTGGTGATCACAAGACAGACTCAGGTTGCGACGAGGAGCACGTAGATGTATGAATAGGATAGTTAGGTGCAACTTGGCCTAGACTTGTATTTCTTATGTAAAGATTTGTGATTACATCTCCTTGTAAGCATTGTAACAACGTTTGTCTAAAAAGACTTATATGGGTGTTAGGCATGTTGGTGCCACCCAAACATACTTGTTTCTCCTCTTGTATTGTGAGGGGTTGCATGTTCTTAAATTGACTAAGTATAGAATTATGTAATCACATAAGAGAACACAAATGTAGTGAAGATTTGGGTGGTCTCCTTGGTGAGGCAAGTTGGGCAAAGCAACTTGACTCCCCTTGTAGCCTAGAAAGGGATATGGGTATGTTCTAAGTGAAGATCCATAGTTTAGATAAAGTACCCTTGGTTTGATCAAGCCACCAAGTAGGAAATGCCACAGTGACGCAAAACCCTAGGTGCAAGGCGACTGGGGTGCGCCAAGTCGGGTTGGGTCCCTGGGAAGACTGTGGGTGTGTGATAGATGGTATTAAAGTGAACTTTGAAGGCAGTTTTGTGAGTGCTTGACAACTATCACCTTCATGATATATGCTATCAGAGCTTGTTCATCGCAAACTTTGAAGAAGGTTTGGTGAACATTGTGGTGATCTTCACCACTGTCACCCTTGTGACAGATGCTATTAAAGAATTTTTGGTGAACAAATAAATGTTTAGGAAAACTTGGGGTTGCTAGCTCAACTCATTGGCAAGTTGGGCACTCCACTAGAGGGGCAAAACAACTCCAAATGTGACAACAGTTCGTGTGAATAGTTGCGAAGTAGTCGGGCGAGTTGGGGTTTTCGTGGACTTGGGAAGATAGAGTTGGGGTAGCACTACTTGGTGGTCTTGGTGCAGTAGGAAACCAAGGAATTGGTTTTTTAAACAAGGAATGAAGACTTGAGCTCGTAAGTTCTTTGGTGCAACAAAAAGTTGATGCGTTGTGCAGAGTTGAGACAAGGCGAGTTGGGTGCACGCAGGCAAAAAAGGTTGTGCGATGTAAGCTAATGCATGACTTGACACAAAATATGGAAGCAATGCACGAAGAGACTTGGTGGACCAAGAGAGACGTCATGATTCAACACTTGTTAAAACTCCAAGAGAAATTGGGGTGGATGTATGTCATTAATGCATGGATGGAATCTAGAATTGACAACTTGAAGGCATCAATAGGCCTGGAAGAGGTGTGCATGATGCCAAGGTTCGGGTCTCTCAGTAAGGAGGATTCCCAAGACAGAGTCAACATAAATACAAGGCAACTTCTTGATCGTAGAGGTAAGCCTCTTTGACGTTTTCTTTGCGACAAAATCCACTTCGCAACAGAGTGTCCGATGAAGGAAAACTTGGAATCATTGGAAGAAGACCAAGTGTAGCAGGTAGAGAAGAAGCTTGTTGCTACAATGGAAGTATCCCAAATGCCCAAATTTTCAAAGGAGATGTTGGAAACGGTATACACTTTGGAAAATCACTTAAATGAGTTTGTGGATAGAGGCCATTGTTTCTATCTCAAGGAATACACAACCCTAACTACAAGTGCCTCGATCCCAACCATTTCCTTTTCCTTAGGGAGTGGACCCCTGCAACACTCTGTCACCAAGCCAGAATGGCATCAACATCAGTTGGAATTGCTTCTTTACCAATTAGAGATGGAATCATTCCAAACACACATGAGTCTATTATCTACATATCAAATCAGACTCAAAGAGACTCTTTATATAGAAAAGGGGTGGTTTGCACTTAACCTGTGTTCATTTAGGATTGACCGCAATAATAGGCGTAGAGAGCTTGTAGTGAATAATAGGCGAGCCCACTTCATTTATCACCCCATTCGTTAAGACGTATGTATATAAGGGCCTTGGAAAAGATTCCCTCTCCCTCCTTACATATCAAGAGTGTAGTCCCTCTCCTTACTAGAAAAGGTTGAGTGTCACGATCAATTATAAGGTCGAGTATCTTGCAAAGTGAAGGAACATGTCTTTGCTTTGTGGATGCAATGGTGAGTGGGGTGAAGGTGATTGCCTTAATGAACACCGATGTGACCCATAGTTTTGTGAGTGAACGAACCATGAAGTTGCTTCACTGTAAGCCCAACAGTAGCATGCCCATGTACAAGATGGTCAACTCAACATTTGGGGTGGTTCGCTCCGCACCTTTGAGAATTGGAAGTTGGTTTTGAAACTAGGATTTGATAGCGGCTCCATTTGATGATCATGTGTTGGTATTGGGGAAGGAATTTCACATAATTTCCAAGGCAGTTCCAGTCTTGCACAAAGGATTTTTGGATTTCTTAGATGAAGCCAAAACACCAGGTGTTCACATGATGACAAAGAGGAAGCTTTGACAAATTCCCAGGGCTTTTGTGATCAAGTTGATTGAGGGAGTCAATGGAAGTGTGGACAGACCTTGCAATGTGGTACACCAACAAGAGATGATTTTGGACATGATGACCTTAGGAGGATTGGGCTAGGTAGAATGAAGGTTGACAACAATGGAAACATCATTGAATTCAATCTTAGAGAAGACAGACAAGTTGTGGATCCTACAATGTCGAAAGAAAGAGTGGGAGGACAAGTTAAGGCTGCTTGTTGCAACACTTGTCCAGGACATCGCATATGAGACATAGCTTGAGTCACCATGTTGTGAAAAGAGTTGTGAAGAGGTTGATAAAGATCAATTGGAAAACTCACATGTGACAAATTCTCTATAAGTGTTGAGATTGAGAAGTGCATGGAGGCACTCTATAACACCCCTTCTCAAAAACCTCTGATTATATGTAATTGATTACAGTTAATTATTTCCAAGCCATGACATGTGAACATTGTAAGAGTATTATTTTTTTAATTAATAATTCCAACAACTGACTATGGGGGTGAAGCCTGAAAGTAATGGACATGATACACTAGGGAATGAGAGAAGGCACTATTAAGTTATAGAACGTTAAAAGACTTATTCAAATATTCTCCCTTAGCTCTAATTTCAAGGAAAATCAGTTAATGAGAAAGGACTGATGGTTGAGCAACCAACCACCCTCAATGAATGGGATTATGGAGGCCTGACTGGGACAAAAAAAGATGTCAATTAGAGGAAAACAAGAAAGACCTCATGATTCCCCATGATTGACCCATGGGTGCCTTCTAATAGAATATATGGGACAATTTGAGAACCTTCTTAGGGGTATTTTTATGTGCAAGAGACGCACGGGAAAAGAGGGAGGAGTCATATCCAAAGGAGGAGAGAAGGTAGAGGCTAAATAACATGTGTGTGGGTGCATGGACGAAGAGAGACACAAGTCTCAAAATTAGAATTAGTGTAGAATCTCCCTAGTGGTATCATGGCTTGGAACGTGGGTGGCCTGTTGTCAAAGTCACTGGGAGAGAAGAGCCTATGGTTGGGTGGTAAGGCGAAAACCCATAGTCAGTTGGCTAGTTGCAAGCTTGTAAAACAAATGAGTGCCCCTTATACTCTGTGTAATTGAATTAAAATGAACAAAAAGGATGCCTACAAATGTATTTATCAAATGTTTGCATTTCATGTTATAACAATGTGAATGTGTAAGTTGTATTTGTGGAATTAGTACTATTTTCTAATTCCATCCCTCACATTTAAGTAATTGTGGAATTCTAAGGATGATGCATGCCTTTCACCACTAATGGTGAATTCAATATATTAATCTTGGAGGAAAAGAAATCGAGTTTGTGTCTAAATATTGTTGTGTGAGTCGTGAGACTCAGTAGACGTCAATTCATGAGCGGGGGTGAATCTCAGCCGTACAAATATGGGTTGGATACACATTGAAGTCCCTTGTAAATCATAGTGAAAATAGTGGTCATTGGATTAGAGGATGGTCACATGCCAATTGTCTATCATACTGGTCAATTGGAATATCTGATGTCATACCTTGGGTGTGTTTAGTTATATGAAACGTGAACAGAGTTGAGGACCCAATGTACATGACAACGTGATGATGAGGCATGTCCTCCCTAGATCTCATGTGAAGAACGAATCTCAGTCGTTCCTGGAAATCCCAGTCACCGACAGTTATCCCTTGGAACCCTATGGTAAATCATTGATGGTCAGATCGATTGAAATTAGTTGTTGATATGTTAATTAAGATCAGGAGGGAATTGGTGTTAGGGTACTAGAGCACCGAACCCACGGAACAACACCCATGTTACATTTTGTTGGAAGGTATGACACAAGGGACCAGAGTTCCTACCCCGATACCATACTCCAGTCCCATAATCGTCAGAGGATTAGTGAAGGGATACCGACTGTGTATATTGGGATGAGGATCGATCATGATCGTCCAAGTTAAACGAGGTCTTGTGCAAACCCTGTGAGATAACTAGAAATTATTAGTCATTGGATTAGTGGATCGACTGATCTCCACCGTAGATCCATTACCTATGATCGAATGCGATCTAGATCATTAGATCTGAGCATTGAGAGATCTCTACCATTGATTTCACCTTAGGAAAGTTCAGGAAGGAGGTTTTGTGCCCAATATACCAGTGAAAAATCATGTTAGTTTGGGGTGAGGGAGGGGGGATCTCCATTGTTCAATGTGGTCAAGTGGGGTCAAACGAACCCGGGACCCCAGAAGTTTTCCCAAGTTCAATTTGTCAACACAGGTCAGTGGGAAAGGTTCCCATGTGGCGTTCCAAATTTCCTTTATTATATATACAGACGTGAACGACAAGGTGGCGTCATGTGTGACATGGAATCCACTTAGGCAAACAGTGCGGCCAAGGGTGTCACATGGAGGAGACTCATTCGACCATGGGTCATATGTGGGGCCAAGTTAGGGTCCTAAAACCCTACTATGGCACCCTTAAATGGCAACCATCAGATCTACTGCGAGAGGCATAGTCATTGATCTTGTGGTAAAGGCTAAGGGATATGACTCTGAGATTAATTTAATCAATAATCACTTAATCGTGAGGATTAAGTTAAATAATCATATCATAATTATTATACTGATATTACTCGTAGTTGTACCATGACAAGAAAGTCTCGATATCCCAACATCCGGGATAACGTGTTGCTTGATGGATGGACCACGTGTTAGGAAAGTATTGCGCCATGTGCTAGGGTGGCAGCCATCATAACTATAGAGAAACACTTGTCAACACCTGGTGGGTTAGTGAATAGGGGTTGAACCCATGTTGGTTTATGACCTGTGAGGGGTACAATAGATCTGAGTCATCAGATCAACCCACAAGGTATCTCATCCGTCGATCTCGTAGTATGGATCAAGGGTCATAACCCCCGTGATAAACTTAATTAGAGACCTTGTAATCACAGGATTAGTTTAGTTAATTTTTTGTAATCTCGGGCACCGAAGTCTTGAAGTTTATACTGCACTAGGAAAGTCCTGACATCCGGTGCTCGGTAGTGACATGTCTCATGAAAAAGGACCCACATGTCATGACAAGGGGGGGGGGGCATGTATTGCTCGATGGTGGTGCCACATGTCACACAGATTTAACCGAATTGGAAAAGGATTTTTAAGGAAAATGAGTGCCATGTGTCAATTGGTATTAGTGCCATGTATCACATCACATGGGCACTGCATATCATGCCACGTGTCAATAGGGGATTCATTGAGGTGTCGTGTGTAGGCCCAACTAAAGGCGAGTACCCTTGCGATAGTTCCCTTAGTCCTTGGTCATTGGATCTAAGGGTTGATGGATCTCCACCGTCGATCTAGGTTAAGGGAATTCATTCAGCCCCAGACTATCGGGGGGTCTTGTTGCTTGTTTAAGTTGGAAATTATGGTGCTCGGTGTCCTGGTGGCCATGTGTCGCACTTTAATTAAAGACAGGTGTCGAAGTTTTGTTGGGAAAATCATGGGCTCGACAATGACGTATATTTCCATGTCATTTACATGGATTTCCACATACCAAGTAGTATGAGTGCCATGTATCACGATGATTCAAATTGGTTCATGATGCATCATTCTAGGAGCACACTACATAGAGTCTACATGTCGATATGGGCCCCTATGGACTTAAGTCCTAAATGGACGCAATGAATTGGAATGATCGAATCTAGAGTTGATATCCATTGTTGAGATAAGTCAAAAGGGCCAGTCAGACCCCGTGCCAATGGGGTGCTTCGATGCTTGGAGATGCTATGAGGTCTGGTATATGAAACCTGGTGGTTACATGCCATGATCTCAGTGAATGAAAAATAATGTCACGTGATAGGACCACATGTCTGGGGTGCCAACTCATACCAAGTCGGGCGTAGAGGGGTAAGATTTATATAGGCACTCCCGGTAGGCTGATGGTTCGACAACCTAGTGTGACATTGAACGATGCCACCTAACCAACTCCCAATGGACAAGAGGTTCCATATGATAAGACATTGTACCCTAGTCTCCAACTCTTTTCAGAATAGGTCTTTTGAGGATTACGCAAAGTGAAGTTTAGTCGGGGTTCCGGGACCCGATATACTGAGGGTCCGGAGGATGAGGTGGAAAATTCCACGACAAATTATACACCATCTGCCACGCCCATGCAAGAGGATGACATGTCACAATATGGCAGTGCCAAATTAGATAACCTAGGTGATGTGGAGTCCACACGAGTTCCACGTGGTGGTAGGAAGCTTTTGGCCAATAAAGGCCCATGAACCTCAAGGGCCATAACTTTTTATCTAGAGATCCATTCTGATCAAACTTACAATCATAGGAAAGTAGAAGATGGTGGTTCTCTCTCTGAAGGGATTCAGATAATTTCAGGAAAAGTGAAAAATTAATATCCCATCCCTTAAAAGGGTACCTAGGGGGTTGGGTGTGTTACAAAGTGGTATAAGATAATGGTTCAAACACTAGGCCTGAATGGGCCAAAGATCAGTCATAAGGCTGATATAAAAAAGCTAAGATGATCCTTTTAAAAAGAGATTCTCTACAATTAGAAATTTTGTGAATTATCTACACCAGTCCCATGACGGAAAGGGCTATAGAATTGAATTTGTATCTTGGAAATTCTAGGTAAATTTCAGTCGAGGAAATATTTTGTTTTTTTTTCAAATTGATAAACTACTCCAACATGAATGGGAATATGTTAACAAGCATTAAATACTAGACCTAACTATGAATGGTTGAATTGGAAGCATCATGTTAAGGGTTTCTTAAGTCCAAAAATGAGTGAATTAGTGCTTTCAATGTTTCCTCTAAGCATGAGAAGATTGGAGCCTCTGGAATTGCGATGATTTTTTGCATAAGGGCTAAGACCCTTGTGGAAAAAAAACCTTGTGGTTAAATATTTAAGCTTGGATAAATAAAATCTTTGGCAAAATAATTGTTGCTTAAATAAAAGCCTAAAGCCTATAAGTATAATTCCCCATGTCTATAAGACTGATAGAAAATGCGTGAGGTCAATTTAACTGATCGGTAATGATTGAGAAATGTTTCTAGGGAAATATGGTCAACAAATTAGAGAAGATTCCTTTGGATTGTTGTTAATCCTCATAAAGAGGAGAAACAATATGAGCATATGAGCCAGTTTGTGAGCTCATGGTTGTACAAAGATATGTATATGCCTATTGACTAAGTACTGAATCAAGCATGCAAATGCAAGGTATGGATATGTTGTGATGCATATGGTGATACAACAAGCATGTACATAACATGAAAATAGACTTATTATAACCTATGATGAGTTGTAAGGTATGATCTATTGATGGGTCATTATTGTCAATAATGACCTGATGAAAACAAGGAAAACTAACATCATGAATGAAATGTTAATAATTTTTATGCCTGATGCCTTACGAGGATATGGTTGTAATGATAAAAGAAATACAAATAAGAGGTTTGTTAAAGGAAGTGCTAGAGCATACCTAAGTGACCAATGGGTCAAATTGACATTCAAAGGTGGATGTTAGCCATATGGGTATGGATTGGTATACTTAAGTAACAAAGAAAGGAATCTAGAAAGGATTTCCTTGATAAAGGCCTATTGACCAAGAATAGTTTGAACCATGAAAGGAGTTGGATTTGGGTATTTTAATTCCCTAGGTAATATTGAGAATTTCCTAGTTATATTCCTAAATTATAAATGTTGTTGTAGAAGATGGACACGAATGACCTCTTGTTGGTTGTTTTCAAATAATACAACGTAATTATGAATATATCTGTGAGATTAGTCATGTGGATGACTGAAATTTATTATAAAAAAGGACGTTGTGAAAATGCAATAAATGTATGATGTACAAGAATATGTATACAAAAGGCATAATTTTCTAAATAAGTGAGATGTGAGGCAATGTTTATACTTTCATCGAGTTGGAAATTCCATGGGTGCATGGATGAACCCATGTAGAAGGGCCTGAACTACCATGTTTGGAATAATAGATTGAGGAAGGCTTACTTCAATCCTTAAGAAAAGGCCAAAGTAAAGTGTTGAAAGATTAAATGAGAAAGACTGCTATGTTGATTAAGATACAAGGCAAGTTGAGAATGCCTTTGAAAATCTCATGAACAAATCATGATTTAAATAATTTAAAAAATATATGCATATAAATTTGCAAAGTGTGATGATGGTATATACATACACATCATGCTAATGCATGCAAGTAAGTGCATAAAGGCACAACTTGAAAGCAAGATGATAATATGAAGATACACATTTTAATGTGTTTTTGAGATGCATCGTAAGAATGCATGATTATATTCCTTATGGAATATTGGGAAAATCCCTAGAAACAATAAATTTGAGGATGACTCAAGATTGAGGTCATTTTCAGACCATTTGGATATGCAACTAGAGAGTTGCATGATGAGACAATTCTATGTGGAGGAACTGTGTGAAAAATCTATCAGGAGAACAAAGTCATAAACTTAATGCTTGATTGGAAAACTAGACGGTGGGATATAAGCCTATATATATAAGAATATTGGATTACATTTTAAAATATCATGCATGAGTAAAAAGTCTTGCAAGAAATGATGACCAATCAAATTTATGGTTGGGAAATATGTAGAATGCATTGGTTTAGAATTCATTACAAACAAGAATCTTTTTGATGTAGCATGATAATTCATCCAAGAAGGTCAAGATGAACATGACCAAGAATATTTAAGGAAAAGAGTATGGAAGTCCCAAGAAGGGATAAATTGTATAAGCAAGGAAGGAGAAAAGGATTAATACTTTTCTCACTTTAGAAATCTGAATAAAGAGACATAGTTGTATGTTTTAAAAAGAACAACTATGACAGAAGTACAACTAGTAAATGAAAGTTAAAATACTAAATGTGTTTAAATGAATGGGCTTGGTTAAGCTATATTGTGTGAAGGCAGTGAGGCCTTGAAATTAATTCAGCTAGGCTGAAGGTTCCTTGATTGTGCAAAGAAATTGGAAGGAAGGAAAATCCCTTAACTCCTCTTTTGATGTTTATTGTATTTCTCTAGTACGGGAAACTAAGATGTTGATGTATGGAATCACTTAGCATGAGAATGTTGATAATTGTGTATGCACAAGTGGAGATTTGATTGTGTTTTCACTCATGAATACTTTGAGGGAAATGTGATAGAGTGCATCTAGATATGTTGGAGCATATCTAAAAATGTTTTACTAATTTAAATACATGCATTTTATTTAACCTGACAACTGATATGATAGTGAATGTAATAATGCATGTTATATGTAGGAAATAATTGATCTATTGGAAACGAAAGTTGCTAATGATGGATAAACTCAAGTAGAGGTTAAATACAAGAGGGTTGCTGGTAAGATATTTACAAAGGGACCTTGGGAGTTTCCATAAGACCACCACTGATGAAGTAATATCATAGAAGGTGCTCGTAGCTAGAAGAGGTGCAAAAATGTTCACGTTGGTGTGGCATAAAGTATGAAGGGATTGGGTAAGAATACTTTCCAAAATGATTTATTATCTTAATGATAGATAATGGAATTTAAGTGGTTGATGGATGCCTTGATACCCAAGTAGGGTATGATGTAGGAAAGGAACATGAAGAATAGAGAAAGAAAACTTTACCAGCCAAGTATGATTAAGGACCTTGCAAGAAAATTCATGAACAAAGTGTCATGAATGCATTGACCAATCAGGAATGATTGGAAGCAATAGCACTCAACTGAGCAACACATTGATTGAATGCATTAAGGAAATGTATGGGAATACAATGGACTATCCATTATGGAAGGAGGACTTTCCAATAGCCTATCAGAATTGTAGAATGGTAGAGAGAGGAATTGGGTGGCCATAGTTGTTGGAACCCTGGTTACCAGAGAAGAAAAAATGCTTGAGTGCATTCATGTGGAATTTTAAGTTCATAAAAATGTATATTGATTTGACGTCATGATCAACTTTAAGAAGAAAAATATGGTTCTATTCTAATAATGAATGTGGATATAGAATCCATGTGGTGAGAGGTTGTTCGAGACCCAACACACTAGGGAAAAGTGCCTAATATGAAAATTAGTAATCTGAAAATTACTGCAAGGATGCATTATATGAATGTGACCAAGAACATTGGCACATTGATTAAATTCATTTTATGTTTGATTGTATTTTGAAAATTTTGGTATGCTAAAATGAGGCATGCGCAAGGAATTGGTATTTCCTTTTTATTTATACCATTGAATAGATAAAAGTGATTTTATTGTTAGTATGCATAGTTTCAAAATAGTTTGTGATGCCATTGTAAATGTGCAATGAAAATGTATGTGCATGAGAAACTAATATGTGTTTGGCTATGTGAAGAATCAATTGAAGGAAGAAGGGTCTTGGATATGGAAATGATGTAAGCCCATGAAGAAAACTAGTTCATGTTGATTGTAAAAGAGCCAACTGCCAAGGGAAAGAAGTCTCGGGCTAGTGAAATTTGATTACTATGAGATGAAAAATATGTCTTGGAGGGACAAATGATTAATGCCAAGCAAGAAAGCATAGAAAATGGATATTGTAGTCACAAGAGAACTTCGTGATAAGTCATCATAGCCATAGAGAATGTTGTTTGTGGTAACACAGGACGAAGGGATTCTTTCTACAAAGTAATCCAGAGGGACGCCCCGGTAGAGAAAGCTTGGGGGAGCTTCAACTGTAAGACCCAACGAGGTCTATGAAACTCTTATTGTGTGAGAAATCCTTGGCAGAAAAGATGGATTTCCCTAGGGATTGTATAGCCCATAAGGGGGATTTCTAAGTCTAATCCTGGAGGGAGAGTGACCACAAGGAAGGGGAGAATTTGATATCTCATGAGAAAGACTCTGTAGATTTTTCAATTTTTTTTCATTTGTTGACTAGGATCATGCACACAATGGATATGACAAGATAAATAGTGATCCAAGAAAATATGATGGCCATATGGATGTTGATCCATGATCTGTACAGATGAGTATTATGTTAATGTGAAATTTCTTCTTGCATTATGAACAACAATGAAATGTTTCACATAAAATTAATCTTAGTGTGGTTGTTGTTTGAAATTTTGTAGGCATGTGCTAAATGCCAAGAGTCTAGAAAAAGGACCAAACTAAGAAGAGGAAAACATTACTAAAGAAGCTGAAGGATGAAGGAATGACCGG